>BSBM01002220.1:90000-368643 GCA_027924585.1 Larix kaempferi | reverse complement strand
TAAGTAGAGAGAGTGCTTGCACACAATCTATTTGTGGGGATGAGGGGGGGTTAATGGTATTTGTGGGACTACGGGGGGTGAGTGTGTGAGAGAGAATAGGAAGGGGTGTTAGGGGGTAGGGAGAGATAGAGAGGGGTGGGGGGTTGTGGTTGTGTTGAGTAGTGGTTTGAGAGAGAGAGAGAGAGGGGGGGTTTGGTCAGAGATAGGGGAATGAGGAATTTTGGGCTTGAGGGTAGAGAGATATTTGTGGGTTTATCGGTTCGGGGAGGAGGAGGGAAGTTAAAGAGAAGGGCGGATGAGAGAGAGAGAGAGAGAGGGCAGGAATGGAAATGGATATATACAAGTAGATAGATGGTGGAGGGCAGTTAGTCATAGGGGGGAGTTGGATTAGGAGAAACATAGAGGACAGCGGATCTTTGATAAGGAGGGGAGAGAGAGCATGCAAGGGGTGGTTCATTCTAATAGAGAGAGAGAAGGGTTAGGCATTCAGAGATTGGGGTGTTAGGGGGCTGGGGGAGAGAGAAATGGGTGGAGGTTAGGGGTAGGTTTTGTAGGAGAGAGCGAGCGATGTGAGAGAGGGTCTTAGTAAGTGTTAGGTAGAGGAGGGGTATGAGAGAGGAATGATGGGGGTTTAGTTATAGGGGTTTTGAGTAGGGTTGAGTAGGGGAGAGTGAAAGAGGCAAGTGTTAGGTGTAGGTGGGAAGAGCAAGGAAGAGAGAGAATGCTAAGAGGGTAATAGTGAAGGTTAGGGGGGTATGGGAGAGGAGGGGGGTTAGTGGTAGGGGTGGGAGTAGAGGCGTGAGTAGGTGTGAGAGTGATAGAGCAAGGGGGTGTTAAGGAGTAGGGAGAGAGATTAGTGGGGGTTTTGGGTAGGTGGAGATGTAGGGGATTAGTATAGGTTTATAGATAGGGTGGTTAGTGGTATGTGTGTGAGAGAGAGAGTGGAGTGGAGTTATGGTGGGGATAGAGAGGGAGGGTGTTGGGGGAGAGAGAAATGGGTTTCTGTTAGGTGTAGAAGGAGGAGTATGGAAGAGACATTGTGTGAGAGAGGAGGTTATGAGGAGGTGGGGTGAGAGGAGGGAGGGAGGGATGAGGGGTGTCAGTTGTAGGGGTGGTATTAGAGGCGTGTTTGTTAGAGAGAGAGAGAGAGAGTGGGGGTTTTAGAGAATAAAAGGAAAGAGAGAGGTATAGCGGTTAGGGGTGTGTGAATTAGAAAGGGTTTGAGAGAGAGAGAGAGAGATAGAGAGAGGGAGAGAGAGAGAGAGAGAGGGTGGTGGGTTATTATGGGTAGGGGTTGGAGGGGGGTTTTGGGGTAGAGAAAGAGATAGAGATCAAGGTGTTTATTGGTTAGGGGAGGAGAATGGAAGTTAGAGAGAGAGAGAGAGAGAGAAATTAGGTCTAGTGGGGAGAAGTGGGCTTGGCGGAGAGAAAGAGGTAGAGATTGAGGGGGTTAGGGCTTTGGAGAGAAGTGACATTAGAGAGAAGGGGATGTATAGGGAGGGAGGGAGACAAATGGGCCAAGGGTTATGGAGAGACAGAGAGGGTGGGGCTTAAGGGTTAGGGAGAGTCGAAGAGAGAGAGAAAGCGGGTTTAAGTGTTAGTGGGAGAGAGAGAGAGGTTGGACGGGAGATGGGTGTATATAGGGATATAGATGGTGGGGGGTGGTTTATTTGCAAGGGGAGTGGGATTAGGAGAAACATAGAGTGGGGGTGTATATTTGATAAGGGGGGAGAGAGAGCATGCAAGGGGGTGGTTCATTATAAGAGAGAGAGAGAGATAAGGGGTAGGGGTAGAGAGAGAGGGGGGGAGAGAGAAAGGGTTGGGGGTTAGGGGTAGGTGTAGTAGGGGGAGAGAGTGAGTGAGAGAGGGCCTTAGTAAGGGTTAAGGGGAGGAGGGGGTTTAGGGAGAGAATGGGGGGTATAGAGGGAGAAAGATAGGGGGTGTTAGTTTTATGGGTGGGGTGTAGTGTGTGTGTGTGTGTGTGTGTGTGTGTGTGTGTGTGAGAGAGAGAGAGAGAGAGAGAGAGAGAGAGAAGTGTTAGGGAATAGGGGGGGGAGAGGGGAGGATTTTAGGAGTAGATGGATAATTAGAGAGAGAGAGTAGGGGGTCATTAGGGGAAGTGGGGAGGAGGGGGGTTGGGGTGAGAAAGGGATAGAAATTGAGGGGGTTAGGTGTCTGAGGAGGAGGAGGGAAATTAGATTGAATGGGGGTAGAGAGAGAGATGGTGGTTAGAGGGTAGGGTATTTTGTTATAAGAGACAAGGAGATATGTTGGGTAAGGGTTAGGGAAGTAGGAGAGAGAGAGATATTATGGGGATTGATTAGATGTATGGGAGATAAGGGGTCTTGGGTAATATAAAGTCATAGAGATATAAATGGTTAGGGTTTTAGGGAGGAGTTGAACAATTAGCTTGAAAGGGGTAAAGTTGAGAAGTGATGGGGTTGGGGGAGGGTAGAGAGAGAGAGGGGTGTTAGGGGATTGGGAGATAGAGAGAAGGTTGGTTAGGGATGGGGTGAAAAGGAGGTGTGTTAGTGAGAAAGATAGAGGGGGGGTTATGAATAGAGAGAGGGAGAGGGAGAGAGAGGAACAGAGAGAGAGAGAGAGAGAGAGAGAGAGAGAGAGAGAGAGAGAGAGAGAGAGAGAGAGGAGAGAGAGAGAGAGAGAAGCTACGGTTAGAGAGAATAGTGAGAGGGGGTTGGCATAGGGGATTTAGGTTTGGTGGAGAGAGTGGGGATAGGGATAAGTAGTTTAGGGTTAGATAGAGAGAGAGGTTGGATTGGAAGTAGTGATAGAGAGAGAAAAAGGGATAAAGGGTGGGTCTTAGGGGCTTGAGGTAGAGAGAAAATTATGGTGGCTAAGGGTAGGTGGAGGAGTAGGGAAGATAGATACATAGAGTGATACATGGGGCTTGTAATGGTTAGATAGAGAGAGGGAGAGAGAGAGAAGGATGAGGGGGTTAGTTGGCAGGGTGGGAGTAGGTGTAGTGGGAGATAGAGAGGATTGGGGTTTATGGGTAGGTGGAGTAGGGGTTTGAGAGAAGGTGAAAGAGAGAGAAAGAGAGACAAATGGGGGTGATTAGACATATGGGTGAGGAGGGGGATTGGGGTACATAAAGAGATAGAGATCAATAGGGTTAGAGGTTTGGGTCGTTAGAGAGAAAGGGGGTTTAGTTAAGGAGTATTGGGGTTGATAGAAAGAAGTGGTAGTGGTGAGGGGGGGCTAGGAGAGAGAGGGGGTGGTTAGAGGTAGAGGAAAAAACATGATGGTTATGGAGATAGATAGGGGTTTTAAGAGTAAAGAAAGAGAGAGGAGGTAAGGGTGGAGGGGATGAGGATTTGAGGATTGGGGGGTAGTGAAAGAGAAGGGGGTATGGATAGGGGAACGAGGAGTTTGGTTGTTGGGGTTAGAGAAGAGAGGAATCAAAGGAGAGAGAGAGAGAGAGAGAGAGAGAGAGAGAGAGAGAGAGAGAGAGAGATTGGCAAGGTTATGGGTTTGGGGAGAAGGATGAAAGATAAATTGAATGGGGGAGTATAGCTAGAGAGAGAAAGAGAGGTGGGAAGGAAAGTGGAGGTATTATATAGCAATAGATATGGTGGTGGGTTGGTTAGTGGTATTGGGGAGTGGGATTTAAAAGAAACATAGAGATAGGGGTGTCTTTGGAAGATTGGAACGATTAGAGAGAGAGAGTGGTGTGTGAGGTGGTGGTTAGTTGTAGGAGTAATGGGGAGAGAGAGGGGGGAGGGATTATTAGTTGTAGAAGTAGGAATGGGATAGACAAGGGGGACTATAAGGGGAGAAATTGTGAAAGAGAGAGGTGGGAAGGGAGGTGGGGGGTAGATAAAGAGAAATACGGTGGAAGGGTTGTTAGTGTTTGGGTCTTGCAGATTAGGAGAAACATAGAGAGGGGGGGCTTATAAATAAGTAGAGAGAGTGCTCACACACAAGCTATTTGTGGGGATGAGGGGGGTTAATGGTATTGTGGGGGTATAGGGGTGAGTGTGAGAGAGAGAGTAGGAAGGAATGTTAGGTATTAGGGAGAGATAAAGAGGGGTTGGGGGTTGGTGGTTGTGTGGAGTAATGGTTTGGGAGAGAGAGAGAGGGGGGGGTTTAGTTAGGGATTAAGGGAATGAGGAATTTTGGGCTTGTGGGTAGAGAGAGACATTTGTGGGTTTACGTGTTTGGGGAGGATGAGGGAGGTTAAAGAGAAGGGGTCATGAGAGAGAGAGAGAGAGAGAGAGAGAGAGAGAGAGAGAGAGGTGGGAAGGGAAATGGCTATATACAAGGAGATAGATCATGGAGGGTCGTTAGTCGTAGGGGGGGGAGTGGGATTGGGAGAAACATAGAGGAGGGTGGATCTTGGATAAAGAGGGGAGAGAGAGCGTTCAAGGTGTGGTTCATTCTAAGAGAGAGAGAGAGAGAAGGGTTAGGGGTTGAGTGATAGGTGAGGTGAGAGATTGGGTGTTAGGGAGTTGGGAGAGAGAGAAATGGGTGGAGGTTAGGTGTAGGTGTTCTAGGGGAGAGAGGGGCAGTGAGAGAGGGGGCTTAGTAAGTGTTAGGTGGAGGAGGGGTATTATAGAGGAATAATGGGGGGTTAGTTATAAGGGTGGGAGTAGGGGGTTGAGTAGGGGAGATAGAAAGAGGTAGGTGGTTAGGTGTAGGTGGAAGAGGTAGGGAGAGAGAGAATGCTAAGAGTTTAATAGTGAAGGTTAGGGGGGTATGGGAGAGGAGGGGGATTAATGGTATAGGTGGGAGTAGAGGGGTGAGTGTGTGAGAGAGAGATAGAGCAAGGGGGTGTTAAGGAGTAGGGAGAGAGATTAGTAGGGGTTTTGGGTAGGTGGAGGTGTAAGGTATTAGTATAGGTTTACATACAGGGTGGTTAGTGGTATGTGTGTGTGTGTGTGAGAGAGAGAGAGAGAGTGGAGTGGAGTTATGGTGGGGAGAGAGAGGGAGGGTGTTGGGGAGAGACAGAAATGGGTTTATGTTCGGTGTAGGTGGAGGAGTATGAGAGAGACAATTAGTGAGAGAGGAGGTTATGGGGAGGGGGGGGCCAGAGGGAGGGGGGAGGAGGGGTGTCAGTTGTAGGGGTGGGATTGGAGGCATGTGTGTTAGAGAGAGAGAGTGGGGGGTGTTAGAGAATAAGGGGAAAGAGAGAGGGTATAGCAGTTATGGGTACGTGGATTAGTAGGGGTTTGAGAGAGAGGGGGGGTGGGTGATTATGGGTAAGGGTTGGAGGTGGTTTTGGGTAGAGAGAGAGATAGAGATTGAGGTGTCTAGTTGTTAGGGGGAGGATAATGGGAGGTTTGAGAGAGAGAGAGAGAGAGAGGAGAGAGAGAGAGAGAGAGAGATTAGGGGTAGTGTGTAGGAGGGTACTTGGGGGAGAGAAAGAGGTAGAGATTGAGGGAGTTAGGGGTTTGGAAAGAAGTGACATTAGAGAGAAGGGGATGTATAGGGAGAGAGGGAGACAGAGGGGTAAGGGTTATCTAGAGATAGAGAGGGTGGGGGTTAAGGGTTAGGGAGAGTTGGAGAGAGAGAGAGGTGGGAAGGGAGATGGGTGTATATAGAGAGATAGATGGGTGGGGGTGGTTAATTGTAGTTGGGAGTGGGATTAGGAGAAACATAGAGTGGAGTGGATATTTGATTAGGGGGTAGAGAGGGCATGCAAGGGGGTGGTTCATGCTGAGAGAGAGAGATAAGGCTAAGGGGTAGCGAGAGAGGGGGTTGGGGGAGACAGAAATGGTTGGGGGTTAGTGGTAGGTGTAGTAGAGGAGAGAGAATGAGTGAGAGAGGGGCTTATTAAGGGTTAGGGAGAGGAGGGGTAAGATAGAGGGACGAGGGGGTTAGTTGTAGGGGTGTGAGTAGGGGGTTAAGTGTGTGCTTTAGAAGGAGAGATAGAAAGATAGTGAGAGATTGGTGTGCTAAGGAGTAAAGGGGAGAGGGGGGGGTGTGGTTAGGGGTAGTTGGATTAGTAGAGGGTTGAGATAGATAGAGAGAGAGAGAGAGAGAGAGAGAGAGAGAGAGAGAGAGAGAAGGGGGGTGATTAAGGGTATGGGGAGGAGGGAAGTTGGGGGAGAGAAAGAGATAGAGATCGAGAGGGTTAGGGATTTGTGGAGGAGTAGGGAAATTAGAGAGAAGGTGGGTATAGTTAAAAAGTGGGGTTGTGGAGTAGGAAGAGAGAGAGGGGGGCATGGGGAGAGAGAGAGAGCGAGGGTGGTTAGTGGTAGGAGTAGGAGAGAAGGAAAGGGGGGTTAGGGAAAGAGAGGGGTGTTTTGGGTAGATATAGAGAGGGAGGGTGTATGTTAGGGGGTTGTGGGAGAGAGAAGGAGGTGTGGGTTAGGGGTAGGTGAAGTAGGGGAGAGGGAGAATGAGAGATGTGTGTAGTAAGGTTTAGGGGGGGATGAGGGGAGAGAGAGAGAGAAAGGAAGGGGGTTAGTGGTAGTAGTGGCAGTAGGGGGGTGATTTTTATAGAGAGAGAGAGAGAGAGAGAGAGAGAGAGAGAGGAGGAGGGGTGTCGGGGTGTATGGGGAGGGAGATAGGGGTGGGGGTGATGGGCAGGTGGAAGAGTAGGGGGTTGAGAGAGAGATAGAGAGAGAGGTGAGTTGAGATGATTTAGAGTAGAGGGGAAGAGGGAGTTTAGGGTATAGAAAGAGATAAATATTAGGAGGATTAGGGGTTTTGGGAGGAGTTGGGGAATTTAGAGAGAAAGTGGGTATAGTTCAGGAGTAGTGGGGTAGAGAGAGAGAGAGAGAGAGAGGGGTTAACATAGATAAGGGTTATAAAGTAAAAATAATATAACAAGGTATGTGTATGGTATAATTACTAAGGAAATATATACTAGCTCCTAGGTTGCATGAATAGAGTGTCAACAAAGGGGGGTCCTCGTTAGACCACTTTAAAAGCCTTGTGTAGACATGGTCGACCACCCAACTTGGGGGCGTACTGGGAGGGCTTCTCTGGGAGTTACCTCCCTCCACCTATTACTAGCGCAACGGCATCCCAGTTTCCAGTTACAACGAAAGGCACATGTGTCAAGATGCCGAGTTAGGAAATTGTTTCCAGGCAATTTCCCAAATGGTCCTTTGAAAACACTCTATACAAGACTTTCAATAGAAAACCTATGGCCAACATACTATTGTAAACAGTGTAAGAAAAATGTATACAATTTAATATCTATAAAAAGAAAGATGTTCTACAATCTTATTCTCATTTAAATATTCCAATTAAATTTACACTAAACATTTTCAACATCCACAACAATATACTATCGAATCATAGAATATATATAAAACCAATTTCAATTAAACAATTACTAATATTTTGCATTTAATAGACCATCAACTAATAAAATATGCATAAAACCAATTTCAATCAAATTTAATTACCAATATTTGCAAACTCAATTACTAACACTAATTCTAAGCAAATTTATTTACTAAGATAAAGCAAACCCAATTAGTAACATTAAAAATTGACTATGTATTTGGAATCATACCTAGTTATGTTATTTCCAATGATAGCTACTAATTAACATAAAATTTAGATACCATAAAATTCTACATATTGTCATAAAATTTTAAGCATTAAAACAATATTAAAAATTAAATGGTCATTTTCAAATTAAAAATATAAAAATTTCACATTACTGTATAAATATGAAAAATACCATAAAATTAACATAAAATTAGATACATAAAATTCTAGTACATAAATTAACATAAATTAAGATACAATTAGATGCCATAAAATTAAAATAAAATTAGATACCATAACATTCTAGTACATAAATTCTAGTATAAAATATGAAAGATACCATAGAATTAACATAAATTAAGATATCTACTAATTAACATAAAATTTAGATACCATAAAATTCTACACATTGTCATAAAATTTTAAACATTAAAATAATATTAAAAAATATTTTACACATTGTCATAAAATTAAAAAATATTTAACACATTGTCATAAAATTTTACACATTAAAAAAATATTAAAAATTAAATAGTCATTTTCAAATTAAAAATATAAAAATATAAAAATATAAAAATTTCACACTATTATATAAATATGAAAGATGCCACAAAATTAACAAAAAATTAGATACCATAAAATTCTAGTACATAAATTAAGATAAAATTAGTTACCATAAAATTCTAGTACATAGATTCTAGTATAAATAGGAAAGATACCATAAAAATTAACATAAATTAAGCATAAAATTTAGATACCATAAAATTCTACACGTTATCATAAAATTTTAAGTATTAAAATAATATTAAAAAATATTTTACATATTCTCATAAAATTTTACATATTAAAATAATATTAAAAAATTAAATAGTCATTTTGAACTTAAAAATATAAAAATATAAAAATTTCACAGTAGTGTATAAGTATAAATTTCGGTGTAAAGTTGCCCTCTGTATTTGTTCATAAATTTCGGTGTGAAGTTGCCCTCTGTATTTGTTTTGTTGAAATGTAATGCCATAATGCGGATGACGAAGTCCCCATTCTGTAGTGCTTCATGCACCAGTCAATCTATGAATGGAAAACCACAAAACACTGACACAAGCCTCCCAAAGAAAAACCCTCTTTCAAACCCTGGCAGAACATGTTGTGAGCAGAACAACAGCTCCGGACCCAACAAATTATAGTAGGCGATCGACAATTAAGGAAACGCATAGGCTACGAGCGAAACACCAAAAAATATGTTCCAAGTATTCGGTCAAACAGGGTAAATGCCGAAGAATGCAAACAGGGTAAATGTAAATGAAACAGGGTAAATGCAATCGCCCAAATTACATGCCAAAAACAGGGTCTTAAAAATTATGAGGGTCTTAAATGCCATACATTCACAATGCAAATTCCTCCAGAGCTGCTATAGAAAATTTTCCGATGATGATTTGGGTGCCGATGCATTCAAAGGATCTAAGGATTTGTTATTTCATATTGGAGACTTCATTCCTTACTTGGATTGCCTCGACTTTCATGATGAAGGTGAGAAAATAATGGACGGCCATCTTTTCAGAGGCAGAGGCAGAGAGGCCGAGGCAGAGGCAGAGCGGGGTTAAAGATTTCGTGGATGTGCTGCATCAACGTTAGAATGGGCAATGAGTGCTTAAAGATTATTCTGCGTACAAATCATTCCTAACAGAGGCAGAGGCAGAGCGGGGTTAAAGATAATTCTGTGTACAAATCATTCCTAACAGAGATGTTATGGTTTGCTTACCTACTGTTTCTTTTTTTGTTTCAACAGGAATATGGGCTGCTTGGCAACTAGGTTAAAGTTTTAGTTTTATCACACATCATCATCACTACATCAATAGCCGCATAGGCTGCAGATTTTTTCGTTTTCAGAAATGGTCATATGATTCTTAGACGAAAAAAATTCCATGGCCTCTTCATTTAGTGTGCAAAATTTCGATTACAATTAAATGGCGCTTGGCGCTCTCTTATTTCTATCACTGCAATTTGTATCTGAGCTTCTCGCTTCGTTTCATGTGCTTGTACTGTATCAGCTTTTTAATTCAAGTTGAATTTTCCTGTATGCTTTGATTATGTCGCAATTTCAATTCTTGGTTGCTTATCTCTTTTTACATGACAGTAAACGCTAGCTATGATGATGAAATAAAACTGACCTTAGTACTTCGATATCAGGACTAAACCCTAGAATATTACTTTTTTGTGACTAGATCTGCAAACGTATTATTGCATAAGGTATATTGTTGTCTGAGATTGGATATTGACAAGAATTATTGTTCTGAAACATAAACAGTTAACTATATAGCTGGGAGTGGAATCAGTGATGAAAACCTACTATTATTTATAAGCACCCTGAAAATATTATATCTTCTTACTCGCAGGTGAACTATTTATTGTTTATATAGTATTTACTCCACATTCTCCACTGGTTACCAATCTCTTTAGACCTTAACCTAACGATGCCTTAATTGAGTTGCCTTGCCCACTGAATCCACACGGATATATATATTATATATATCCTTGGCTGTTTGGTAAAAGCATTAAATTAAATTATGCATTGGACTCATTCAGTGCACGGAAGGATGGCTATGGACGCCAGCATCACGGCCATATTATAGATTGATGGGAAATGTCATCGATTGGATATTGACAAGAATTATTGTTAGTATATGGACGCCAGCATCACGGCCATATTATATATTGTTGTCTGAGATTGGATATTGACAAGAATTATTGTTCTGAAACATAAACAGTTAACTATATAGCTGGGAGTGGAATCAGTGATGAAAACCCACTATTATTTGTAAGCACCCTGAAAATATTATATCTTCTTACTCGCAAGTGAACTATTTATTGTTTATATAGTATTTACTCCACATTCTCCACTGATTACCAATCTCTTTAGACCTTAACCGAACGATGCCTTAATTGAGTTGCCTTGCCCACTGAATCGACATTGGAATATATATATTATATATATCCTTGGCTGTTTGGTAAAACCATTAAATTAAATTATGCATTGGACTCATTCAGTGCACGGAAGGATGGCTATGGACGCCAGCATCTCGGCCATATTATAGATTGATGGGAAATGTCATCGAATGGTATGGAGATCTAATGAATTTGTAGGGGATCATTAGATCTCCATACTATTTTCAAATACTTCCATGAATCAACTACCAACAAATTGATAAATGCGAATCGATGTCCGGAAAGAAGTATAACGTTTATCTGGGCACCAGCAGCAGCTGAAAAGTATAAGTATATACTATGGTACTTACTAACTTAGTACGCCTAACGTAGTAACTACTACGGATTCTGCCAATCTCGACATCTGGCCAGCAGTATCCCTATTTTTCATTTAACCTGAAACCGGCAATCCTTACTTGCTATCCTACACAACAGACTTTGGAATATTAGACATGTCAAAACCAGAATTTAATTGCAAATTTGCATACCTTCTATCCCAAGTTTTCTGTCAATTTTCTTTTTTTGGCAGAGAAAGGAACCAGTCCTGTAAGCTCATTGGCACTGAAATTCATCTCCTTAGACATGCTGCCAAATTCAGTGGGGATAGTGCCCACGAAATTATTGTTATCTAGGACCAAATAGTTGAGATCCTTTAGGGGCCCGATAGAACTCAGGATCCAACCAACAAACCCTGCACATGACAATCCCAGGCTTCTTAATTTCACATCCCTGCCGTAGTTATCCGGTACGAATACCCCTAGCTCAACACTTATGTTACCACCTGTGATGGTGCTTTCACTCGGTAAATCGGGTGACCCACAAATGGAAGTAGATTTGGAACTTAAACTGATGCTAGTGCTAGTGGCTTTGCTTCTATCTCTTCCCATCGATGCCAATACCTCCTAAAAAGGTAAACTTATAACTAATGGAGACGGATTGGGCTTGTGGGCACATATCAGTACATACCCCAGGATCCTGCTATCTTTCATCTTACTATCACGTATGGAACAGGAGTACTATAAAGAATTAGCAAGGGATTTTTACAAAAAGGACCTCTTCTAACCAGAATAAAAAAGAGAGCATCCAGACATCGAAATGCCCCTCAGTTAACCACCGGGAATCTGGGTTCGAAACCCACTCCAATGGGTCGGTTCTCAACTCATAGGTTCAGGTCAAACTTGTTAGCTCGGTGTCTAAGCGGCTATGCCCTATAGAGTGAAAGAGCATGCTAGTGGTCCTAAGTGAGCTCAAGTTGCACATCGTCTTCGTTTCTTTTATAGATAAGTTTATTAGGTAAAACAAAACTCAATCAATCAGCATTTTACATTTACAATATCAAGACAAAAGGATTTTGAGTACAATTTATGTTTACCTGCGGCGGCTGATTTTATCTTTAAAGCCAACTCGTGAGTTTGCTCAACAATTTCTGAGAAGTAATATTTAGCATATCCAAAGACTTCCAATCCTTCACGCACAAAACCTTAAAAACCATTTTGAATGTAATTTGTAAACAAAGTCTATCATCAACCAGATATAGTGATTTCTTTCCGCTCTTTCATTAACAGGATCGGCTAAGTCAGAGAGACAGCATACCTGATGATCTCCACGGGATCACGATATCTGGGCGCCTAGTCGAGTTGGCATGAGTGATCTCCTCGTCATCTGTTGCTATGCAGTAATCTCACTACGGAAGAGGCGGAGAGAACTGGTCTATCCCTAGGGTTTGGGGTAGGTTGAGAGTTATGCTCAGAAACCCAAACCCAAACCCAAACCCGCACCATAGCTCTCTGTGAACTAATTGCTCGGCCTCCAGATCAATGTCGGCCTTTTGCTTTTCCATTTCTTGCTGCTTCCCTCCAACGGTCGTCTAACAGAGGCATGCAAGACGCTCTCGATGGCCCTTGCTACCTGCAAAAAGAAAGACAACAAATCTTAAAACAAGAACAGAACAAGATATCTGGACACCATAATAAATTCAATAGATCTTAAAACAACAGAAGCTTCAAAGGATCAAATATCGAATCTGATGGGTAGACGCGATGGCCGAGTATGAGAATCTGCTCGGCGATTTGACAATAAATGAGTATGGTGATCTTTTTATCAGATGGGTACATCTCTCCATTCTCTCGCATACGAAAATATAATATCTAAGCTACCATTCCATGCGCGCGAGTGGGCAGAAACCCAAACCCGCACCATAGCTCTCTGTGAACTAATTGCTCGGCCTCCAGGTCTATTTCGGCCTTTTGCTTTTCCATTTCTTGCTGCTCTTCCCTGCAACGGTTGTCACTGGTTTTCTGCATGCATGTGACTGCACCACTTTTGAAACTATATCTTGAAAAAAGCTTCGTAAAAAACTATCCGCTAAAAATCGTCATTGTGTCAATTTAAAAAAAGCTGAAGCTTCTTATGCCTACACTGATTCGGACTAGCTTTAGCACTAACTTTTCTATGCCTACACTGATTCGGACTAACTTTAGCACTAACTCTTTTTAGCACAAACTTTTCTAGTGATTATGAGTGTTCCTTTTGTTAGTTTCTTTTAACAGTATAATTGTTGCTTTTGTTGGACCCACACAAAACGGCTAAAATATATTCACGATCGGATGATACAAATGAGAGTCCCATAATAAATGTATTAAGTATATACTATTTTTTAAATCCAACCTCAAACCTCGTGAGTTCAAACGGATATTTGCAGCTCGGAAAAATCCAACCGCGGAAAATCGTAATTGTGTCAATTTAAAAAAAGCTAACCGCGAAAAATCGTAATTGTGTCAATTTAAAAAAAGCTAAAGCTTCTTATGCCTACACTAATTCGGACTCGGACTCAAGGTTCCAAAATCCCATAACAAATGTATGGTTGGTTAACTTTATAAGTTTTAATTTTTTTTATTGAATTGATGAGTGGGAATGTATGGTTAATACTTTATAAAAACAAATTATTGAATTGATGAATAGGAAAGTATATATAATAATAATAATATTTTATATTTTTAATTTTGTTATTTTTATATAGTTTTTAGTTAGAAATTTTAATTTGAGGTGGTATAAAATTACAATTTTTAGATAGTTATGTTAAATTAATGTGTGATAATTTATTTATGGTATATGTACATACTATAATAATTTTGATTATTATTATTTTATATAGTTTTACCGAGTTAAATTTAGCTTTAAGGTATAGAGATATAATAAAAATTGTTTATAAAATTAATATTATTAATGATAATTTTAATATATAAATTTAAAAAGAAAAAACATATTTAAAAAAAAATAAGTATTATTTTAATTTATTAGTTAATATTAAATATTTTAAAATTAATGTGTTAATTATAATTGAACATAATTTATTCATTTAAAAAATCTATACATGAAAATAGATCAATATAAAAATGTATTCATATAATATAAAATGATATTATGTTTCTTGGTCATAGTTCCTTAGAACTATGATCAACATGAAGTCTAAGAAATAATATTTGAAGTTTTGGTTAATAATTAGATTTCTTATGATCAATAGGAACTATAATAAATGTGTTTGTGTTGTTAGTAACTAGATTTATTTTCATTGTGTGTGTGTAAAACCAATGTGCCCAATTGTAGTGTTAGTACATTGATAAAATTGTATTGTACCCAAAATAACACCTTTACTTAAAATTTTCACACAAATAAGTTTTACACAATTTTTATTCAAAAAATAATAATTTTGATTTTTAATGAATATTGCAAATGATAATTTCATATAAATTGTTCATTAAATATAGATATATGTTCCTAATGAAATTTGTATGTGAATCACTGATGAACATAACAACAACATGTTCAACCATATATTTCCGTCCAATCTGAGTGAGAGGCCTCATATAGAGAGAAGGATTTGTTCCCTCATTCTATTACATATCATACTTATCTATTTTCAAGGCATGTTGGCCTCCTCAATTTTAATGACGAGTCTATCTCCCTGAAGGGGAACATGCACTTATTGGTGTAACTAGTTCACCATTGGGATCATGGTAGCCATGAAATCAACGTTAGTCCCCATTTCCATTATCTACAATATGGTGTTGTGGGAGATATTTAGCTAACATATTTGCATAGATATGTCAACATATAAATCACTGTTCAATTTACATTCTTTTGGAGCAAAATAGGTTAAGTGTTTATCCCTTATCCCTCCAATTTTATATAGTGATAATATCTTGCACATTAATTCACGAAAATAATGTAACTGATCTTATTACTATTTTAAATCAATTTCTGTCGTTAAATATTCAAGTATTAACTAATGAGACTAATTCTAAATTATTATATCAACTATAAAAATATATTAAAAATACCAACTAGAGTGACTTTAACCTGTGATAATAGTTGTTAATATTAATCTTACAAAGTGTTAACATAATGCATATAGAATAATGAAAACAATTAGGGGCGATAGGTGTTGGAGAAATCATCATTGATCTTGGAGTAACTCAAAGACTAACCTTTGTTTTGGGGTTAATGGAAGCAATAAAAAAATTAGGTATACATCTTAGGCCTATATTACTTGGACTATGAGTCATCAAAGAAATGGGAATAAAAAACATCATAGTGGCTGGAGACTTGACAATTGTCAAAAAACATATGTTCTTTTACTCTAATCCACAAGATAACCACCTAGATTTGGTTAAATTCAAAGAACTTGAGTCATAGAAAAATCATCGACAAAATCTCTCTATCATGTTGTACAAAAAAAAATTCATTAAAAATCATTTATATGTGAATCCAACATCTCAGTTGGAAAGAGGGAATCTTTATAAAAATGGGGGATCTATGATTCTAAGTCACTTTCCATGATTTACTATGTATCAATTAACCATATCAATGCCAACGATGTCTAATAGGAATTAGTGGTTAAGGAACAAAGTAAGTCCTAACCAACACCTCAATAAAAGCAATTGATATGCAATACTTTGAATCTTCTTTGAGTACCTCTTCATGTCATGTTTTAATGGATTGGTATCATATTACATGTACGGGTGGAATGGATAACATCATAGGGGAGACCACAATATATGTTCCAACATGTGATATTGGTGGTTTATCAAGGTTTAAATTTTGTGAGCACTACAAAAAAATGTGTCACCAATGATGAGAAAGCCTATAACAGACCTCTAATGACTACCAATAATCTAACTTATATCAATTCCCATTTGATTATCATTGGCATAAGTTTCTTTAGTATCAATCATTAAAACATTATCACCATAAGTGGCTTTACTAACTAAAACAATGATTTTCCTTTTAATACCATCATTATTTCATGTTTTGGAAGCTATAACAATGACAATATTTCTAAGCCTATCACCAACAATTATTCTTGTAGCTAAACTTGGAGATAGTTCCCTAATGACCATCCCTAAACACATCCTAGAAATAATGGTGATGGTCACTAACCATCAGGGCCAAATATCTTGACCTAATGACGATAGTCACTAGTCATCACCAAATATCTTGACCTAATGGAGATGTTCATTGATTTTTACCCCTCAATGACCCTCAATGACCCTTAATTGATCCCTAGTTACCGCTAATTAATATTTAATTATTGCATAAGTTACACATTCTTTCCAATAATAAATCCCTAATTACTCCATGATTTACCCCTAGTTCCCACTAATTAATCCCATAATAAAACCCTAACTAACCCCATAAATGAACCCTAATTATGTCTATTTGACCCCTAATTCCCACTAATTACCCCTAATAGACCCCTAATTACCCCTTTTTGGCCACTAATGACCCACAAATAACCCCTAATTACCACTAATTAACACCTAATTACTCCTAAGTTATCCTTACATTCTTTTCAAGGAAAAATTCATAGATAAACCCAAGGGATTCTATCAAGATTCTAAAACATTCTAGATGGAATATTCCATAGTAAACTCAGTGGTGTAGACTAGTGTGCATCGCATAAGGGAATTTGAAATGAGTAACTATTTCCATGAAAGTGTCTACATCTATTGGTAACACTTGATTGAGCTAGCTCCTTGGGATTACATGGCCCTTACTTACCCATAATTGACCCATAATTACCATTAGTTAGCCCTATTTAACCCATAATGACCCCATAATTGACCCCTAATTAACACTTAATTACTCTATATTTGTCCCGTTATTAACTGAAAACAATGTAACTGATCTTATTACTATTTTAAATCAATTTCTCTTGTTAAATATTCAAGTATTAACTAATGAGACTAATTCTAAATTATTATATCAACTATAAAAAAATATTAAAAATACCAACTAGAGTGACTTTAACCTGTGATAATAGTTGTTAACATTAATCTTACAAAGCGTTAACATAATGCATATAGAATAATGAAAACAATTAGGGGCGATAGGTGTTGGAGAAATCATCATTGATCTTGGAGGAACTCAAAGACTAGCCTTTGTTTTGGGGTTAAGGGAAGCAATACAAAATTAGGTATACATTTTAGGCCTATATTACTTGGACTAGGAGTCATCAAAGAAATGGGAATAAAAAACATCATAGTGGCTGGAGACTTGACAATTGTCAAAAACCATATGTTCTTTTACTCTAATCCATAATATAACCACCTAGATTTGGTTAAATTCAAAGAACTCGAGTCATAGAAAAAGCATTGAAAAAATCTTCTCTATCATGTTGTACAAAAAAAAAATCATTAAAAATCATTTATATGTGAATCAAACATCTCAGTTGGAAAGAGGGAATCTTTATAAAAATGGGGGATCTATGATTCTAAGTCACTTTCCATGATTTGCTATGTATCAATTAACCATATCAATACCAACGATGTCTAATATGAATTAGTGGTTAAGGAACAAAGTAAGTCCTAACCAACACCTCAATAAAAGCAATTGATATGCAACACTTTGAATCTTCTTTGAGTACCTCTTCATGTCTTTTTTTAATGGATTGGTATCATATTACATGTAGGGGTGGGATGGATAATATCATAGGGGAGACCACAATCTATGTTCCAACATGTGATATTGGTGGTTTATCAAGGTTTAAATTTTGTGATCACTACAAAAAAATTTGTCCCAAGTGATGAGAAAGCCTATAACGGACCTCTAATGACTACCAATAATGCAAATTATAGCAATTCCAATTGGATTATCATTGGCATAAGTTTCTTTAGTATCAATCATTAAAACATTATCACCATAAGTGGCTTTACTGGCTAAAACAATGATTTTCCTTTTAATACCATCATTATGTCATGTTTTGGAAGCTATAACAATGACAATATTTCTAAGCCTATCACCAACAATTATTCTTGTAGCTAAACTTGGAGATAGTTCCTCAATGACCATCCCTAAACACATCCTAGAAATAATGGTGATGGTCACTAACCATCAGGGCCAAATATCTTGACCTAATGATTGTAGTCACTAGTCATCACCAAATATCTTGACCTAATGGAGATGTTCATTGATTTTTACCCCTCAATGACCCTCAATGACCCTTAATTGATCCCTAGTTACCACTAATTAATATTTAATTATTGCATAAGTTACACATTCTTTCCAATAATAAATCCCTAATTACTCCATGATTTACGCCTATTTTCCACTAATTAATCCCATAATAAAACCCTAACTAACCCCATAAATGAACCCTAATTATGCCTACTTGACCCCTAATTCCCACTAATTACCCTTAATAGACCCCTAATTACCCCTTTTTGGCCAATACTGACCCACAAATAACCCCTAATTACTCCTAAGTTATCCTTACATTCTTTTCAAGGAAAAATTCATAGATAAACCCAAGGGATGCTATCATGCTTCTAAAAACATTCTAGATGGAATATTCCGTAGTAAACTCAGTGGTGTAGACTAGTGTGCATCATAGAAGGGAATTTGAAATGAGTAACTATTTCCATGAAAGTGTCTACATCTATTGGTAACACTTGATTGAGCTAGCTCCTCGGGATTACATGGCCCTTACTTACCCATGATTGACCCATAATTACCATTAGTTATCCCTATTTAACCCATAATGACCCCATAATTGACCCATAATTAACACTTAATTACTCTATATGTGTCCCCTTATTAACCCATATTTAGGCTTAATTGACCACAAATCACCACTAATTCACCTTAAATTTTCCATAATTACCCATAAGTAACCCCTAACTTGACTTCTACCCCATGAAGCTTTTCCTTTAACTGACTTGATTTAGATCCCCCATTTGTGTACTCACATATCGCACAAATGTTTTCCTTAATCCTTAATTCTTGGCCTTAAACCATAGTTGATATGCTAATACCCATCACTCATTTTTTAAATCTCAAAATGGTACCCATATACCACTCATAGAAAAATCATCAGCTCTATAGGGATGCATGGTGGATGAATTCCCATGTGTGACCCATGATCCATAAAAGAAACTAATAGGACCTAAGACCTACAATTTTTACCCAAGACCATGGATTAATCCTCAACTCCCATCCTTATTTCGCTAGACCTCAAAATAGTGCCTTTATTCCACTTTTATGTAACATGATTCCCTCAACATGTTCTATGTTGTGGTTGAAGTCCCTATAAATGGTTTATGGGCCTTGGAATCAATAGCTATAAACTAATTTCCATCATGCATATCCATTATTGACCAACCCTTAAAAAGGTCCTGATATATGTTTAATACAAAAAAAATCCTTTGTAGGGGCTACGTGTTGTTACAGGGCCTTACACATGTTGCATGAACCCCCAAAGAAAACATTAGGGCATATACCCTATTGTTTGTCCCTAAACCATGATTTAGTTCTTGATTCCCATATTTTATACATTAATATTTCAAGTTGCACACATATATCTCTCTTAGGTAAATTTTTGGGTCCAAGTGATGGTAAGATTCCCTATGCATGACCCATGAGTCACATAATTAATGGCTATGTCGAAAGATCCTAGATTTTATCCCTAGGCCATGGTTTAAGCCTCAATAATTATTTATTAAGTCATAATAATTGAAATTATTCCCTTATTACATTCATAGGTGAAATATTCCTTGTCAAAGTATATGATGTGCAGTATATTTCCCCACACATAGCATATGATTCTCATAGGAAACAATTATGGCATAAGACCCTAGTTTTCATCACCAAATCAAGTATTAAGCCTTCATATCAATCCCTAGTTTATGGTATAGTCTTGGAGCAATCTTCCCAAAACTGTCTGTAAGAAAAATGTAAGGGATTTCATGGTAGTTTTTGAAAATCATCCCCAAAAGACACGAAAATTGAAATGGTGGATGTGTATTTTTATCGTCTACCTCCAAAACTTCAATTCTCATGAATTTTAGGAGTACTTTTCAAAGAATTGAACCTAAATATATTTCTAGGGGGGTTTGTTTGGAAATTTCCCGTAAAGTCATGGGAATTGAATTTTTGGAGGTGGTTTATAATGAAAATATGCTCCTAAAGGTCACAAGAATTGAAGTTTGGAGGAAGTTTTTGAAAAATACCCTAAAATTCATATGAATTGAGATTTTGGAGGCATTCTTACAAAACACCTCCAAAACATTAAATCTCATGAAGTTTAGATGTGGTTTAAAGGAAACAATCCACAAAATACTCACACTTCAATTACAGTGACTTTTAGGGACAATTTTCAAAGTGTTTCCCCATAAATCTATCTTGTAAGGTGATTTTGTGAAATCCCCTCTTAAAATCCATGATAATTAAATCCCTAATTACCCCATTATTAACTCTTTTTTAAACCCTAGTTACCACTCATTTTCCATTAGTTACCCCCAATTAACCCCTAGGTGACCCTAATCACCCCTTAATGACCATTAATTACCATTAACTAAAGCTTGACTATTCCATAATTTAGCCTAAATGACCCACAATTACCTCTAATTGACCACTAATTACCCCTATATTATATTTAATTATGGATAATTAACCCCTACATAGCCATAACCAACCCTTAATTACCATTAATTACCCCTAATTAACCTCTAATTACCACATAGTTCACCCCCAATTTCCCCTAATTAAACTCTAATTACCCTATAAGTGACCCTTTGATAAACCCTCATTACCACTAATTACCCCTAAATGACCCCCAATTACCCCTCATTGACCAGAAATTACCCTAAAATAACATTAATTAACCCCTAATTACCCCCGATTAACCCATTATTAGCCATAATAAACCTCTAGCTTCACCTTTGACCCATGGACCATTACCTCTACTCCACTTGATTTAGGTCCTGAATCCATATTTTTACATGTTGCACAAATTGAATCATAATGCCTTGATTATTGGTCTTAAACCATGGTTTTGACCTTAATATGAATTTTTCATATTATAAACATTAATATGGTACCCATATAGCACTCATAGAAAAATGATTCCCTTTATAAGGTATTTGTGGTGGGTGAGGCCACATGCACAACCCATGATCCATAAAAGTAACAAATAGGGCCTAAGACCTATGGTTTTGACCCAAAATAATAATATAGTCCTTTTCATGCATAGTTAGTTGACCAAACCTCAAAATGGTTCCTTTATACCACTTCCATGAACAATAATATATTTTTAGGTTCTATGTGGTTGTTCAAGGCCATCCACGTGGTGGATACGCCTTGCAATTAATAGTTGTAGCCAAATTTCCTAGTTTTTCGACATGCACAGCCCATTCCTCATGCACCAAACCTTCGAAGGGATCCCATATGTTTTTGATAAGAAAATGATTCCTTATGTTAGTCCCTGAGTAGTACTGGATTGAAATAGTACTATCCATGGCATGACAAGGGATCAACTTTAACAATATTAGAGCTAAATCGAGTTAATTGATGTGCATTATTCACTTCTTCAATATATCTCTTACTTACAATATTGTGAGCCAATTATTTAAGCATCTAAGGTCATATAGGAGGAATTTTACAGAGTGAAACAATGCTTTAAAATATGTATGGATATGCTTAGCAGATGGAAGAAAAAAATTAGAATACCAGGGTGTTCTATAGGACAAATCTCGGGTGTTTAATGAAATACTATGTATTGAGCTTTAGTTAAAGAATTTAGCAGTCACACAAACAATAAATATCTCATGAATGGATACTAAAAATGATAGCATGATAAACATATGAACATTAGTAAATGAAAACTTCAACACAATTATTCACATATGGATCTGGAAAATTGGGCTAGAGGTCAAATTAAATTGAAATCTCTGCAACAATCTTACATGAACAACTCTATCTATATTAACAACACATATAGGCCAAAAATATTGTTCAAATATTTATTTCATCTCATGAAATATTTACATGGCCAAGAGTAGATAAGGAATATGTGAAGGAAATAAGTTACAGAAGAAGAACTCTCTATAATAGCTATGTAATCTTAATCATTTACATACAAAAGAAAATACAACTGACTCAACAGTCCCTAGAGTATCTCTAAAAATTTCCATCCCTTACAAATGAATTCAAGTTACATTATATATACTTGGAGAGTAACTAAATTATATTTGACTTTAACTGATTTATAACAAACTTTAATTTGTCACTTTTTACATTTCACTTTTGATATAGTTTGACTTTTAACTTTTCTTCTTAGTTGCACCTTTCTTCTTGCATTTACTCGGTGATGCTTGTCCCCTAATGTAGACATGAGGCTGCACATTTGGCTAACTGGGTGGTATACCTTCCTGGTTCATCATTTGGTGCATCATCTGCACATCTATCTATCCTCAAGGTGGCATAAAGGCCAAATGGGTTGGCTGACCTATTACTTAGGGAACTGGATGACCTACTCACTATCCTTGTACTAAGATAGAAGTATTTCTTGTGCTTTGACTTTGATGTGGCAGTTCTACCTTATGATATTTGATCACTCCCTGTCATTCTTTTCCCATAGGAATGTGATGTTCCTTAAAAAATTCCAGTGATATTTCAGCCTCTGAATGTTTCTCGTATGATAATGGCTCTAATTATTTGAACATGCTCCTCAATCTGATCCAAATATAAAATTTACGGCTCAACCTATCAACCAAATGATCTCCACTCATTATTCCTTCCAATGTACTAGCCTGAGGGATCTTATTTCTTTTCTGATTTAATTTGATTTGTTACTCTTCCTTGGAATACAATTCTCTATTTCCATCCCAAGGAGGTGGTAGTCCTAATTTTATGACCCCACTGAGCATGATTTTGAATGAAGGGATATCATTTGCTAGGTAATCTATGTTATTCTGTGTCTTTTTTAGCAGGGTTTGTTTCAAAACCATCTGTCTAGATATCTTGATAATATGGGTTCTATTTGTGAGGTGTATATCTTCTAGTTACTTTCTATTCCTAATTTTTGAATAATCAATGGTTTCCTGACCTTCTTTTGGAATTTCACCCAATGTGATTGCTACTTGTTTCGATTCCTCCTGGGACGAATTGTAGGTCTCTAGTTCATCTTGATACAACTCAAAAAAATTCCCACTTGCACAAAATTAGAAGGGATATCTTATCCCACATAACTTTATTTGTTCTTCTGATCAATGATTATCCTTCAATATCTATGTTTAGCTTTGTTATCTGGATTTTAAGATCAAGAATTTCCCTTTCTAAATCAGAAATGCCATCTTCTGTTTTTCTAACATCACCTTCAAGCTCAAAAATCCTTTCGTTCTTTTGGGTGATTTCATCTTCCAAATCCTTAATTTTGTTGTCTTTATCTTCTTATATATGAGTTGGTTGTTGATACACACTGTCTTCTTTTGTTAGGTCTACATCTGTCACTTCTTTTTTTTTATGGCTACTTCTCAACATCTTTAGTACCCTGATTTATATCTGAAGTAAGATGTTCTTTCCCTTGTGGTTTTAGAGATAATGTCTGCATAGGGGAAGTAGGACTGATATTTTTTCTCTTCAACTTTAGAGATGATATTTGTTTTAACAAATCATTTATCTTCTTCTCTCTTTTTTTCTACTAGATTTTTATATTGGACCATGCTTGCAAAAATTTGCTCCTTTTCTTGTTCAACTCGCTTAAGATCTATATTTTGAACTCGATGTGTAGTGGGTATCTTCAACTGCTTCTTCAAACTAGCGATATCATTGTCCTTTTCAACAATTAAAGATCAAACTTGAGATATATTTGATGAATTTGACCCCCAGAGCTATTTTTTTCTTCAAGCTCTTTTATTCTGACCCATTTGGCTCTTGTAGTCCACTTCGCAGTCTTTCATAACTCCTCGAATTTACATAAGGTATTCCTTAATTTCCCTTTTATTTTGGTTAATTTTACTACCTCTGCACATATCATGCCACTTTCATGTTTATAGAAATCAATTTTATCTTCATCCCTTTGAAATGTAGACAAATTATCCTAATCCCTTCCAATTATCCAATATTGTATAATAGAGAATCCTATAAATAAGTCCTTTGAGAAATCTCTATAAACTCCCTTGGTAGGATTATGCGTTACCATTTTTTTATTTCTTGCTGAAATGTGTGAAAGATTTAGAAATCATATAGGAGTTTTCCATATCAGCTAAAAAATACAAGTACAAGCCGCTTCATTTGAATCTAATTAGTACAACAACGCAATCATATCTTCTTATGTCCTGGAAATATCACAATTACACATATCAACAATAACAAATTCAAAGTTGATTGCCGCACCAAAAAGTGCAATGGATCTTAGTGTGTTGACCAAAGATGCAGGATAACAATATTGACAAGCAAACAATGAACTATCTTTGATGGATTCGATGGACATACCCATCCCCTCTTTATTGATATATATCTTCAATATTTTCTCAACATCCTTTAGTAATTTGCTTGCTTTTTGGAGCATAAAATACTGCACGGTTGCTGGAGATGATTTGGTGCAACTTTAAATATTTCAATGACATTATAGTTAGTAATAATCTGTGAATGAAAAGTATGAGCATCATGACCTTTGAAATATTCAAAGATCGAATTCCTGGTTGGCCTCTCGTCCTTGATTCACTTTCAATATTGATATAAAGTCTCTGCGCAAAATTTTTTGTCTACTGATTTGCTCAACCAAACTAATCTATTGATTATATTGTCTTCCACAACGGTCAATTCATCTTCATCAAGATCATGCAATGGTATAAAAAAATTATATCCATGATTCTTTATTTTATTTTGAACAAAATCAACCTGAGTGATGCTGTTGGGTTAGAATGGCAAGGAACCAATTTTGTAAAGCTCAAATACAGACATCCATTTTCTCCACAGTCGATCCAATGTCAAAACAAGAGTTAGCTTGTCTTTAAAGTTGTCCTTTGTTTGAAAAACAAAGATATCCATACATTCACCTTAGAAAGACTGCAAACATATAAAATTAAAGATAACATTTAATTTACTAATTTTAGAACACAAACATCAATATACGGACTTTGATTGATAAGAAGAAAAAATCTATACCTAGCAATCATCAGTGGAAGCGTTTCCCTTTCCCGGACGAGATGGCCTACCATAGGATATCCATTTCTCCCTTGCTTTTACAAATTGAGAAATGAATTGAGTGTCTGCAAATTCCTTGTTTGATAAATTTTGTTGTTTGCATAATTTGTTGAAAACGTTTTGAGGAACATATTTATGTAGAAGAAAAGTTGTTCGATGATGATAACTTGAATGGACTGATTGATATTTATCAGTTTCAATGATTTTTTCTGCGCTGAAATAGTATGCTTCCCATCCAATATATAGAAATTTATTGAATGGAAATTAATTTCCTCTTCATTTCTAGGAAGAAATCCCAATGTAATCTCCTTATCGAAAGGCAATAGAATAACATCTCTCAATGTTGTTGTAAAAGTTGAGACAAGAGATAAAACCATCTTTTCCATGACCTCCTCATCAACTTTTCTATATTTCAAATGTGGAGGCGTAGTAACACATCTTGTTATGTCAATAGAAGAAACTTTCTCATTGAAAAAAAAGTATTTGATCTGTTCTTGTTGAACTTCTTTTGATATTTTGAAGCTCTTTGTCGCTTTGCACATCATCACTTTAGAAGGACTTGCTTTGAGTGCTTTGAAGGAATATTTGGTCACATTTTTTTTAATATGATTGAGAAATGATCTTCTAAGGTATAAAATAATCTTTTCATGGTCTAGATTTGTCAACTTCTTTTCAATATTCATGTAATGCAATATAGATGAGGTTTTCATAGCAAGGATTCTTTTCTTCCATACTGACAACATTCATTTCTTCAAAGATGACATGGAATTAATTATGGACCGATTACAAACATCATATGAGGGAAAAACCCACCCTTGCTTTGCATAGGAAACCAGATCTGAATAGGGACCACGTTTCATTAGATATGGTCGAAAATTACAAGCCATAAGACCAGTATGCAGAAGGAAACACCGACCTCTCTCGACCACTTCAACTTGAACTTGTAATAAATCATCAGAAATGGGATCTGCAGATGTTAATATTCCAGCTCAAGTTGGAAATCCTTCCTCATCCAAGCAGAATAGATATAAATCCGGGTACAAATTATCTGGTTCATCAATCTCAACATACCATCCATGCTTGAATAAACCAAGGTTGTGATCTTTTAACAAATAAATGAACGACATTTCCTAGCATTGACTAAGGCTCAACAAAGAAGACATGTTTTATCTGCAAAACAATAAATATTGTGTAGTTAATATAAGAATGCATACAATGTTTATAATTATCAATTAGTGTTTGTATATTAGATGTGTACTTTCAAATGTTCAGGCGAATTATCGATAGAGAATGAATAACCACTCCTTTCCAAAATCAATTGATTGATTAAGAACAAATCTGTTAGCATTATACATGAGAGATCGAATGCAAATTTTATATAGTCATTTGAGATACAATCGATCATTAAAGGAGCGATCATTATTTCATATTAACTGCCATTTTAACTTGGTATTTGTGCTAGAAATAAACAGATCCAGAATATTACGGGAAGTCACATTTAAATCAAGTGCTACTCATTACCATTTAAATTGATCTTTATTGTGTTTTGTAGAAAATGGATCCATGCAATAAGGAGCATATTTTCCTTTCCGAAAGCTACTTATGTCAAATTTATATAGATAGAATATCTCCATGATATTCTTAATATTTAGAGAATATATGAAGGGGCGACCGATCCTTGTTGGGTTTCCTTTTACTAATAGTTCATGATACAGAAAGGGTCATCTGATCCTTCTTGGGTTCACCATTATGGATATAGGTGAATTGTTGGATGGCCATTCAGATATTCAATAGTTTTACAATTCTCTAATAAATGATGGGGCGATTGATCCTTTCACACCATGATATCCTTAATATTTGGAGGATATAGGAAGGGGCACCTGATCCTTGTTGTGTTTACTATTCTTAATAATCATAAAATACAAAAAACAGTCATCCATTCATTCTTTTGTTCACCATCCTGGATATAGATGAATTTTTGGCCTAGCCTTCATAGGTTGAATATATTTACATTTCTATCATAACTGAAGTGGTGACCAACCCTTTTTGTGCTCAATATTCTTCCAGTGTTCACATTTCTGAATAAATATGAATTATCGACCTAGCCTTTGTAGGTTGAATATTTTTACATTTCTCTCATAAATGAATGGGCGACTGACCCTTCTTGTGCTCAGTATTATTTTTGTAATAGTTTTATAATACTAGAAGGGTCAGTTGTTCCTTCTTGTTTTCACCGTTTTGGATATCGTAAATTTTTGGATAACCATCCATAGCTTCGACAATTTTACAATTAAGTCTACTAAATGAATGGACGTCAATTCCTTTCACTCCATGATATTCTTGATATTTGGAGGATAGAAGAAGGGACGCCTGATCCTTTTTTTTACTATTCATACTAATCCCACAATACAAGAAGGGGTGTTCGTTCATTCCGGTGTTCACCATACTGGATATTGATGAATTTCTAGCCTATCCTTCATAGAATAAATAGTTTTACATTTATCTCATAAATGAAGGATCGGCTGACCCTTCTTGTGCTCTGTATTCTTCCAGTGTTCACCACTCTGGATATACATGAATTGTTGGCCTAGTCTTCGAAGGTTGAATATTTGTACATATTTCTCATAATTGAAGTGGCGATTAAACCTTCATGTCCTCAATATTATTTTCATAATAGTTCTAGAGTACAAGAAGGGTCAATCGTTCCTTCTTGTGTTCACCATTATGGATATAGGTGAATTTATGGATGACTATTCGTAGGTTCGATAGTTTTAAATATATCTACTAAACTAGGGGGCGACTGATCCTTTCTCTCCATGATATTCTTGATATTTGGAGGATATAAGAAGGGGTGCTCGAACCTTCTGGTGTTTACTATTTCTACTAATCCTACAATACAGGAATGGCCGACCATTCATTATTCTGTTCACCATTTGGGATATAGTTGAATTGATAGCCTAGCCTTCATAGATTAAATATTTCTACATTTCTCTCATAAATGAAGAGTCGATCGACCCTTATTGTGCTCATTATTCTCCCAGTGTTCACCATTCTGGATATACATGAATTGATGGCCTAGCCTTCGTAGGTTGAATACTTTTACAATTATCTCATAAATGAAGGGGCGACAGACCCTTATTCTTCCTAGTATTCTTTCCATAATAGTTCTATACTGCAAGAAGGGTTGTTCAGTCCTTCTTGTGTTCACCATTTTGGATATAGGTGAATTGTTGGATTTAGGTGTTCACAATTCTCTACTAAACGAAGGGGCGGCCAATCCTTCTTGTCACAAGTCAGAAGTCAGGACAAATTTTTTTTATATGTTAGAACTTAACCAATGTCCTGATCCCTGCTATTTACTGCGGAATTCGAAAGTAGGGATATGTCAGCCTAGCCTTTGTAGATTAAACATTTTTACATTTCTCTCATACATGAAGGGTCAATTGACCCTTCTTGTGCTCAATATTCTTCTAGTGTTCACCATTATGGATATACATGAATTGATGGCCTAGACTTCATAGGTTGAATATGTTTACAATTCTCTCATAAATGAAGGGGTGGTCGATCCTTCTTGTGTTCACCATTTTGGATATAGGTGAATTGTTGGATATAAGTGTTCACAATTCTCTACTAAACGAAGGGGAGTTCGATCCTTTATCTCCATGATATTCTTGATATTTATATGATATAAGAAGGGGTTCCCAATCCTTTTGGTGTTTACTATTTTTACTAATCCATAATACATGAAGGGTCGGTCATTCATTCTTCATTTTTCTCTCATAAATGATAGGTCGGATGACCCTTCTTGTTGGAAGTTGGAAGTCAGGAAAAACATTTTTTATATGTTATCTAATGGTCACTCATAATAGTTCACCTTTTTAAAACAATGGCTATATCTTTAGTTACAACATACAGGTTAACAAAGAGGTTGAATAAAAAAAAATCCATTGGGTATGGAGTCAACAAATGCATTTCTCAAAATTATTTAAGATCTTGGTGGTAGGATAAATCTTTCACAGAGGCAAAGTAGGTATAATTTCTCCATACAAATAGCAATTTTAAGAATGATAGAAGATTAAAGAAAACAATGCATTAATAACACAAAGCATATAAATGGGATAATTCTGCATTAATTTGGAAGAAAGAACATTGACAATATTTAAATGTGTGAATCAGAGCATAAAAATGAATTCTAAATCACATAGTTCAGTCAAATATGAGGAAAAGTGATAAGATGGTGTAACAGGAAATACATTCACAAAAGAGAAATTAACAGATTGAAGAAAGTGACAACATATGAATCTCCATTTTTGATAGACCTGTACTTCTTCTATTCATTAAAGTCTTCAAAAAATATTACATCACTCTCTATTTTTCTCTCCGATCCAACCTCGATTACTTTGTAAAATCAAAATTTATACAAAATGCTCTTTGAATAAACCCTAACTGATTCTTCACTAAAAATAGAAATTTCAAAGAAATATCTAAACTTCAGAAACATTTGTTTTGTTGATGACCAAGTTGGTAACGTGTTGATTTTATTTGGGTTGATGTAACACTCAAGAAGTTAATAAAGGAACCACAACTTCATTTCAAATTAAGACACTTGAATATTCATTCTTAATATAACCTGTATTTTGTTTTCCCATTTTTTTCGACAATTTTCCAGTGCTCTTGATTTGTGATTTCATAATTCATCATTTCTTTCACCATCACCTCCAATTCTATGCATGTTATGTAACATGTAGCTGGAATGTCCTTCTTAATCATTATAAATTGATCAAATATTTCAAAATCATCGGTCAATTTATCAATTATTGTCTTTACAGTTAATCCTTTGACCAAACCTTCAAATTTCGAGTGATCCATACAAGCCTGTACTATAAAACTGTGATAATTTTCTTGAGTTATTAACTTTCCATCATCACTCCAAGAAGAAGGTAGACCATTTTCAAAAATCACCTAAAACAATTTCTTAAACTGTTTAACTTGAAGGAGCATTTGTTGTGCTTTGTCTTGTCTTGAGTTATTAATTTTCCATCATCACTCCAAGAAGAAGGTAGACCATTTTCAAAAATCACCTAAAATAATTTCTTAAATTGTTTAACTTGAAGGAGCATTTGTTGTGCTTTGTCTTTAGCGTGATCATGCTTGCCAATATTTATTCTTGCCCAAATTATGATTGTTGGTCTATCTTTGATTCCAAAAATCTACATATCTAATTGAGTTAGAGTTTTTAAAAAAATGGTTGTATTTTGAGTTGTTTCTGAAGGCCTTTTGCTTAATGTCTCGTTTTCCAGTTTACACCTCTGGAGAGCTATGTTTGCTATAGCATCTTTATCTTCCATAAAATTAAAATGTGACCAGAATTTGGTGGCTTCCACTGATATCACATCCCATATAAGGTGTTTATCTCCTTTTAATGGAAGCTTACCTGTCAATCTATCTTTTAATTCATCAACTTTATTTTGCAATTATTTTCTATCACTCAAAGCTCTTTTCTTTTCTTCATAATTTTGAATTACTTCTTGTTTCAACTTCTGGTTTTACACTTTCAACTCTTCTATCTCTAAATATTTTAGGCTAATTTTTGAAATAACACTGGTTAGCTCCTGTATGGAGGACTTATCCATTTTTCCTTCATCTATACATAGAGATTGATCCCTTGGCTTCTTTAGCACTTGCACAGTTCCAATCTGATTGGTATTTAACACTGAAATTTGTGACAACAATTGATTCCTTTATTTTTCCCAAACATGCTTTTCATCTTGTAACTTTAAATTTTTACCTTTGTGATCCATTATTTCTTGATAAATATAATCATTTTTTTGTTGTAATGTTGTCAACTCTGTAGATCACACATGTTGATTATTTGCCACCTTCAATATTTTCTTGATCATTTGAATGGTATTTTATTTTTCATCAAGGAGCCATTTGGTACACTAAGTGTTACATGGATCAGCTCCCACAGTCACAAGGTCCATTTGTAGTCTTTTAATATGGACCAAATTTTCTTTGTTTTCTTCCTTCTCTTGCCTTAATTGACTTTCCATCTTTGCTATCATAGATTGCAAATTAGAAAATTTTAAAGTGGATTGTAATAAATTGGAATACATGGAATATCTTGTTTATATATGCAATAAAATATTATAGGGTATATCAATCTCATCAAGCTTAACTTCCATTTCAGACCCTTTGTCATCATTCGCCACTGCAAACCTTATAGTGTTTCTTTCTTAATCCTTAACTGTAATAAGGGAAAAATTTTGTTCTGTCAACTTCCTTACTTGAGGGAACAATTTTTGAGTTTCTCCCAAAGAGTGCTTCTTATTTTCTGCATATTGTGAAAGGAAATCAAATCTGGACTTTTACTGAGAGTTACTTCCAGATTCCTTTATTTCTAAATAAAAATATTGCTGCATATTTATAGGTGGTTGTGAAATCAAAGTAGTTTTTTCTGGAACAATTAAATCTTGTTCCTCCATACTAATAATTTCCTTCTATTGTTCCAATTTTACTTTCTTGCTTGAAACTTCGTCATCGACTTCCATACTATCAACTTCTGAAATAGTTCTTTGATTGATGATATCATATTTAGCTGGTGTCTAAACCAACATTTTCAAATTGATTGTTTGTTCCATATTCACTTCTTTCTTATCTTGTTCAAATTTGAATAAATTTTCCATTTCTTTTAATCCTTCAACTGTTTGATGATCAAAATCCTTGTTTCTATTTTGTTGTCTCCTTTGCAATATAATTTGATGAGGATCATAATTAATCCTTTCATCCTCTTAGAAATCCATGAGATATTTTTCTACTATAGATAGGGCTTCCTTAGTCTTAATGATGAATGAACTAACTTTAAGAGGGAATTTCACATATGATGATTTTTTTAAAACACCAAAATTTTCTTCTTTTGAATGCAACCTTTGTCTAATAAATTCTAAGGAAAAAACCCTTAGTGTTAAAAAGGTTGGAAACATATATAGTGCTCCAGTAAAACAATACACTATAATTATAGTATGTTATTTATATAAGAACCAATCACCTATTTGGCCTTCTGGTGTAGGCGAAAACATTTCATTCATTTATTTTAACACTTGGGGAAATTCAACATTAAAAATAATTCTGTAAACTTCTACCATGATTGTATTGGTGAACTCAAACACATTGATATGTTTAGGAAGGTCATGAGAAAAAATGGTAACAACAAACTTCAATTCAGAAATATTTGAACATAAGAACAGGTTCAGGATATATGAATAATATTTGAAATGCTTCAACTCGTGGAAATTCACCAACTAGACATGAATCACTTCAGCTAGGAATTCATCAAAATTTAAACAACATACTCGACTCGATTGTGACTCGGGTGAAATGATTTGCAGAAGGAAACCTAACATAACTTTCGTGATTGACTTATCACTATCTAGACCTAAAATTTGACTCAACAAGGACAAAACTAACTAGGTATCTCACTTAAAGACATCAATACTCATAGGGAAGGATAAATTTTCATGCGACTGACCATCTGTCAAGACTTGTAATAAAAACTTTACTTTTTCTTTTGGACTACAATTTCTATAAAACTTTACCAAAATTTCTTCGTTAAATGACTTAGGGCTTTGGGAAAATGTTTCAGGTAAACCTAGAACCTCATGGACAAACTGTGCATTGAATCAACATAGAATTTTGGCTGTATTTACATTAATGATTATTGACCTACGAATAATTCACCGCACACCAACCAAGTTACAAATTCGAGGAACTGTAGGGTCTGTCTAACACAAAAATAGTACAGAAAATAACCAAAAAAATTAAATACATCCTTTCCCTATGACTTAAACTCCATTAATTTCTCTTTAGACTATGAAATACTACCCACAAACAAAATAGGGTAAAAAATAACCCTTTCCTTATCAACTATAACCTCCTCTTTTTCATCTAAACTTCCATTGAACAGAACAAGGTTTTTAATTTTCTCCATTTGGGAAACAAACTCTAAAAAGTGAGGTTTTTGAGCTACCTATGAAGTGAGCTTATGAATATGAGAATGCATGGGTTGACTTCTCTGTAGGTTGATGAACAAAAGTGATGTGTTTTCAGCGGCTCCTTGTCCTCCAAGCAATAATCAACAAATGCATTTTTCAAGCTTCGAACAAACCTTTTATATAACATATGCTTAGGTGGTTTCAGAACTTGTGATGAGCGGCTTAACTTTGACCACTTTTCATAGCGGACTCCACCAACGCTTGCCACGTGGTAAGCAGTTTAATTTCTACTCCACCTTTCCAAGTTTAACCACCATGCACTTTCTAGCACCGAAACCCCTTTCCACCATCAATTTGATTATGGATGGGTAAGCATCATTGATCCGCCATGGTTTTACATGTTTTCAACTTTTGGTGTGATTTGTTCAATTGTTTAGTTCCTTTTCCATCTTCTCCCTTATTCAGTTGAAGCCCTTACATGCATTTGAAGACCCTGCATGCAATCATGAATCCCATGAAGTTGACATGCAAAGAACACCATCGATATCGGAGGAATAAAATCCAATCGATCACACGCATTTCGTTGGGTTAACATGTACAAAGTTCGACCCAAGAATGTGATCCGAAATCCACTTTTAATTGGGTTAATAAACTTTTAAAGTCCACTGTCAATCTAGGATGGGGTGATCCAACGGTCCAGGACAATTTTGCTGGGTTGAGTTGTTCATACTTTAAAGCTCAAGATGTGATGTGAAATATTTATGAAATCTAGCTAAGTGCATGTTCAATTCCACCGTTGATGTGGATTGACAAAGATCCAATGGTTTTGAATCATTTTGCTATTGAAAGATGCTTGAGGGTTAATTAAAAAGATCGGACGTGAAATATTTGTAAATATTAGTTGACCACTGGTTTGAAATCCAAGTTGTTGAAAAGAGGTTTGGCAATAGTATATTTGGAGAACAATTTGGCCAAATTGCCAACTTTGGAGAATGCCAAAATTGGTTAAATCTACAAAGTAGTAATTCCTTATTAATTAAAACAAGATTGAATGACTATGAAGATCAATGATGAATCGCTGCCATTAAAAGGATATAATATTTTTTATGAAGAGGCATGATTTTCCTAAAAATACACAATGTTTCAAATGATAAAGTTCTTTGAAAATATATATAACCATACAGTCAAATGTATGAAGAGGTGTCTCTAAAGTTTTGGTAATTTCATATCGGAAGCAAGAAAGAGGCCAGTGAGAGAGATGAAGCATTACACAATTTCGAGCTTTCATTAAATATATGAAGAACTGAAGTTAAAACTATTATAAATCATAGGGTTTTTGGGTGGTGCTTGGGGAAGGTTGAGGCCTGCTAAGGGATCTCTTGCCTCCTTCCAGTCATGGCTGGAAAAATAAGGTGTTGGGGAATCCTTGTCTATTGGAGAAGGAAGAAAATGAGGGGTGTAGGTGTATCCTTTCTATAATGGCAGAATAATATAGGATATTAAGTTCTCCATCAAGTTGGTGCTTGTAAAACAATTTTGTAAAATATTAGCTTATTAATAAAAAATATTTGGTGGTTTTCCCTTTGAGCTTTCCATTATAAATATGTGTGTTCAAATTATTAATTTTCTTATTCATGTTAATTATGATTATTTAACTTGTGCTTAATACTAATTTTTTATAAAAGGTTTGAAAAAGGAAATACCGATTCACCCTCCCACCTCTCAGTATTGTTGGATAAACCAACACCAGCTGCATAACACCCTGGTCATCAGCTAGAGTCCTATGCAGTTGATGCTCTAGTGCCTCTGCTTAATATTTTAAGCGCTCGGGCCTATTGGAATAACTTTGTACGATCCCTAAGTCTTACTTCCCTTATAATTTTTAAGCCTTCTTTGGACTCCAAACCTCATGAATGTAGTGCTCTTCCTTTAAGAATAACACTAAAATTATCACTTGGTCAAAATCAATGTACAAAGCTCATTTAGAGCTTGGTTTAAATAAAATTCAAGTTTCATTTTTGCATCAGATGTATATTTTGTTTATTTATATTTTTGCCTATTTTGTATTCACATTCTTATTATAGTAATCTAGAATTTTATGCATCTGATATATATATATATATCTGTAAAATATTTAGAAATTTTGCGTAATCCAACTATTCATTTCACATTTATCCATCCATAGATTAACATTTAAATAATGGACTAAACTACTAGTAGAATACCTGTCATAGTAGGTTGTAGTAGATCCCTTAGTTCCCGCAGCCCCTTTGGTCCAAGACTTAATAACCAAACAAATGAACCTATCTTCCAACCAACTCTTATCATGATGGACCTATGAAACTAACGGGTTTCCTATCCCCAGAGCCCACGGCTGATAATCCTGATAGCAACTTCCCTTTTGTTCAACAATGCAGTATTTCATGTTTAGTTTTCCACCTCCTCCACTTCCAAATCAAATCATAGTTCTCCTCCTTGCTCACTCCAAAAGAGCCAACCCCTCTCAAATCCCCAAAATATTACCTATATACCATTTTACACCTTCATTATCCTTCCGGATTACTCCACTGTTGTCCATCTAATCCCTCAAATCCTCCAAAACATTAATTCCATTCACATATTCAAGAAAAATGAATATAAATAAAATATAATTTCTTAAATCTTTGTTCTTCTCGAGCAGTTCAATAATTTAAGGCTATTTTAGTTGAATCAAAATAGTTGATAGTATAACATTTAATTATTTTTGAAATGTTCACCTTGGGTCCCACACGAGATGGTGGATTAATTACTAGTCCCATTCACATCAAATATGTTGAATAAGATAATATTTTAGTAATTATCATGTTGACCTTTCAACTTTTGTACTGGTGGGTATCTTAATTGTTTTACCCAATCTAGGATCCGATGTTAGTAATCACATTAAATAATTATTATCTTTAAAGCAATCATATCTTATCTTGTTGGTCAGATTCAATATTTTACTGTATGTTTTTAACTTACACATAATGATTTGGTCTATTTAATTAATAATTATCTTACTCAAGTCATTTCCACTTTTGTTTAATTGACTACATTTACCACAAAGTACATTATTATCATTAATACTAATAATAATGATGATAATAATAATAATAGTAAATAACAACATTTATAATTGTTTGTTTTAAAAGACAAGTATCATTGTATCAACAAGTTATCACTGTATTCATAAACAAAGAACCCTTAAGGGTTTAAACAATCATGACAAATATTTAAACATGAAAATTCTACTAATGTATATGAATAATGTTTAAGTTTTCTTAAAACAATTTCATGACAACAATTGTGATTAAGGACACTTGATCAATTACTTATTACAGTGTTCACATACAATTAATGAATACCCTAATTGTCTTGTTTTACACATATCGAAATAACTTAACATTCATTATTTGAGTTTGATCAATGCATAATTAACATATTTACCTATGGCAACTTCTACAATTATCCAACATGTTAAGTATTTGTATATCGATACTAGTGTACATGTGCAAAGTGTGCATGCATGGCCAGCATATGCAAAGGTCAGAAATGTAATATAAGAAAACATCATCTCTCCTATGCATACCTGCTAACTAATAATAATAATCATCCATGCAAGTAGAACACTAAAAAATATAACCTAATTATTTTAGCATCATCAGTTATTTTAACAGTTAACCATTTAAGATTTCATATCATTATCTTTATGTTTACATTAGTTTAATCAATCAAGTACAAGGAAGGGTACCTACTACCACTAACTCAAGATCAATGAATACCCAACCCTCAACAGTACTAACTAACATATCCTCCCATCCTAACCTACATCCACATCCTCCCTATCCTTCCTCTGCTAGTACAAAAGTGGATGCCAGCTATACTGACCTAACCACATAGAACCTGAGAGTGGTAGCGTCGGCTAACTAGCGGACCTAGCCTCTCCTAACAGGCATATGGCCATCGTCATCAAAACAACTTGGGGAGCGTGTCTCAACACGACCCTCCCATGACCCCAGGTAACATAGTAACATAGGGTGGGAAGTACATCCATCCCTCTTAACATACTATGTCTATACCCTATCAAATCATACTCTATTGCTATCAAGATTATCAAACTTTGTCATTGTATCATCAATTTCGATTGCTAAGGTTTACTGCATGAACAAGTTCTTATCCCATATAGCAGATCAAGTATCCAGATATCCCATAGCATTTGTGTCCTGTAGGTTAGTATTTCGCAAAATATACATTTTATAACAAGCATTTCCATTTGATCACCAATTGATCCATATCATAAACATCATTTTATTTCACGTCGAAATTTTAGCTCGTCATAGATATGCATGACATATAACAATTCAATCAATTTCATCATAGGATTGCATCCATGTACAACATCATATATTTCAAATTCCATCAATGAAAACATCAAAACATATAGTGTCATCATAAAAGCAATGAATCTCATGATAATCATAAACTAGTAACTGCATCAACATAGTAACATCATAATATTGTAACATCATCGTCATAGTGACAACATAACACAATAGCAACATAAGCATGGTAGAAACATATAATCGGGTTTATCGTGTCATAAGTATGGTTTACTAAGTCTAGCTGAGTACAACAGATAATAAGCAAATAAAGTGCAATATGTCTCACTGATAAACCTGTCTAGTTGAAATATGGGACATTACAATGAACTATTTACTTAATCTTCTTAGTTACTTGGGACAAAAATAGTGATAACAATGGGGTCCCTTTGTGTAGATATTTTTTACCTTGTCCCAAATCTCTTTAGCTAATGAACAATTTCCAACTTTATCTTTCACATGATCAAATATTCCATGAAAGATGATATCCATTTCCATTTCATTATTATTTCTTAGCTCCTTCATGGCTTCCAATTTTTGTGGTATTTTTGGAGCGATGTAACCATTTACAACAGATTTCTAGGTATCGAAACCTTGTGGTTGTAAATTGAGTCTCATCCTTATAATCCAATGATAAAAATTTGATCCATAGAACAATTGAACCCCATTTGTAGAGTAGATACTTTCATTTTCATCCATGTGCTCTAGTGATCTTCATTCTAGCTATCAGACTCTCTTGAAGGAATTGACTCTAATACCAATTCTTGGAAATACTAAGAGTGGGGGTGAATCAGTATTTAACACTTTTTAACACTTTTAACCTTAATTACAAAATGTAACATTAACCACTAACAATTTCATTCACCATCACATAAAACCAACACATAACATCATACACAGTGCACAAGAGATTTAATGTGGATCCGAAACCCAAACAAGAGAAAACCACATAATGATTTTCTTATATAAAAATAACAATATTACATTCATAGGAAGCACCCCAACACCAACTAGAAGGAGGCACCAACCCACTAATTTACAATATCCAAATTGAAGGAAGCTCCAACTCCCTGATTTACCAGCATTAACTAGAAGGAGGCTCCAACCCCCTAATTTATATGCTCCAACCTGAAGGTATCTTCAAGTCCTCGATTTATTGGCTCCAACTAGAAGGAGGCTACAACCCCCTGGTTTTTATAATTTCCAACCTATAGATAAGATTCCCATCCTCAGTAAAACCCCCAACTCCTTGAGATCACAAGCACCAACCTAAAGGAGACTTCAATCTCCTATCATTTCCCCATCCTAACACCCTAATATGAATATGAAGAACAATATTCCACTTCCATTGTATCACTTTCTCCATCAACCTATACATGTATCATTATCCCTGTACCTATATCTGTCATTGTCATGACAATCATTGTATTGTTGTCACTATCACAATCCTTGTTTGTCACAATGACACAATCATTATCTCTGTCACAATGCTACAATAACTATCTCTGTCACAATGTCAACCTGTACATGCCTCAAACCAGTCCTCCAATACATCATATGTATATCAAGACCAGAAATATGCCTCCAAAGAGTGTAATCAAATCCCATAAATAATCACCAATAGACTTCATCTATTTGCACCTTCAAACCCTTACATCATAGGCCTCATAGTACATTCCAAAAGAGGTATCTCATGCCAATAAAACTACCATGGAATATTCCAATACAATCACCAATAATATCTATGCCAAGATCATCATAAAATGTGCCAATATAATTACTAATATCATCATTAAGTATGCTGATCCAATGTGCCAACAAGTTTGTGATTCTGATACCATATGAGAAAGTTATGAAATATTTTGTCAACCTTCTTCTCTTGAATTTTCATTGTCTTTGTCTTTGTCATTGTCACAAACCCTAACTTTAAACAAGTATAAATATTAACATGTAATGAAACATACTATTATATAGATGGGATTATTTTGATCTTATACAATATGACTTAGATATCTATGAAACATGTCAAAAGGAAATCAAAGATGTTGAAAAGAACCTTGGAAAATGACCGAGTAGGATGCTGAAATAATAAATTTCCTGAATACTAGTATAACTAAGAAGCAATTGGAGGAATTGTAGGTTGAAAACATGACTCATCTGATAAATAAATCCAACCAAATTATTACCAAGGAGGTCTTGATGTCCATAACTCAAGACATATCTAAAGCACTAGTTGAAGAGATTATTAGATTCAAAGGTCTTTATAAATAAATTTCTTGCATTAGTCTTGCTTTACCTCATCCATGGGATGGGAATGGTGATATGTATAAAAATGTTGAGTAAAAATCCAATCTAACTCAAAAGAGATATGATGTTGCATAGTTTGATTATTTAGAAGGAATCATAATTGGTGATGCAATGGTAGACAGGTTGAGAGTAGATTTTGAGATATGGATAAATCTTAAAAGCACACTCAAAATATTAAATCCCATATCTTATGAGAAGATTACTAATATTGAAATAACATTAGAGTACTTAAGGGACCACCAATTCCCAATGGGTAATTTTTGGCAGTCATTTTCCAAATACCTTTTCACTTTGTTGTCCACTATCAAGTTCACCTCTTTCTCAGGCTATTTCCATCATCATCGTCAACCTTGATAAGGCTACCTCCACCCTTTCTTGACATGTTCATTCTAGGGTATATCATACCCTCTCCAAACTCCAGAGGTCCCTCCTCCTGATAAAAGGAAGGACACAGCCACACCAACAACACCTATGCACTACCCACATGCATATGTGCACATCACCATTACAGACATAATATGACACCTCCCCTAATGATTATTTCCTCCAAAGGAGTATTTCTCTCCTGTAGTTCACAAAGCTGAGTGACTAGAATCATATATAAAGGGATTCAAAGGAGTGAATTTTGTTATTGAAGTGATTCAAGATAATAGTTTTTGTATTCATGAACAGATTTTTTAGATTCACTCCCTCTTTTGTATTTATCAATCTCTATATCATTGGACATTGTATAGATTGTATTTCATTTTCATCCAACCTTGATTTTTTTGTTTGAAGTTTGATTACTTGTCAATTCATGTGAAATTACACAAGGGTAGATAACTAATCTTGAACAAACCTCACAATTTCACAGAGTTAATTGCAGAGAAGAATTAACAAGAAATATGATCAAATTCACACATAAAACTCAAAAGATGTGAGAAATTGTTGTTGATACATTCCTCAGCTATAAGATGGAAAAAATATGTCAATAAAATAGAATGAATTCGATATCACTGGAAGGATGCAAATTATCCTCAAGTCACGACTTAGTCTGCATTGGAACCATCTCTCGATAAGGTCTAGTGGACATCGATGATTAATGATCAGTCAACCAGAGAAGAACTGAGCATAACTGAACCATGTGAGAAAAATAATAGGGAAGGAGACTCCAAGGAGGGTGCATACTAGATGTCTGTTGTCAAGGAGGGCGCTCCTAGACTTAGTAGCAGTCAATCTAACAGCTACAGTCATTTAACTGAGTAATCAAGGGAACAAATTCCCTAAATAATGTAACTGACTGATAGATGAATGATAGATCTCCTAAATCAGTGCAGGAGGGCACATATGTAACTCCAGTGATGGAAACAAGGGTGCATCAGTTGCTAGGAGGGATAATAATTTCCATAAATAGGCTTCAGGGGGAAAAGAATATAGACAAGTTGCTAGGAGACTCCATTGTTGTTGACTGGATGCATGAAGCGTTGCATGGAATGCATGCATGCAAATCCAAGATGATGATGGTGAGAATATTCCAACAACCCCCCTTAAGCCGAACTATGAGGAAATATAATTGAAAAAATAGGGCCCTGGTTACTGAGACAAAAGGTCACCTCGTACAACAATCTAAGAAAGTGAGGAAAGAGGGAAAACCCAATGGGAACCCCCCCCCTAAGGTAGACCAAAACACACCAAAAATTGATGCTCAAGATTCAAGTAGATGTGATGCTTGATTCAATTTTTGGAGGTATCTTCCTCATGGGAAGAAGTGGATCATGCTCCAAAAACATGTGTTTGAGTTCTCCGTTAGTGGATGCAAGTGAATCTGGAGGCTTCATGAACTTGCTCTTCAAACCAAACATGGTGAGAGCAAATCCAAAAATATGAAGATCATTCTGGAGCTTGTAATTCGAACCAACTGAGGTAGGATAAACTCTAATAAAATATAATTGCTCCTGAAAGTTGAACTTATTATCCGTGGAATTTGAATCAACTTCAAGAATTGATAGATGGTTTCTTGTGATCTCTTTTGAACCAGCGGGGGTGAGATCAAAACCAAAATCACAAAAAGTGCCTGAGACTTGAACCCAAGTGAATGGTAGTGTCCTCCATCTTCAGTGAAACTACGAGAAGATGTGCCAATGATCAAATAGAAGTTCATAGGAAGCATGTGATCAAGGAGGGTGAATGCATCACTTCCAAACTCAGATTTAAATTCCAAAACATTCAATAGATCATCATTCTACACATCAGCAGGCTCATGGGAAGTAGATATTTCGAAACTCTCTTCAACTTCTAGAGTAGTAATTGACAAATATTGCTCAAAATTAGAAATAGAATATATTGAGAACATGAGTGAGGAATGGATAATATCTCCAAAAGGATCAACTTCATCAGTTGTGTCACTTTCATCTGCATCAGCTACATGGGAAGGGGACAATTCAAAACTGTCTTCAACTTCTAGAGAAATAGAGGAAGGAATGTCTTCAACATGAATTTTTTGTGTCGAATCTACAGCTTCTTCTTCTTATTTAACAACTTCATCATGAGAGATGACTGAGGCCGAAACATAATTAGATAGAACACTTAAGGAGGTATCATTGGGATTGTTCTCCAAATGGCTAACATAATCTTCTTCCTTTTGCTTTCTGAATTCTCTACCCAATCTGGTCCAGATATTACCTGGATGTTCAGCAGTATTAATGAGGTAGAACATACTAGGATACATAGAAATACATATTTCTCCCAAGGCTCCGTCACAATAATTTATCCAATCATTCTCCTCTTCATAGGAAGCAAAATATCTCTTAACACCAATACACATATCAAAAAGACCATGTCTCTTCATATATGCTATCATCTTTGGTTTCCATTCATCATAGTTGAATGGAGAGAGAGAAGTAACTGCTTTCAAATTCATGGAAGCTGTTGTAGAATTCCTTCAAAAACAATGGAAAATATATACTACTACTACTGTAGAAAAATGTTGGAACTGCAGAAAACTACTGCAACTGTTGTTGCACTAAAACTTCGAATAACCTGCAAAACAATGAAATTTATCTGGAGGATTTGTTAGAGAATCTAATGAAAAATTCTTTAGGATAGTGGGAAATTTTATCTGGATCCTTCACACCTAGATATACCTCACTATATTGCTCCAATGAAATCAACGTAATAGCACCAGGATTTGTTGTGGAAATCCAGAGGATTATGGTGCCCTATTGAAAAACAATTGCTCAATAAACTATTGCAACAATTTCTCTGCCGCAACTTCAAAATCTCTAACAAGCTTTGATACAATGTGAAATTCCATAGGGGTAGATCACTAAGCTTTAAAAAACCTCACAATTTCACTCAGTTAATTGTAGAGAAGAATTAACAAGAAGTATGATCAAATTCACACATAAAACTCAAAAGATGTGAGAAATTGTTGTTGATACATTCATCAGCTATAAGCTGGAAAAAATATGTCAATAAAATAGAATGAATTCTATATCACTGGAAGGTTTCGAATTCTCCTCAAGTCATGTCTTAGTTTTCATTGGAACAATATCCTGATAAGGTCTAGTGGCCACCGATGGTTAATGATCAACCAACCAGAGTATAATTGAGCATAACTGAACCATGTGAGCACAATAATAGGGAAGGAGACTCGAAGGAGGGTGCATACTAGTTAACAGAGTAATCAAGGGAACAAATTCCCTACATCATGGAACTGACTGATAGATCTCCTAAATCAGTGCAGGAGGGCACATATGTAACTCCAGTGATGGAAACAAGGGTGCATGAGTGGCTAGGAGGGATAATAATGGCCAGAAATAGGATATAGGGGAGCCATAATAGGGACAAGGTGATAGGAGACTCCACTGTTGTTGACTGGATGCATGCAATGCTGCATGGAATGCACGCATGCATGCAGTGCATGCAAATACAAGATGATGGTGAGAATATTCCAACAATTCAATCTCCATGGTCATAAATATTTTTCAATTGATTCTTTCATATTGTCAGGTATTTTTTATGTTTTTAAAATTTCATCTATATGGGTTCTTGGTTTATTTGGGTTAGAAATTGCTTATTAAAATCTATAGAGTGGAACGATGCAAATTTTGTCACTTTTTTTGAGAAATTGGATTACAATGTTTTTAATATACAATGAAGTTTTAATCTATTATTACTTTTTCAAATGAAAGGGATGGTTTATTTTAACATGTTAGCATTGAAGGGTTCAGTATATCCTATCCCTTCAAAGTGAAATATGACCCTTCCCTTCAAATTTGATCCTTGGACCTAATACTGGACTGTTGGTTGTACCTTCTGGTGCAATTAAACTTAAATTATAACACAAATTTTGTAAAATAATATAATATAATTTTTTAATGTAAAATTATTATTAAACAAATCAATGTAAACTATATAAACATAATTTGTTATAAAGTTATTATAGAGCTTCCACGTGGCCATGGTACAACTATGATTTCATGTGACTAAGTTTCTTGAAATTTTTGTCAACGTATAGGAGTATTAATATAGCAATGTAATTTGTTCCCAATTGGTCGAGCCACTAACGTGAGGTTCCCGCATCTTTAAACCTTCGCTGATTCCTGTGTGTCTTTCCTTGCCAGCCAGAGCTTCTTCAAGTCCCGATGAAGTTGCATCCACCATTAACGGGCATCCATGGCCTATGCCCCAATTGCATAGGGGTGAAACCGTCTAGTCAATAAATGTTTGTAGCCTTCTCGTACTCAATCTCTCTATTTCTATATAGGAGTGGGATTGTGTGAATTTGAAAGGGGTTATTACCTCTTAGGAGAGATGAAGAACTTCACTCTAAAATCAATTTCTATTCCGGATCTTCAGCAATGTCGGGGAAGTTTTGAATCCTTAGGGAGGACACCGTTTTTAATAGAGGCATCTTGCTTGTGTATCTTGTTGAGCGATACAGTCGATCCAAGTTTCTTTGCAATTGAAACCACATATGATATCTCTGATTCATATTTGGAATTAAAGAAAGTGAAATTGTTGAGCTGCTCGGACATCTCCACTTCCAGGTACTGCTCTCGTCTCTCTCTAATTAAAGAAAATGAAATTACAATATTTGATTTTACAATTCTCTAATAAATGGAGGGGCAGCGGTTGATTTTGATACCCTGGAAATTTACAACTGCAACCTTTTGTTGATTTGTCCTTAAAATCTAGAAATAATATTTTTCCTGCTAAACTTTGTAAATTATTTAAAAATCATTTATTTATTGACACTTATTAATATTATGAAATATCAATTTCAAAAACTTTCCCAAATACTTCTTCAACCTGTAAAATTACATTTCTATATTTCCTTTGAAATAGGAAATGCATGTTGTTTTTAAAACCATATCTTGAAAACCATGTCTTGATTACCCATCCATAAACAACCATAACATTTCTCCATTTACTTTGCATTTGTTTATGAATTTCATAAATGAAATTCAAAACTAATTTCTCAAAAACCATTCACTGTTTCTAAAAACCATGTCTTGTCTTTCCCATATTTCATATATTCATAAATATAATCCAAAAACCATTTATAAATTTTTGTAAAAACCATTTATTGGTTTTCTTCCTGTGGTTTTGGATATCCTAATTTTGGAAAATAATTAATTTTCCCAAGGTCCAAATTAATTTTCCTGAGCATCAAAGGTTATATGATAAGGTTAAACATTAGGCAAATATTTCGAAGTTGGAATAAAGTGGTTTTATCCAAACTCCTTAAGCCGACGGAATTATGCAAGATTGACATGGTGTAAAAGCTCAAACCATGGTAAAAAATTCTGCTACCACTTTAAAATATCAACCTTGGAGCACTTCAGCCCAGCGGAATATATGTCCGTTCTTTATCAAACTTTTGATATTTTATGTCACATCCCCTCCCATTCTACCAACTAGATGGAGAGGGTCGTGAGGTTAAACTGGGCATCCAGCCCCATACATTGAACATAAACATTCAAATTTAATTGAAAAATATACATATGAAAGTGCATAACAGACGTGATGCTGAACTGGGCGTCTAGCCCCATGAAACTTGTAACCATAAGCATTCACAGAATATAGCAGAGACGTATGGAAATGTATGATTTTAAGAAAATCACAACGGAAGTAAATTCATTTAACCCATCTACATACATTCATAATATTCATCAAATGGTAACTGCAATTTAACACAAGAGGATACTTATCTTATACGACAGTAGTCCCACACAATTGGCTATGCAACTGCAACGTTCCACCCAACCGTAGGCCAGGGTGCTCCTCAATCTCTCAGCACCACTGCCACCCCCGAGCTGGGCATGATCTCTACAAGGAACCAGGGAATAACAGACTCACACATAGCTAAGCATACACTAAGATGAGCCAAGCCAATATGCAATTGGGTTTATCAGGCTGCTAGGACATGGAAGGGAAGAATTGCTAAGCTAGTGAGCTCCAGCATAGAGCCAGGGATAACCTTGCAAGATCTATCTAGCTTGGCACCCACAATGCCTACACACCCAACACAAGGAAGTATTCTTTTCACTGCTATACAGTCCCTCAAGCCATACCTTCCCTATCTAGTGCTCTCAGGGCATGCATAGAAGAGTAACCAAAGCCCTCTTGATCTTCTGGAGAGGTTGTCTCCCCCACTAGGTTTATCAAGCCACTTCTGTCCACTACCACTCCAAAGATTCAATTCACAGGTTCAAACCAAAAACGAGGATGCACACAACAGCAGAACACAATTATGGGGCAAGGTAAAACGTTTTTACAGTGAGATGCATGAGATGGGGTTTCAGCTCACTCAGAAAAAACGTGGGAACCCACAAAACGAAATGGGAAGTTGGGGAAAAACCCAGGGAAGCCCAATCCGTTTTTTAGAAAAACGTCCTTGGACATTCGGGGGCAAAAATGACCTCCATACAGTCCCCAAAACGTGGCCCTTCTCTCCCAGGCTACTGCATATGCAAAAATGAACTCCCAGGCATGGAGAAATGCAGGATTTGGATGAAAAACGTGTAGGGAAGGACCCAGCTAGCTCCAACTGCGTGAATGAATGAAGACTTCCCATTCAAAATGGCTTTGGGCACCATTTCGTGGGTGTTTCCTTGCCCAACAAGCAAAAACACGAATTTCCAGGTTGATGGCTTGCCCATGCATGAAAATGGCTGCCATACTTCTTCATTTCCAAGGCAATAACTGCCCCAACCAATCTTTGGAAGAATTAAATGATTGGGTGCATGAGACAAAATGGGTAGTTGGTGGTTTATGGGTTTCCCCATTGACACATGGATTAATACCATTGGCTCAAGGGTTTAAATAATTCCCCCCCCCCTTTTTCCTTGTAGAGTCATGCCCCATCTCTTTTGTTGCATTGCATAGCCGGTTGTGGGTTTTTCCATTAAAATTCATATTTACATGATGTCTCATTTACATTGTGTCCATCTAGCACAAGAGTCATAAGCATCTAGTTTAATTGCCGATACATAAACGCTAAATCAATGGTGGGGCCTTGGCCTTGAGCTCCTCACCATGATTAAATATCAGTATTTACATCATTTACAAAGGGGGGGTCAAAATGGGGACGTGACATTTTCAAAGTCCAATATGATATTTTTTGAGATTCTTTCCAAAGGCCATGATATAAATAACTTTTGGAAAAGTATTAATATAAATCCACAATCCATAATTCCATTGAATTTGCATGTGCCATCATTGATCCACCATGTGACCGTGGAGTCTGTCCAGTGAGTGCAATAATGCAAAATTGGAATGGAGCCTACTGCTCTTGCAAAATGGGGAATGGAAATTGGAATGGATCCTGCCTAGTGTCACCTAGACTGATGAGTCTTGAGGGAGAAAAAATGAAACATAATGGAGTGGATGGGATGGGAAAATTGGATCTCGAACCTTGAATAAACTTTAAACATATTTTAGCTTGGGTAATTCATCCCCATTGTTGTTTCCACCTCATTTTCTTCACTATGCATTCGTGATTCGTCCAGTGGGCTCCTTATATGACTTGGCTGCTATGAATTTACAGGTATGTGCATAATTTTGCACTGTGGATTGCATTTTCAAATATGTGTATCATTTTGTATGTGGAGAACAGAGTTAGATGTAGGGTTATAACTTTCCATATCCAAATTGCTTAAAATTTGTAATGCATTATGCGATTTTTCTATGGATGCAAAGTCTCGAATGACCCCCACTAACGAACCAACAAAAAATCACACTTCCTAGATTGCATGACCTCACTACCATTTTAAACAATTTCCAAACCTTGAATGGAATAATTCACATTTACTCCTTCAAAATCCCATAGCCCTTCAAAGTGAAATGAAACCCTACCCTTCAAATTTGATCCCTGATTATATCAGCGTACCCTAACAGTGAATTTGTCCCATTAATCCATTCAAAGGTTGGTAAGGGTAAGGTCTCTCACTCGTAATCTGCTATACCCACTATTTAAAGTACTTTCAAACTGATTTTCGTCGGTTCTGGAGATTTCTTCATATCCAGGGTTCAGGTTTTTTGTTCATTTTCTCTCCTTTAAATCAGATATGCCCCTATGCCTTGGTGATTGACAAAAATGTTGTCTAACTTAGTTATGTCTTCAATGATTTCTCCCTACATTGGCCCTCTTCCTCGTTTGGGTATTGAAGGTTCAGACAAGGGTAGGAACCAGATTCCGAACAGTGATATTCTCAATGGCGAGCTCTCGTACGGGAAGCTTTGTTACTCAAGTTCTTCATACCTATCTTGTAATTATATAATGTTGCATGGTAGAAGTCGTGGCCCTGTTGGAAGGACTAGCGGTGGTGATGTGAATCACCAAAGAGTGGAGTAGTTGGAAAAGAAGATAGCAGAAATTCGACAGAAGCTCGAGGAAAAAAGAGACAAATAGGACTTGGAATCCATGGATAAGAGAATTGGGGGCAACATCACCCGCAATTTCACAAACAATAATGACGAAGTGATTGAACGGATGTGAACACTCCTCGTCCAACATGACACAACCATCTGAGCTCAACGTCACACTGAGAGGATCCCAACGACTTCGGTAGGCTCTGAATAGTTCCCTCCAGCTGAAAGGCCTCCCTCGGGGGAAAAATAAATGGATATTGATTGAGGGAACCACGTGGCACACCCACCAATCTCTTTTCTTTATCTTTGCAAGATCGGTTTTAGTTTTCATTTTCTGTTAGTTTTCCTTGTATGTTTTTAGTTTTTCATTTTCTGTTAGTTTTCCTTGTCTAGTTTTGTATGGACAGTATACGAATAGAAGGGGATGGTTGTGTCATATTTTGCAAAGGCTCTGCTATTCATTTTTTATAGGAAGGTATTTTTTAAGGTTTGTACTTTTATAGGGACAATAGAAGAATGGAAGGAAGGATAATATCATACTGACCTATTTTGCAAAGGGTCTTCTAGTCATTTTGTATAATTGGGATGAAAGACAGTTCAACTTATTTATCTCGTTGTCTGGTTTGGCTCACAACCCTTATGAAATTTATCGGATGAATATAATGTAACTATTACATTATCAGTTTGCACTATTTTGTTGTATGTGTTATTTAATGCCTGTTTCTTTCTCCATACCAGCATATCTATGCTTGTAAACTAGCTTACAGTTTCTAGAACCTCTGTGTCATAAGAGGTTCACATGATTCCATGTTTTAATATAAATATTTTTGTTGATAGATTCCATAAATAGTATTTTTTTACCCGTGAGATGTCTTAGGATATTATGTGATACATTTTGACTAAAAGGGTGATGGTGAATGACAATGTGTATCAAGTCCAAATCTCTTTGTCTATCTGAACTTGACCATGGACTGGCATCATTAATCCCTGAGAATCAAATATGAATCAAGTTTTTCTTTGAAAACATTATGTGTGTGTGTGTGTGCTCTATTTATTTTTTCGACAAATTATTATGGTTATAGGTTCCTGGAAAGAGGAAAGTAATATAGCCATGGAATAATGGATAACTGAATGCATCTAATAATGCATAAAATAGGCATATATTTCTGCATCCTTTTGTCTTAGAAATGCAAATGACATCACAATACAAACTGGTGGTATAAATGCAAATCAAATCTCAGTTCATAAATTATTCGACACCAGTGCTAGCTAATCAAATCAATTGATAGTAAATATGCTTAGCCTGCTAGTTGATAGCAAGGTCCCACAAAATAGCTTAGAAAGTATTTTTCTTAAATTTTTGCTCCTATTCACCATTGTGTTTCCCACATTCTTGAAAAGTTCCTAAAGTAGAGTAGGGGTTATTTGAATGGAGTTGTAGTTTTATTAGCAAGGGAGATATAGTTGTCCATAGGATCAATTCCAATTGAACAATTTGTTAGATGTTCTTTAATAAGTTGGGTGGCATGGCATTGACAATATATAGTTACCTATGATATGTTTAAAGATTGATCAATCATCAATAATAGAGTTCTATGATTGGGAAATTAGTAGCCATTCAGACCCATTTTCTTTGCAAACATGATAGAATTCACTTTATTTTAGTGTAGGCAGGGAAATATGTAATGTATGACTCATATCAAGTAATATTTTATTTTGTTGAACAGTTTGTTAGATGTTCCCTATTAAGCTAGGTGGCATGGCATTGAGAATAGATAGTCGCCTATGAGATGTTTAAAGATTGCTCAGTCATCAATAATAGAGTTCTATGCTTGGGAAAGTAGTAGACATTCAGACCCATTTTCTTTGCAAATAGGATAGACTGAACACTTTATTTTAGTGTATGCAGGGAAATATGTAATGTATGACTCATATCTAGTAATATTTTATTTAGCAATTTTTTTAATGAAACGTTGAGTTAATTTATTATTGTCAATTGAAGTGTAATTTTTTGACTCATATCTAGTAATATTTTATTTAGCATTTTTTTTAATGAAACGTTGAGTTAATTTTTTTTTTTTCCTTGGAAAAAAGCGTAATTTCATTTCAGCAGTGGTGAAGAAATTACATTCTGAATATGCATAAAAGCATACAGTTGTCCATTTAAGGATCATAAAATAGTTCCACAAAAATAATATTTTCAGTACATCCCTCCAGTCTATGACTTTATAATCAGCTAAGAGAAGATAACATTTAACAGATGGCTCCCCGAGCCTCTTGTAATGACCCCAGTAATTATATTACCGCCTGTAATAATACCATAAAAGTCTGCACAGTAAAAAGACAGATTACAGTTCATAGTCTCTCTGTCAGAATTGAATCCCAAAAAGAAACCAAAATTTAAAGATCTGCTGGCTCCCCAAGCCTCTTGAAAAAACCCCAGTAATACAGCTCTATATAAAACCAGAAAAAAACATCACAGCCAAAAACAAAATCATTTCATAGACTTCTCAGAGTAGTTCCTGTACCATAACCTGCCCATGTCATATTAGTCCATCCATGAAGTGTCTATGATAGTACTCGTAGGAAGTTCCATCTCGATTTTCCTTCACTTTCCACACCCCCACTGCCATGTCCCGGCCAATCTTAGAAGCCGCGTCCACCTCCTTGTTGTTCTCCCTATAAACATGTCTGCAAGAAAAATGTAAAAAGGAAAGTTTCAGTTGCAGTATGTCCTGTAGTATGTTTTCAAGTCTAAGATCCATGCAATGCTGAATGCCACTAATCCAATTTGTGACATTCATAGAATCACCATACACATTTAGCTGTTGACATCCCCGTTCCATTGCAAAGATGATAAGAAGTTTTAGGCTCATGAATTCAGCAAAATTATTTCCACCCTCCCCCAATCCCCAGTAGAGGTGGTATGAGTGGTTTGTAGAAAGATGCAATATAGCCCATCCCCCACATTTAGTTCCCAAAGCTGATCCATCATAGAAAACCCAAGGCAAAGACTCATCAATGTCCACTGCGAAAACCTCTCTCTGTTTTGCCACTTTGATATGGTGTGGGAAAGCCTCTCGATATCCACAAATCTGTACAACAGTAACCACTGGAGTACAATTTTTATCATTGAATAACATACCATTTCAAGCCATCCATATGCCCCACGCCACCAATAAGGGGAGATTCAGGTAGGTTTTTCCAATAGGGTCCAAGACCCACTGTGTCCAGGCCGACATCACCGAATCCCCAGCCCAATTAAAGAAGGAATTGTAAATTCTGGAGCATTCCGCCCAAACTTGCACCATGAAAGGACAATGTAGTAGTAAGTGACAACATGTTTCTAAGCTGGCTTTGCATAAGATGCACCAGCTCGGCCCAATCCTATTTTTCCTCTGTAAAAAATCCCAACTTGGTATAGTGTTTTCAAGGACATTCCACATAAAAAGGCGGTGTTTCAAGGGACATTTTATTTTCCATATTTTAGACCACCACCCAACCAAAACACGTGGATTCATGAAATGACACAGACTGTTGTATCCATCCTTGGGTGTGTACAAACCATTAGGGGCACCTTCCCATACCAAAACTTCATCCCTGGCACGGATATGAATATTTGAATCAGTAAGAGCCTCCAAATAAGACCTCAGCTCCACCCATTCAGCCACTGAGAGTGCCAAAGATTCAACATCAACCCATGAATGATTCCACGGATGTATCCTATCCGGAACAGCCAACTGAGATAAATATGTTATACCCAACTCACGCAGAGAAATGTTTAAATCACCTGATAAGAGATGACGTCCAGTGCTCCTGAACCAAGGATCCTCCCCAACACAAAGGGCCTGTCCGTTTCCAACATTCCAAGCAAGTAGATCCCCTACCACCGGGAAAGTATTTATGACAGCTTTCCAAATTACAGAGCAGCCAACATGTGACTTTTCCCTCGACCGCACCCATTCTAAAATAGATACATGGGCAATATACTTCCAAAAGACCACTTTAGTCCACAAGCTCTCCATTTTTAACAGTCTCCACACCCCTTTTGCAGCCAAGGCCTTTGCGAACAGATGAATATTTTTAAGACCCCAGCCCCCTAAAGCTTTTGGAGTGGCGATCTTCTGCCAACGTACCCAAGGGGAAACAAATTCGCCCTTACCGCTCCATATGAAACTAAAGCATAATTTACGAGCGTTCTCCAGCGTCCCTTTTGGAATCCATGAGAGGGACAACCAATAGACCGGTATGGCCTCTAATACCGATTTCACCAGAACCAACCTTCCAGCCCGCGATAACCACCTGTGACTCCAGACCTTCAACCGCTTGTGTATTTTTTCAATGAGCCATTGCCAATCCTGTTTTGTATAGGCATTTGGTTTTAAGTGAAACCCAAGGTAGCAGAATCCATCATCAAGGTGTAGGAAGGTATATGGGAAAATCCTACGTATAGCCTCAATCTCATAGTCCCTGAGCAAGTGAGTCGTTAGAGTGGACTTCCGCTCATTGATCTCCATACCCGTAGCATTAGAGAAAAGTAGAAAATTGTCCTGTAGGGTTTCCATGTCCTTTGCCGATCCAGTACAAAAGATGAGGATATCATCCACAAACACTAGATGTGAGATAAAAAAATCAGGAGCCACTTGGATACCATGGAGAGTGCCATCCCTACAAGCTTTTTTCAATGCTTTACTAAGCCCCTCAGCAACCAGCAAGAAAAGTAAAGGGGATAGAGGGCAACCCTGACGAAGGCCTCTTTCAGAACGGAAAAAAGGAGAGGCAGCACCATTGATGAGCACTGCGAAGGATACCGTAGTGATACAACTCATAATCCACCTGATAAAATCCACAGCAAAACCCAGATGAGTGAGGAGTAAATGAATGTACAACCAACTCACCTTATCATATGCTTTTGATAAGTCAATCTTGATAATGGCCCCTTTGATTTTCTGAGCTTTCATACTATGAATGCCCTCCTATGCTACACCAATGGCCTCATGAATTTGTCGTCCTTCCAGAAACCCAAACTGTTCCTCCGAGATATGTTTGGACAGTGTACCCTTAAGCCGCCCAGCAATGATCTTTGACACCACCTTATAAACACAGTTACACAGAGAGATGGGTCTGAAGTCATTTAAAGAAGAGGTGTTGTCATTTTTTGGTATCAGGGCAATAAAGGTGGAGTTCATAACAGCTGGAATCCGCCCCGATCTGCGAGTGTCATCAACCATCTGTAACAGATCATTCCCAATAAGATCAAAGAGTGCCAGGATAAATTCCACCGTCCATCCATCCAGACCCAGGCTTTTGTCTTTTTGGAAGCTCTGTAAAATTCCCTTCAATTCTTCGATGGTGACAGCAGCCATCAAGGTGTGATTTTCATCCTCTTCCACAAACCGAGGGAAAATTTGAGCCATCCTAACCACCTCCACAATGTTAGCCTGTGCAGGAGCTTTGAAGAGTGTTTTGAAATGATTTACCCCTACCCCCGCCATACTATCAAAAGACGTCTGGGTATTCCCCAGAGAGTCTTCCAAACTCCATATGGTATTTGCCGCCTTCCTTCCCTTTGCATATGCATGGAAAAACTTGGTGTTCTCATCTCCAGCCGATAGCCATATAGCCCTGCTCTTCAGGCGCCATGTTTCCTCTTTTTCCAATAAAAGTTTATTTCTCCTACCCTCCAGTGAGACCAAATGGTCTTTCTCAGCCGGTGTTCCCAGACCCCCAGATCCTGAATCATAAATAGACTGCAGCTCCAGTTCAATAGCTTTTAATTCTCTATCATCGCTATGAGTCTTTTCATAATCCCAAGCCTTCACCGGCCCTTTAATATTTTTGATATTGTCAGTAAACTGTTGAGAAGCTGAGAGGCCCACCCTAGGGTTGTAGGGTACCCAATGGGATCCAATAAGTTCATTAAAGGTCTCATCATTTAACCAAATCTTATTAAACTTAAGGGGTCCAGCTGGTTTCAAAGGACCATCCCGCATCTCCATGAAAATAGGGAAATGGTCAGAAGAGCCCCCTGAGCCAACCCACTACCTCAGTAGATAGTTCCTATCGACAAAACGATCAGACACAAGAAATCGATCCAGACGTTTTTCAACTCTGAAATCTCCAGTTCTGTTATTTCTCCATGTAGATTTAAGGAGGGTGGGCTCAATATCAAGTAGATTTTGGGTCACCAATTGATGAGTGAAGTAGTCAGTCAGAGGGTCTGTCCGCGCTCTATTGCCCCACACTTCCGTCGGCCCAAGAGAGAAATTCAAATCCCCTCCAAGTAAAAGATTTCCTTCTTGTAACAAGGGGTGTGAGAAAAAAGAGTCCCAGAAAGGAATACGGTTTAAATATGGTCCGTATATATTAACCACCATGAAAATATCACTAATATCTAGCGACGAGCAGTTCATCCCCAGAGCCCCTTCCATTCCCCATAGATTATGACACTGCACTGTGCCTAAATTCCAGCCAATAGCCTGACCACCCGACCGGCCTCGAGCATCCAGAGTGGCAAAAGACCATCCACCAAACCAACATTCAAGTAATGTTTTAATAGTCTCACCAACACCCATAGTTTCCTGAAGCAGAATGATATCCGGGTGTTCAATAGATACCACTCTGCGAAGTGCTGATCTTTTATGGGGACCAGCAAGACCCCGGCAGTTAAAAGACACCACCTTCATCAACGACCCCGTTTCTGGGCTCGCACTGCTCTAAGCGCCCGATCAATAGTCACTTGTTTTGCATCCATAAGGTCCATCTTAGCTTTGGATTGTGTCAACGAGAGATGTGATTTTCGTCCCCGACCCCTACCAGATTTTCCAGTTTTATTAACCCCAGCACCCAATCCACCCGGGGAGATTTTCGTTAGGGAGCACAGGAAATATCTAGATTCTGATGAGGTGGTAGGGGAGGAGGGGGATAGTTCTTCGTTAGGCCCAGGATCAACCTCATGGGTGTGTTCAAGCAACAAAACCCCAGGGTATGGTAAGGTAGATGAGCAAGAATGGATGTCAGGGTCTAAACAGGTAGGGTTATCCAACTCCATTGCCGAAGAAATATTCAATTTTCCCAGAGCCTCTATCTAGTTCGGATTATCACAAGACAAATTCTTAAAAACAAAATGAAAGGAGAGAGGTTTAATGGAATGATTTATACCCACGGACGAAGACCCAGGTGCCGTGAGAGCTGCTGGCTAAGTGGATACAATAGCTGTAGTCCCCGGTACCGTTTCCCCCAGATGTGGTGCCTCCACTCCCATCTCCGGTTGAAAGTCTTCAGTCCCAACCATAGGTGCACCTGAAACCTGGAGAGCAGTATCTGAGGAACGAGTGTCCACCATATCCCCATGTGTAACCTGTCCTTCATCCTCATTCAAGACAGTATGAGGGTTTTCAGCAACAGGGTTACCCACAGGAGGAGTAGCATCCACAGTAATAGGGGCTTTTTGTGAACCCCCAATTTTCCTTCGAAAAGGAAGATTACATTCAGCAGCCGGATGACCGTAAGCATGGCACCTCCGGCATCTGAAAGGAACATTCTCATAGTCCAATTTCTGCACATAAACATAGGGTCCTCAACTGAGGGTAACATCTGGTACCAGTCCATCTCTGATATTCAAATTGACCAGGATACGGGAAACCTTCCTCTGACAAGTATGAAGAAAACTATAGTCACCATCAAGGTATGTACCAATCATGTTCCCAATCCCCCTGAAATGTCGCTTCAACCAGTAATGAAGGGGTAAACCGGGGAGCCGAACCCACAGTGGAACAATATCCATTCGTTCCCGACTAGCATCAAACATCGGATGCCACGGTTTTATCATTACCGGACAGTGATCCCAACTCCAGTTTGATTGCAGTACCCATCTGGTGTCTGCCTCCTCATGGAAATTGAAAGCAAACCAGTTGCGTGTAAGCTCCACAACTTCCGGAATATAACCCAAAACCCCAGCCCAATGCTCCCCCACCCAGGCTTCAATGGTGCGGAGAGAGAAAGATCTGCCCAAAGCTTTTCCCACCAATGTGATACTGGTCATCGTGATCAATTGGTTCCACTCGATATCCTCCCCCAGGGCGTAATTGTATTTTGTTCTGCTAAGTTTCAGCCAACGTTTCTTCCCCCATTTCCCTTGCTAAGTATTCTCCTCCGAAGAATGTCCTCCCCATTCGTCTGAGCTAGTGCTAGAGGCCACACATGGACTGGAAAAACCCCGATGTTCATGAATTTCCAGTTGTCCCGACCTCGAGCCTGTCCCAGCCTCCGCTTCGCATACAGCAGTAACAGGAGCCGATGTAGAAAAAACCCCGACTCCAGCACCCTGGTAACCGTCTGATACAGGGATAAAACCCTTAATTCCACCCGCCGAGCACTCCAAGGTAGTTAAAACCTGATCCGATGTCCAGAGCGACCCCACATCCTTTAAGGGAGAAAGAGGTGGGATACTGGGTATGGGCGCAGTAAACGGTCCTGAGCCCGGAGAATTAGCAAGGAAAACTGAAGGCGAGAAACCTAATGCAGCACTGTTTTCCACCGTAGGTGCAACCTCCACCACATCAGCCCCGGGAGAAACCCCAACCTGCCACCCGACGCCCGGCTGATGAGTCCAAATATCTGCATCATCAGATGGGTCATAAGCATAACCAAGCGATCCTCGTAGGTAGCCATAGACGCAATCAATCCACCATACCACAGAACCCTGGTAAAAAGAACCTAGGGTAAACGCAAAACAGGGTTTGAGTAAAACAGACCGTTAACGGGTTCTTCGCCACAAACCGTGCTATCTGGACAATCCAAGCTTTATCTGACAGCCACAGACCACCCGTCGTTCAGCCCGTGTACCGAGGTTTCCGCCCTAGTCATGGAAACCCTACCACCTACGCTGTAGACGCCATCCCAGAAGCTCCGTTCGAGTAGTTCAGCAGCTCCAAGATCCTTCCAAGAAGCATTTTCCACAAAGAATAGATCGTTACCTCAGTTCCAAAACGTTGAGTTAATTTATTATTGTCAATTGAAGTGTAATTTTTTTAAAGAAAAATTCTCAGTCATCAATAATAGAGTTCTATTCTTGGGAAAGTAGTAGCCATTCAGACCCATTTTCTTTGCAAATATTATAGACTTCACTTTCTTTTAGTGTATGCAGGGAAATATGTAATGTATGACTCATATCTTGTAATATTTTATTTAGCAATTTTTTTAATGAAACGTTGAGTTAATTTATTATTGTCAGTTGAAGTGTAATTTTTTTATATCCCTTCATTCTAGAAGGGTGGTATGAATATATACCCTTCAACCTGAAATTAAGGTCAACCCTTCAAATTTGATCCCTGATACCTATTCCAAAAATTTATATAACTTAAATCCATATGTTTATATTGAAATGGTACCATTAATATCCTTAATATTCATTTATACAATCTTTAAACTAATTTTCAAAATCAAATAGGCCACATGTCACCATCTGAGCATTCCACATGTCACCCTGGGAAACTAGATATCGACATTTTAACAACAAGATTTATCGAAATTTTGCTTCAACGAGTTTGTTCTCAAGTGGAAATTTTTTCAGAGAAAGAGAGGTCACAAGCTTTCCTCAGGTTGTTCTATTTTGTGGTGTTGGAAGTAGATGCTGAGGAGAAAGAGCGTCTGATCCTTCCTCTAGGTATTTTTTTAGCAGTAGGGAAAGTAGATATCAGCACTCTAAACACAATTTTCATAGGAACATTGCTTCAAAAAATTTGCTAGCAAGTGGAAATATTCTCAGAGAAAGAGCGACTGCTCTTTCTTCAAGTTGTTCTATTTTGGGGTTTTGAAAGAATATGATGAGGAGAAAGAGAATTCACCCCTTTTTCCAGGTGTTCTTTTTTTGGGGTGGGAAAAGTAGATATATGCACATTAAACATAAATTTTGTAGGAACTTTGCTTGAAACGGTTTGATGGAGAGTGGAAATTTTCTCAAAGAAAGATAGGCTACTCTTTCCTCATGTTGTTTTATTTTGGGCTAATGAAAGTATATGTTGGGGAGAAAGAGCGTCTTCTCCTTCATCTAGGGGTTCTCCGTAATGGGTGAGGAAAGTAGATATTGGTGCCTTAATCACAAATTTGATAGGAAATTTGATTTAAACATGTTTCTAGCAAGTGAAAATTTTCTCAGAGCAAGAGGCAGCAACTCTTTCCTCAAGATGTTCTATTTTGGGGTGTTGAAAGTATATACTGAGGAGAAAGTGTCTGCTCCTTCCTCCAGGGGTTCTATTTTGGGTTGGGAAATGTAGATATCAACATTTTAACAAGTAATTGAATGTATGATTCATATCTTTAAATACTGCTCTGTCATCAATAATAGAGTTCTATGCTTGGGAAAGTAGTAGCCCTTAAGACCCATTTTATTTGCAAACATGATAGACTTCACTTTCTTTTAGTGTATGCAAGGAAATATGTAATGTATGACTCATATCTAGTAATATTTTATTTAGCAATTTTTTTAATGGAACGTTGAGTTAATTTGTTATCATGAATTGGAGTGTAATTTTTTTAAAGAAAATTGCTCAGTCATCGATATTAGAGTTTTATGCTTGGGAAAGTAGCATCCATTCAGACCCATTTTCTTTGCAAACAGGATAGACTTCAATTGATTTTAGTGTATGGGGGGAAATATGTAATGTATGACTCATATCTAGTAATATTTTCTTTAGCAATTTTTTAATGAAACATTGAGTTAATATATTATTGTCAATTGAAGTGTAATTGTTTTAAAGAAAACTGCTTAGTCATCAATAATAGATTTCTATGCTTGGGAAAGTAGTATCCATTCAAACCCATTTTCTTTGCAACCATGATAGACTTCACTTTCTTTTAGTGTATGTAGGGAAATATGTAATGTATGACTCATATCAATTAATATTTTATTTAGTTGAACAGTTTGTTAGATGTTCCTTATTAAGCTGGGTGGCATGGCATTGAGAATAGATAGTCGCCTATGAGATGTTTAAATACTGCTCAGTCATCAATAATAGAGTTCTATGCTTTGGAAAGTAGTATCTATTCAGACCCATTTTCTTTGCAAACATGGTATCACTTTCTTTTAGTGTATGCAGGGAACTATGTAATGTATGACTCATATCTAGTAATATTTTTTAGCAATTTTTTTAATGAAACATTTAGTTAACTTATTATTGTCAATTGAAGTGTATTTTTTTTAAAGAAAACCGATCACTCATCAATAATAGAGGTCTATGCCTAGGAAAGAAGTAGCCATTCACATCCATTTTCTTTGCAAACATGATAGAATTCACTTTCTTTTAATGTATGTAGGAAAATATGTAATGTATGACTCATATCTAGTAATATTTTATTTAGCAACTTTTTTAATGAAACGTTGAGCTAATTTATTATTGTCAATTGAAGTGTAATTTTTTAAAATCCCTTCATCCTAGAAGGGTGGTTTGAATATATACCCTTCAAATTTGATCCCTCATACCTATTCCAAAAATTTATATAACTTAAATCCATATGTTTATATTGAAATGGTGCCATTAATATCTTAATATTCGTTTATACAATCTTTGAACTAATTCTAAAAATCAAATATGCCACGTGTCACCATCTGAGCGTTCCACATGTCACCTTGGGAAACTATATATCTGCATTTCAACAACAAAATTTATAGAAATTTTGCTTCAAAGAGTTTGTTGGAAAGTCAAAATTTTGTTAGAGAAAGAGAGGTCGCTATTTCCTTTGGTTCTTCTATTTTGGGGTGTTGGAAGTAGTTGTTGGGGAGAAAGAGCATCCGCTCCTTCCTCTAAGGAATTTTTTATGAGTGGGGAAAGTAGATATCAGCACTTTAAACACAATTTTCATAGGAACATTGCTTCGAAAGTTTACTGTAAAGTGGAAATATTCTCAGAGAAAGAGAAACCCCTCTTTATTCAAGTTGTTATATTTTTGGGTGTTGAAAGAATACGATGAGGAGAAAGAGCATTCGCTCCTTTTTCCAGGCGTTCTTTTTTAAGGGTGGGGAAAGTAGATATCGACACATTAGACATATATTTCGTAGGAACTTTGCTTGAAACTGTTTGCTGGAAAGTGGAAATTTTCTTAGTGAAAGAGAGGCCGCTCTTTCCTCATTTTGTTCTATTTTGGGCCAATGAAAGTATATGCTGGGGAGAAATAGTGTCTGCTCCTTCCTCCATGGTTTCTTTTTAAGGGGTGTGGAAAGTAGATATTGGTGCCTTAATCACAAATTTGATAGGAAATTTCCTTTAAACTATTTGTTGGAAAGTGGAAATTTTCTCAAGCAAGAGGCGACTGCTCTTTCCTCAAGATGTTCTATTTTGGGGTGTTGAAAATAGATACTGAGGAGAAAGAGCATATGATCCTTCCTCCGACGGTTCTATTTTTTGGTGGGGCATGTAGATATCAACATTTTAACAACAAAATTCATAGTAATTTTGCTTCAAAGAGTTTGCTGGCAAGCAGAAATTTTCTCAGAGAAAGACCGAACGCTCTTTCATCAAATTGTTCTATGTTGGGGTGTTGGAAGTAGATGAGGAGGAGAAAGAGAGTATTCTCCTTCCCTCAGTGGTTCTTTTTTAAAAGTGGTAAAAGTAGACATCGACACTTTAAACACAATTTTCTTAGGAACTTTTCTTCACACATTTTGCTGGAAAGTGGAAATGTTTTCATAGAAAGAGCGGTCACTCTTTCCTCAAGTTGCTCTATTTTGCGGAGTTGAAAGTATATGTTAAGGAGAAAGAGAATCCTATCCTTTCTCCAGGCACTCTTTTTAATGGGTTGGGAAAGCAGATATCGGCACCTTAAGCACAAAATTTGTAGTATTTTTCCCTTAAACAATTTCTTGATAAGTGGAATTTTTCTCAGAGAAAGAGCGTCCACTCTTTCCTCAAGTTGATCTATTTTGGGGTGTTGGAAGTAGATGTTGAGTAAAAAGAGTGAAAAATCCCTCATTCAGGGGTTATTTTTAAGTGGTAGCAAAAGTATATACCATCACTTTCACCACAAATTTCATAGGAACCTTGCTTCAAATAGTTTAATGGAAAGTGGAAATTTTTTCAGAGAAATAATGGTCTCTCCTTCCTCAAGTTTCTCTATTTTGTTGTATTGAAAGTGGATGCTGAGAAGAAAGAGTAGTCGCTTCTTCCTCAATGGGTTCTTTTTTAGGTGTGAGAAAACTATATATTGGCACTTTAACAACAAATATCAATGGAAATTTGTTTCATCCATTTTCTTGGAAAGTATAAATTTTCTCAGAGAAAGAACAGTTGCTCCTTCCTCAAGTTGTTCTATTTTAGGGCAGTGGAAGTAGATGCTCAGGAGAAATAGCTGTGAATTTATCCCCAAGTAGATCAACTGTGGAGTTTTGGTAATTCTGAAGAACATATATGATTTATGTGAAGATGTAAATCATTTAAAGAGCGGCCACCCCTACGAGGAGCATGGGGACATGACAGAAAATGAATGGTTGATATTTATATGTATGGAACCTTTTATAAAATATTATTATCTTAGAAATAGGGGATGATTATTTCTTAAGGGTTTCCATTTTGGGGTTGGGGAAAGTAGATGGTCAGAAGAAAGAACCACCACCTTTTTACCAAGTAGGTCCATTTTGGAGTTCTGATAATTCAGCAGAATGTATATGATTTTGGTGAAGAATGGTGAGGAATGTAGTAGATAATATATGATTTAAATGAAATCATCAATTGTTCAAAGCTCGTGCACTCCATTCAGACATATGCGTGTTAGATGACTAATGACACCCGTCCTTTATTGATACCTCCTAATAGAATTCATAATTCAAATACATAAAGAAAATTCATGTATAATATTTAAATATTACTAATACTATATTATCTCGATAAATTTTTCCAATATCTATGGTCCAAGGGACCCTTTTAAGAAGGAATGATTGCTCCTTCCTCAAATAATTAGTCACTCATTTATCCATCATCATTTTGAGTGCCTTCCAATGAAAACAACAGATTACCTTTTGAGCATTCAGTGGAAACTCCTTATCTCATGGATTTATTCTAAGCAACAATTACATTGTATCCAATTAGGAAGGATCGTCAATTCCTTCTGAAATTGATTTTTTGCCAAAACAAATAGCATGGTAAATCTACATGAGATTGTTGTTACTAGAAATCTGAATTTTTTCTTCATAGTGAGGAACATTTTCTCATTTATAGTATTATGGATAATGATAGCATACAATAATTCTATTAACCTCTAGAGCATTGACTTATTTGATAATATATACTAGTGGAAAAATTATTCTTTGTTTAAAATAAATATTATTTTTAATTTTCTCATGTTATTTTGTATTTCAGAAATCGCTTCTAAAATGGATTTTGGTCCTCAAGCATGCATGGACCTTCTTTTGAATGGATTTAAATTTTCTAAATGAATCTCTTTTCCAGAAAGAAAAATATTGCATAATATCAGCATTCATGATGGATGTATCATTATAAACGTTACCAAGATTTTAAATGCGGGTCTTCAATTTCCCTATACATCAGAAGGTGCAAATACAAGCAGTTGGTAGTTATATTCAATGGCATGCATATGAGATCTGCTCTTCAAGATAATGAGGTGAATGATATACTAGCTTCTACTTCGATGAGTATAGAACATATTATAACAACTGATAATACATATTCTTTTATTATGAGAAAATTTAAGTTGTTACATAAATGTTCAAAACGCAAGGATTGCATTTCCATAGTGTTAACACCCAAAACATACCCAAGGTTGCAGAGAGGTAGAATCGAGGTAACCACTAACCACTTTAGATCCGTGCTACTGAGCCAACATAGTCTGAGAGGGCTCTCTCTACAAATCTATGAAATATTGGAAGTACTCAAAGTTGTCAACAATGAACAAACACATCAAATTTCAATACTCAAGATATACATTCAAATTATACACAGAAGGTCAGACTTCTGATGGGACAAATTGTGCGAAAGTGTTGGAGGGATAATCAAAAGGAAAAAAAACATTGGGCAATGGAGTCAAGGCATCACACATAAATCGGATAACATTGCCTTAGTGTGAACTATTCGAACAGAGGCAAGGTAGCCACTCTCTTGCTGTTGTAATGTTATTTTCTGGTGGCAAAAGAAGAAAATAAGAACAGACCATTGATATGAGCATCCAACAAAGATGTATTCAATATAAAATTTAGTAGAAATATTGAGTGAATACCTGAGATAATAGCCATAGCTTGTTTCCAAGAATTCTAAGATATTATACACTGATCTCAGATATGAAAGGAAAAACATAATGTAAAGGCATAACAGGAAGTACATGCACATAGAGAAGAAAGAAAAAACTGACTACAAGTTAGAGAAACACATGAATCTCTGCAAAACAATCTACCATAGCCACTGCACATTGTATTAATATGAAAGTCTCAAAATCAGGCTCGCCCCACAGGCCTTAGACGAATGATTTTTCAACCTCTAGTTCTTCTATTACAATGCTTTTATAGGCTCCCAGCCTTGAATTGGTCCTTAGGAAACAAACAAAATTATGATGCCACCTGGACAACCCCAAATTGGGAATATTACATACGTGTCAAGTTTAAAATGGACTGATTAAGACGGGAAACAAAAATACCATGAGCAGGGTGCCACCTTACTCCCGAGTCTTCAATTGGCCTTGCGAATCAAAGAAGTCCTCCACTTTCAAAGATTTGTCTTCTTGCCACTCGTCCACTGGAGGTGGAGGTGTCGCTTCCTCAGTGGATATCATGAAATCCTTGAGAATCTCTGCATCCTGTTGGATGTCTCGCTCTTCTTCTGGGGTCTCCTTCTTTCCTTGATGCCGAACTCTTTTGTACACTTGTCTCCTTTTGGGCTCTTCATATTCACTGGTGGTGTTGGATTCCATGTGGTTGAATACCACAGGAGATGAGGGAGCATGCTCTTTCTCCACCTCGGACCATGCCTGCTCAGGCATAAAGACCACTTCGGATTCTTGCTCCTTCTCCATGATCCAACTCCAACTAAAAAATGCATGAGTTGCCAGGTGTACCACCTTTCCCATACACCGATTTCAAATAGAGGATGCAACAACCATATCCATAACCGCTGTGATGATGACAACAACTACATGTGGTGACATTTACATGATGACCTGATCGAGCCTCCGAGTCGAGTAACAATGATGCCCAAGGCTCGAGATGACATGAAACACACTGGGAAAAGATATCCACATAGACGGCGGAGTATATGACAGCGCTGAGGTGGTCTCCATCATATTTGCAATCATTTTGGCAGCAACAGAGACGCACTACAAGCCATTGATTTGCCTCCTCTATCGTCAGCCAAACTGTAAATTGCCTGCCTGCTTAACGCCATGTCAGCACTTATAGGGCCTCAAACTTCGCAACATCCAATCGCACGTACTAACTTGACGGAAGGAATATTTAGCCTTCTGTCCCAAGTTTAATACAGGCATCCAAAAGGGTTGGGTAGTTCCCAAAGAGAAAAATCGGCGCCTACATAGCGACGATGAACTTCCTTAGAACAAACCCTCAGACTCAGGACTTTGGGATGCCAGAATCCGAGAAAATTCCCAACCAACCAAGGAACTTTATTGCACAACAACAGAACCAACTTATGCATGCCTAAACCCTCCAATCTCTTCTCAATATCAGGCACTGAAAGCCGAGGCTCTACATCAACTATATCCAAACCCTATCTCCTCGATCAAATTTAAGCCTAACATTCCTGGAAATTGGTTCTCAACTTGCTTTATGGTTGTAAAAGGACTTAGGTTTGATGATAGTGGAGGTCATAAGGCCCTACCTGTTCTTGGGAAACACTGAGGATGAATTCTCCTGTCGCTTTCTTCACATTCCCCACACTCGGAGGCTTTCGACCCCGATAGGTCCAAGACACAAATGTCAACTTTCGTGTGTGACTTTATATATATAACTGTTTTTCTTTAAATTTCAGCCTTCTTTGCCAGCTATTCGCTTCTCTCCTCTGTTGATCTCCCGTGCACTAATCTCAACTATCCATATCTGATCACTTTTAGCTGATTTGAGAACCCATTACATCCACCGTGGGATCAATTCCATGATTCAATCCCTGTAGTCCATTTACTAGCACCGTGTGTCTACAAGGTGGTATCACGAATAGCCAAAGTGGTTTCAAATACCAATTTTCCTCCGCACGACAAGCCCTAGTGTTGACACCTGTCGAGCGGTTTCCTTTATCACGACCACCTTTTCCTATATCTAGCATGCTCCTTCCAGACGCGATGATCAATGTGAGCCATCGATCTATGATGGGGCAATCTGAACCGTTTCTTCGTCACATTGCACTTACGCTTTTTCGAACTCTAGATTTTAACTGTGGGATCTTCTCCAACTCATCTTGGTCGTCCACATGGCTAGCCACTTTCCTTTCCGCTTAGGTGGTATCACATGCTCCTGAGGAGGTTCCACTTACTGCTTACCTCGCCATGCAACGCATTCTCAGCTCGACACCTGTCTGCCATTTTTATCCATCGTGATCACTTTTATGATCATTCCCTACGCGCTTTGGCCATGCGACGATCAACGGGGGTCGTTGATCTCCCTTTCACGCCCATCCAACGGTGGAAACCTGTGTGATGGTTAACCTTTGAAATATTTCGGTGTGGGAATATAGTTCTTAACCCCTTTTTGACCATTTTAATTGCATTTTTGCTCCCCCTTTGGAAATTCTCTAGGCCTATTTATATTTGACACCCCCAGGTCAATTTTCTCATACCTTAGCACCTAGCCGTGGAAAAACAAGGCAAAATTTAGGCTCCCTTCAAGGAATTTTCAATATTTTCATCCTCCACACCATGCCCCTCATGCTGCAAAAAGTAGGTGCTAACAACTGGCTCCAACTGGGGATGTTATCCTCCCTGTGAGGTAGCAAAGAACCTCGTACACTGGGTGCCTGATCCATTGGGCAGCTCCTGCAAGAAAATCTTCCCCGTAGAACACTTCTTAGTGAAGAACATTGGAAGGTTTTTCCTGAAAGCATTCATGGTGAACATATGGGAAACCCTATTGTGAGATGTATCTTGCAGCACTCTTTACCCAAGCTAAAAGTGCTCTCCTATACTGCAAACTGAATATTTTCTTGAAACAAAAACTCAACATTGAAACTGTACATTCTAAAAATAAACTAGAAAAAGCGGAAAGAGATGCTTGCCATGTCAATCTTATTTATATACAGACTACTCTACTCGAGAGGTTGCGGCTCTAGGTTATACAAAAATGCTAGTGTAACTAGTCCAGCAACCGACACCCCAGGCGGGTCTTCTCATCATGTTTGACTACTTTCAAAACATTGAGGGTAAATGGCACTAGGAGATGGGGACGTGCGATGACCCCTCGAATGAAACTATAACATTTACTCCGGCTAATGAAATCCTCCATATACTCCGCAACTAGCTCATATAAAGCATAATATGCTCTACATTCCTCTTACGTCATAATGTATTGTCTTTCAGAAGAGCTGTAAGTAGGCCATTCATTTCCTCAGGTGTTCAAGTCGGGCCTAGGGATTGTGTACCTTTGACAAACTCCAATCAAAACCCAAAGATCACGCCTACTAAAAACTCTGCATGCACTGGTGAGACTGAAACGAGCGACTTCGAGCACCTCTCTTTTTGGGTTACTTATGATCCTTGGGTTGAAAACCCAGTTCTGCTCTGGAACATCAAAAGAAAATTCACCCTATCCCCCGAAAGGGTCTAGAAAAGGCCATTCTTTCTGAAACACGGACTCCGGGCTTGAAAGACCTGCCTGAAAATACTGCTACCCCCGCCCGGTCTCCCTCAAGCACCTCAATTATCTCGTTAGTTTGCTGGAGATGTTGGCCAAGCCCGAAAACTTCTTCAAGGATTCCATAATTGTCTTCCGCCCCAAAAGTGGATTCCATATAAGAATCACATGGGTCACCTCGGTCCTCTTCTAGCCTTTCAACAATCTAGTCAACCTGTCGAACGTAACCACTGGGCCCGAGACTTTCTTCAAGAATTCCATATTTTTCATCGAGGATCACATATTCTTCCTCGAGGGTCCTATATTCCTATTTAAGGACTTTGTACTCCCTTTTAGCTCTAATATGAAGAGAGGCTTCCATCTGTTGGGGATCCTCTGAGAACCTCGGCTCTCTAGCTCTTCCTTCCTCTCCTCGGTGATGGCCATACTTCTCCTGCAGAGTCTCATGGTTTTCTTCATTCATGGTTTTAAGGATTTTTGTTATCCTGGCAAATGATTCCGCTTCAGGGAAAGGGGTTTCACCACCTTCGGGCTCAATATTCCAATGGGTCTCAATGGTGGTTCAGGATCTTCCACCGAGTTCCATTCTTTGGCTTGTCCTCCCGACTAGTGAAACTAACTACACGAAGGTTCATCTTTATCCTCTTCTTCAAAAAAGCTTATGAAGTTCCCCAAACTGTCTCCTTCATATTCATCAAACTTAGGTAGATCGAAACCTTCATTAGGATGATTAGCAACAGAAGCTTCAATAGACCGGTTGCAATTTACATAAAACAAACCAGAATTACCTTCTTCTGGCACATGACTGGGTCGATCAATTTTCTGCTCATTCTGGGAAAGACTCGACTGTAAGGCAAGTTCCCTTTGTTCATATCTCTCTTCAAACCTTATTTCTTCTTCAATCCTTTCATTGTTATCTTGGTTTGATAACTTCCTAGACATCCTAAGATTGTCTTCAAACTCCAATGCATTAATGAACATAAGCTACAAATTGGAAGACCTTCTCTCCAAAAGATGGAAAGACAAATCAGGACGAAAAACAGATGCATAGTGCAATTTAGCAGCATTCTCTAGGGGCTGAATTTATTTTGGCATGTCATAATAGAAGCTTGCAAACCTCTTGTTAAAGCTAGACATGGTTTCATCTTCTTGTCTTCTCATAGAGTAAAACTCTGAAAGAACTAGGTCCCATGGCCTTCTTTTTCCCCAAAACCCCAGGAAGGCATCGAACAACTCTCCCTAGGTACCAATAGAATCAGGCTACAAGTGGTTAAACCATCTCTTCACATCTCCTTGAAGGGATTTGGAAAAATCCCTCATACACACATCATCATGCTCTACTTCAAATAGGTCTAGAAAATGTTCAAAACCTCGAAGATGTCCCTTAGCGGTAAGAATCTCGGATTCTCCATCAAAGACAGGGAGGTATTTATGGTAGTCCAGAGGAAATTCATGAAGAATAGGAGGCAGCTTCAAAGGGCTATATCTCAGCTGAGCTCAGGAAGGAAAATGAGTACGTGCAGGGGAAATATCATTGGGCTTACTCTCGAAGAATTCATAAGGCATGTTATGGTTTTTACATGGTTCAAAGGAGAGGACGGGATCAACTCTAGGGGTGAAAGGGGAATGTACATTTTCGAATTCAAGTGAAGGATATACAAAGTAGTCTCTCTCATGACGTAGAGGTCTCCGGTCAGACAAATGTTTTTTGATATATATACATAAGGGAAAAAGGATACCAACACAAAAGAATAGGACCTCTTTGAACAGATTGATACCCTGATACTTGGGCCTTAATTCTTTCATGTCTAGGGAAACTGATCTCATTCTTCAGTGGAGTCCGTAGATTGAACTTGAATAATGAGTGGAGTTTCCAAGTGGATGATATGCAACCTTTCTAGTGTCTGAATGTTGTCCACCATCAACAATCAGATCTGAGACTTTGTCATTCTCCCAGGGATGATAAGACAATCTCTCCCCAACAACGGCGCCAATTTGTTAACACCCAAAACATACCCCAAGGTTGTGGAGAGGTCGAATCAGGGTAACCACTAACCACTTTAGATCTGTGCTACTCACCCATCACAGTTTAAGAGGGCTCTCTCTACAAATCTATGAAAGAATAGAAGTACTCAAAGTTGTCAACAATGAACAAACACATCAGGTTTCATTACTCAAGATATACATTCAAATTATACACAGAAGGTCAGACTTTTGATGGGACAAATTGTGAGAAAGTGTTGGAGGGATAGTCACAAGGAAAAAAAACATTAGGTGATGGAGACAAGGCATCACACATAAATCAGATAATAGTGCTGTAGTGTGAACTATTCGAACAGAGGCAAGGTAGCCACCCTCTTGCTGTCATAATGCTATTTTCTGGTGGCAAAAGAAAAAAATAAGAAGATACCATTGATATGAGCATCCAACAAAGATGAATTCGATATCAAATTTAGTAGCAATATTGAGTGAATACCTGAGATAATAACCATACCTTGTTTCCAAGAATTCTAAGCTATTATACACTGATCTCAGATATGAAAGGAAAAACATAATGTAAAGGAATAACAAGAAGTACATGCACATAGAGAGGAAAGAAAAAACTGACTACGAGTTAGAGCAACACATGAATCTCTACAAAACAGTCTACCATAGGCATTGCACATTGTATTAATATGAAAGTCTCAAAACTGGGCTCGCCCCTCAGGCCTTAGCCGAATGATTCTCCAACCTCTAGTTCTTCTATTACAATGCTTTTATAAGATTCCATCCTTGAATTGGTCCTTAGGAAACAAACAAAATTATGCTACCACCTTGACAGCCCCAAATTGGGAATATTACATACGTGTCAATTTTAAAATGGACTGATTAAGATGGGAAACAAAAATACCATGAGCAGGGCGCCACCTTACTCCTGAGACTTCAATTGGCCTTGAAAATTAAAGAAGTACTCCACTTTCAAAGATATTTTCGCCTGCGACTCATCCTCCGGAGGGGGAGGTGTCGCTTCCTCAGTGGAGATCACGAAATCCTTGAGAATCTCTGCATCCTACTGGATGTCTCGCTCTTCTTCTAGGGTCTCCTTCTTTCCTTAACGTCGAACTCTTTTGTAAACCTGTCGCATTTCGGGCTCTTCATCTTCACTGGTGGTGCTGGATTCCACATGGTCGAATACCACAGGAGACAAGGGAGCATGCTCTTTCTCCACCTTGGGCCACGCCTACTTGGGCATAAAGACCACTTCAGATTCCTACTCCTTCTCCATGATCCAACTCCAACTGAAAAATTCCTAAGCTTCCAGGTGTACCACCTTTCCCATACACCGATTTCGAACAGGGGATGCAAGGACCATATCCATAACCATTGTGATGATGAAAACAGCTACATGTGGTCACATTTTCCATGATGACCTGATGGAGCCTCCCAGTCGAGTAACAATGATGCCCAAGGCTCGAGCTGACATGAAACACGTTGGGAAAAGATCTCTAGATAGACGACAGAGTATATGACGGCGCTAAGGTTCCCTCCATCGTATTTGCAACATTTTGGCGGCAGTAGAGACGCACTATGATCCATCGATCCGCCTCCTCCGTCATCGGCCAAACTGTAACCTACCCTCCTACTTAACGCCATGTCAGTACTTATAGCACCTACAACTTTGCAACATCCAATCGCATGTAGTAACTTGACGACATGCATATTTATCCTTTTGTCCCAAGTTTAATACATGCGGCTGAAAGGGTTGGGTGGTTCCCAAAGAGAAAACTTAACCCCTACGCAGCGATGATGAACTTCCTTGTAACAAACCCTCAGACTCCGGCCTTTGGGATGCTAGAACCCCAGAAAAATCCCAACCAACTGAGGAACTTTAGTGCGCAACAACCGAACGACCTTATGCATGCCTAAACCCTCCAATCTCTTCTCAATCTCAAGCACCGACAGCTGAGGCTCTGCATCAACTGTATCCAAACCCTATCTCCTCGAGCAAATTTAACCCTAACATTCCTCGAAACTGGTTCTCAACCTACTTTTTGGCTATAAATGGACTTAGGTTTGTTGATAGCGGAGGTCATAAGGCCCTACTTGTTCCTAGGAAACCCCGAGGATGACTTCTCCTATCGCTTTCTTCACATTGCCCACGCTCGGAGGCTTCTAACCCCGATAGGTCCAAGACGCAAATGTCAATAGTCGTGTGCGATTTTATATATATAACCATTTTTATTTAAACTTCAGGCTTCTTTTCCGGTTGTCTGCTTCTCTCCTCCGTTTATCTCCCGTGCACTGATCTTAACCATACAAATCTGATCCCTTTTAGCTGATTTGACAACCCCTTACATCCACCATGGGATCAATTCCATGCTTCAATCCCCACCGTCCATTTACTAGCACCATATGTCTACAAGGTGGTATCACGAATATCCAAAGTGGTTTCAAATACTGTTTTCCCTCTGTGCGACAAGCCCTGGTGTTGACACCTGTCGAGCGGTTTCCTCTACCGTGACCACCTTTTTCTTTATCCGACGTGCTCCTTCCCGATGCGACGATCAACGTGAGTCGTCGATCTACCATGGGGAAATCCAAACTGTTTCTTCGTCACATTACACTTACGCTATTCCGAACTCCGAATTTTAACTGTAGGATCTTCTTCGGCTCGTCTTGGCCATCCACGTGGCTAGCCACTTTCCTTTCCACTTAAGTGGTATCGCATTCTCCTGAGGAGGTTCCACTTAGTTCTTACCTTTCCATGCGACGCGTTCTAAGCTCAACACCTGTCTGTCGGTTTTATCCATCACTACCACTTTTATGATCATTCCCCATGCGCTTTGGCCATGTGATGATCAACAATTTCCATTGATCTCCCTTTCGCGTCCATCCAACGGTGGAAACTTGTGTGATGGTTAACCTTTGAAATATTTTTGCTTCAGACTATAGTTCTTAACCCCTTTTGACCATTTTAATTGCATTTTTGCTTCCCCTTTCGAAATTTCTTTAGGCCTATTTATATTTGACACCCCCAGGTCAATTTTCTCATACCTTAGCACCTAGCCATGGAAAAACAAGGCAAAATTTAGGCTCCCTCCAAGAAATTTTCAAGATTTTCATCCTCCACAGCATGCCCCTCATGCTGCAAAAACTAGGTGCTAACACATAGGTTTTGTAAAAAATGTGAGTGGGACTGATTTTGTTGGGGGAATGTTTTTGGTTGACTTCTCCTTTGGTATTCTCATGGATGAACTGGTGTTTTATTGTATGGCATGTTGTCCAGGGTTAAGCAGTGGAGGTTTTGTTATATGGTCGATTAAAGGAATCATAGATTTTAATACCAAAACATTGCTTTATGTTGAAAACAACAATAATCAATCTGAAACTACTTTGAAAGTATTAAGCCAAAATCACAATATCAAGTTTGTGGGAGAGAAAGTTAATTTGATACATCAATGTTCTTTAAAGCCATATTATGTTGCTCGGGTAATAGTGTCAAGTATTTTTTAATGAGACATTGTACAATTCAAACTGCTAGATGTTGGTAAGTTTGGTATTTTAGTTCATAAAGTCTTTTGCAATTGTGAGGATTGTGGTGTATTTGAAGGCTCTCTTGTAAGATGTCCTGCAAACAATTTAGTTGACCTCAATGATGTTCCTTTGGATGTTATATTAAAAAATAACATAGACGAAGAAATGGTCAACATTTGGAATATTTTTGAAGAATGTCCTTTACAGATGGTCCTTCCTGGTACTCGCCATTGTGATTATACATACGTTAAAGGTAATGGAACAAGGCCATACAATTCTGTAAAGCGACAAGATGGAACTAAAATTTATGAAATAAATTCAAGCTCAGTACCTTACAAGCTTGGAATTGATCAAGTTTCATTCCTTTCAAAAATTGTCACTGAACATTGTTTCTCAAATATTTGTATATCAAATATTTCACTTCAATCGATATTTGAATGTGTGAATAAATTTCATAGTATGAATAGAAATTGAAGAAGACAATGTGTTATAAATTCTATGGGATCAAATTCTCCTGTGGCCAAACAAAGAGATGAGAGAAAAATAAGCATGTTTACAATGAGATTAGACATGAAAGACGTCTGTCAAAATGCATGGTATAAATTCCATGAGATAAAAAGGAGCACTTTCTACATCTATAAAAACATGTTCTTGATTGGTGATGTGAGAGTTGTGCATGGTAGTAATGGCTTGGAAAAATATAGGGAAAACACTGTTGCACTGGTAGCTACTATTAATAAAATTGTATACGAGAATTCAGACAAATATCCACATCTTACACGATTAATCCATGAATATGGAACAAAGAAAACCTTGAAATTAGTGCCATCTAATATGTCCCATGTTTTGCTGTGAAAAATGGAAAATGAAGAAATCAAAAGTATTGGTTTTCCTCTAGTATCACAATCCTCCTTTAGCTAGGTGATGAGATAATATTTTTGAGATGTTAAAATTTCTAAAGCAAACTCCTTTGCAAGGTCTAATGAGTGCATTACAATACAGGATAGGCTAAAGGGTATCACTGATCCAAATGAGGTGGAAATGTTGAGAGGAAATCAAGAATCTCATAATAAATATATTGCAAGTTGTCGCCAAGTGTATTATTCTCACATATTAGTTTCACAAAAAAATCCAAAGACTTTTCTTAGTATTGTTCATGAAAAAATGGATAATTCAAAGACTTCCATTCCAAGAATGGGTAAGAAGGAAAATTATTTTAGTAATGTTATGAATCATGGGCACAAGACTGGGGGTTTTGGCCATTTCGGCCTCTCATTTTTAGATATGGGATTGAATTTCACTGTGAAATCCCTCGCTAAATACTTGAAGAGTCTTGGAGAACCAATGGTTGACAAATATTGTGATTTTCTCTACAAAGGCGGGACATCTAAGCAGCAAGTTCATGATGCTCTATTGTAGTAAGATTCATATGAAAAGTGTGTGATATACAGACAATGTGTAATGTAACATGATATATTGTCTATATATCACACACTTTTCATATGACTCTAATTACAATATAACAACATGCAATTGGTGCTTAGATGTTCCTCCTTTGTAGAGAAAATCACCATATTTATCAACCATTGGTTCGTCAAGACTCTTCAAGCATTTAGCCAGGGAAAAATCAGTACCTTGCAGGCTTGGAATTGATCAAGAACCTTATCAATTCCAAGCCTGTCAGGTACTGATTGTATGAAACCTGCTCAATTCCAAGCCTGTAAGGTACTGATTTTTCCTTGGCTAAATGCTTGAAGAGTCTTGAAGAACCAATGGTTGATAAATATGGTGATTTTCTCTACAAAGGAGGAACATCTAAGCACCAATTGCACGATGTTATATTGAAATTAGAGTCATATGAAAAGTGTGAGATATATAGACAATATATCATGTTGCATTACATATTGTCTATATATCACACACTTTTCATATGAATCTGATTGCAATAGAGCATCATGCAATTGCTGCTTAGATGTCCCGGCTTTGTAGATAAAATCACCATATTTGTCAACCATTGGTTCTCCAAGACTCTTCAAGCATTTAGTGAGGGATGTCACAGTAAAATTCGATCCCATATCTAAAAATGAGAGGCTGAAATTGCCAAAACCCCCAGTCGTGTGCCCATGAGTCAACATTCCAGTCAATGATATGGGAAGATTCATAACATTACTAAAATATTTTTCCTTCTTACCCATTCTTGGAATGGAAGTCTTTGAATTATCCATTTTTTCATGAACAATACTAAGAAAAGTCTTTGGATTTTTTTGTGAAGCTAATCTGTGAGAATAATACACTTGGAGACAACTTGCAATATATTTATTATGAGCTTCTTGATTTCCTCGCAACCTTTCCACCTCAGTTGGATCAGTGATCCCCTTTAGCTTATCCTGTATTGTAATGCACTCACTAGAGCTTGCAAAGGAGTTTGCTTTAGAAATTTTAATATCTCAAAAATCTTATCTCATCACCTTGCTAAAGGAGGGTTGTGATATGGAGGAAAACCAATACTTTCGATTTCTTCATTTTCCATTTTTCACAGCAAAACATGGGACATATTAGATGACAATAATTTCAAGGTTGTCCTTGTTCCATATTCACAGATTAATCGTGTAAGATGTGGATATTTGTTTGAACTATCTTCTACAATTTTATTAATAGTAGCTACCCACGCAATAGTGTTTTCTGTATATTTTTCCAAGCCACTGCTACCATGCACAACTCTCACATCACCAATCAAGAACATGTTTTTATAATTGTAGAAAGTGCTCCTTTTTATCTCATGGAATTATACCATGAACTTTGACAGACATCTATCGTGTCTAATCTCATTGTAAACATGCTTATTTTTATCTCGTCTCCTTGTTTGAACATGGGAGCATTTGATCCCATAGAATTTATAACATACTGTCTTCTTGAATTTCTATTCATACTATGAAATTTATTCACACATTCAAATATCGATTGAAGTGAAAATTTTGATATACAAAGCTTTGAGCAATAACGTTTAGTGACAATTTTTGAAAGGAATGCAACCTGATCAATTCCAAGCCTTTAAGGTACTGAGCTTGAATTTATTTCATAAATTTTAGTTTTAGCTTGTCACTTTACAGAAGTCTGTGGCCTTGTTCCATTACCTTTAACATATGTATATTCACAATGGCGAGTACCTGGAAGGACCATCTGTAAAGGACATTATTAAAAAATATTCCAAATGTTGACCATTTCTTCATGTATGTTATTTTTTAATATAACATCCAAAGGAACATCATTGAGGTCAAGCAAATTGTTTGCAAGCCATATTAGAAGAGAGCCTTCAAATACACCACAATCGTCACACTTGCAGAAGACTTTATGAACTAAAATACCAAAATTAGAAACATCTAGCAGTTTGAATTGTATAATGTATACTTCAAAAACACTTGAAACTATTACCCGAGCAACATAATGTTGCTTTAAAGAACATTGATGTATCAAATTAACTTTATCTCCCACAAACTTGATATTGTGATTTTGGCTTAATACTTTCAAATTAGTTTCAGATTGATTATTGTTGCTTTCAACACAAAGCAATGTTTTGGTATTAAAATCTATGATTCCTTTAATTGGCCATACAACAAAACCTCCACTGCTTAACCCTGGACAACATGCCATACAAGCAAACACCCCTTCATCCACGAGAATACCAAAGGAGAAGTCAACCAAAAATGTCCCCCCAACAAAATCAGTCCCACTCACATTTTTTACAAAACCTAAGGAAATGCAAGCCTTGCATTCTGAACATTTATGTAACAACTTAAATTTTCTCATAATAAAATAATATGTATTATCAGTTGTTATAATATGTTCTACACTCTTCGAAGTAGAAGCTGGTATATAATTCACCTCATTCTATTGAAGAGAAGATCCAATGTGGTTAACAATATCAGATGCATGCCATTGAATATAACCACCAACTGCCCTTGACAATGTATCTACACCTTTTGATGGATAGGAAAATTGAAGACTTGCATTTAAAATCTTGGTAACGTTTATAATGATACATTGATCACAAATGCTAATATTATGCAATATTTTTCTTTTTGGAAAAGAGATTCCTTCAGAAAATTTCAATCCATTCAAAAGAAGGTCCACGCATGCTTGAGGACCAAAATCCATTTCAGAAGCGATTTCTGAAATACAAAATAACATGAGAAAATTAAAAATAATATTTATTTTAAACTAAGAATAATTTTTTCCACTAGTATATATTATCAAATAAGTCAATGCTCTAGAGGTTAATAGAATTATTGTATTCTATCATTCTCCATAATACAATAAATGAAAAAATGTTCCTCACTATGAAGAAAACATTCAAAGTTCTAGTAACAACAATCTCATCTAGATTTACCATGCTATTTTTTTTGGCAGGGAATCAATTTCAGAAGGAATGGATGATCCTTCCTAATTGGATACAATGTAATTGTTGCTTAGAACAAATCCATGAGATAAGGAGTTACCGCTGAATGCTCAAAAGGTAATCTGTTGTTTTCATTGGAAGACGCTCAAAGCGATGATGGATAAATGAGTGACTAATTATTTGAGGAAGGAGTGGTCGTTCCTTCTTAAAAGGGTCCCTTGGACCATAGATATTGGAAATATTTATCGAGATAATATATTATTAGTAATATTTAAATATTATACATGAATTTTCTTTACATATTTGAGTTATGAATTCTATTAGGCGGTATCAATAAAGGACGGGTGTCATTATCCTTCTAACACACATATGTCTGAATGGACTAGACAAGCATTCAACAATTGATGATTTGATTTAAATAATATATTATTTGAGTCCATTGAGACAGTTAGTTTTCAATTCTGTGCAATTATAATTGCTAATTTCCTCAGTTTATCATTATGGTGCATATTTGCCATTAAAAATGTCATGTCAGATCATTTTTCTGATTTACTTGGTTCACCTCAGGCGTTGCAGAGGGAATATGGGGTCCAACCACTTGTTTTTACTCTTATACCATACTCCCATACATTATGGTGCAGTCATATTTGGCCCCAGATGAACATGTAGAGAGATACATGCATTTTTATACTTTACAGAGGATTTACAGAGGCATAAAATGGTGAAAATGGCTACAGAAGAAATTGATTTGGGATACTGAGGCAAGAAAATGGTGTGATGATATTTTTGATGGTGACTGTGATGTCTTCCAAACCTTCCACGACAATTTCAACATTCAGTGGGACCCACACAGTTCCCGATGGCATTTTATATGGTTTTATAAAGCCTTTGGAGGCTCACGACTTTCCCAGAGGAGCACGATTTGGTGCTTATGTTGGTCATATGTTATTATTGTGCCATGGGTACACACTATGGAGGTTGGATATCACCCCCTAGACCCACCATGTGCGGGTTGTCATTTTTTTATAGTCACTTTGAGCGGGACGCCCTCCTAGGGTGATTTTGTCCATGTATATGTTATATTTTTGAGTTGATCCATGTACTTTATGTTGAGCTCATCCCAACCATTGATTAGAACTTATGTATCTTTTAATATTAGCCATCCATTCAAAACGTGGTTAGGGTTTTCGTATCTCTTGTTCCTATTTAAAGGAGAGAGCTTCTCATTGTAAAGGGACTTTTGGCTCTTGGATTCTGGAATAAAATATATTTTGCAGATACTTGTCTTGTGGCTATGGATGCTATAGATGTCATTGTTTCGGAGGATTTTTTCAAGGTTTTTTCCAAAACAATGGTTACAAAAGAAAAGATATCAGCAAATCTTTCAGAAGAGCAAAAGGCATTGAAACTAAAAATTGTAATAATGAACAAGAAGACCTAGGTAGAACTTTTCTCCCATATATACAAGGTGCAACAGATAAAATTGCCAAAGTTTTAAAAAAGAAGAAGATCAAGACAATATTTTTCCCTCCTAACTCCCTGAGGATTTTGTTAGACAAAGCTAAAGACCCTATCAACCCAAAACTAAAGAAAGGTGTCTACTCATTTCCATGCTCATGTGAAGACGTTTACATAGGTGAGACAGGACACTCAATTCAGACAAGGTTAAAGGAGCATTGTGAAAATTTCATTCATGGAAGAATTAAGAAATCAGCAGTAGCTGAGCACTCATCAGAAACTAACCTCTATGTTTGCATTGAAGAAGCAAGAGTCTTAGCACTTGAGGATAACTACAACAAAAGACGCATACGTGAAGCAATAGAGATTGAGAAGCACCCGAGAAACTTCAACAGGGATGATGGCCTTACGCTATGTAACTCTTGGAAACCAATCATTCACTCCTTGCGAAACAAAAAAGGGGATTAAAATTAAAAGTTAAAAATTAAAAATTAAAAATTAAAATTAAAAATAAAAAATTAAAATTATAAAATTCAAAAGTATAAATAATTTTTTTTAAAACTTAATACTAGAGGTTTCTTGATCTAAAAAACATAATTTAAACTACATTGACATAATGTGACATGTCAATACATAACATTTAACAAAAAGAAAAAAAATTAGAATAATATTAAATAACGCTTAAATGTGTACATAACTAAGTTGGTTTATTATAACATTTAATGAAAACTTTGAAGAAGTAATGAAGATTATTAATATATACTTACATAAACACATTAATTAATATTGAAATTATACACTAAGATTATTAATTAATCAAAGTCGGCTCTCTAAAGAACTAAACATAACAATATATATAATGTAAAAATTAGTTTAAGTTTCCTTTGAGACACCTTTTCTCCTGAAGATGGACTCAGCTATGGAGTCCGAAATGCGTCGAGAGAAAAAACTCTACAAAGGTATCCAATCCCCCTTGAAGATAAATAAAATATTACTAGATATGATTCATACGTTACATATTTATCTGCATACACTAAAAGAAAGTGAAGTCTATCATGTTTGCCAAGAAAATGGGTCTGAATGGCTACTTCTTTTCCAAGCATAGAACTCTATTATTGATGACTGAGCGGTTTTCTTTAAAACAATTGCACTTCAATTGACAATAATATATTAACTCAATGTTTCATTAAAAATTGCTAAATAAAATATTACTTGATATGATTCATACATTACATATTTCCCTCCATACACTAAAAGAAAGTGAAGTATATCTTGTTTGCAAAGAAAATAGTATGGATGGCTACTACTTTCCCAAGCATAGAACTCTATTATTGATGATTGAGCAGTTTTCTTTAAAAAAATTACACTTCAATTGACAATAAAAAATTAACTCAATGTTTCATTAAAAAAATTTCTAAATAAAATATTAGTAGATATGAGTCATACATTTCATATTTCCTTGCATACACTAAAAGAAAGTGAATTCTATCATGTTTGCAAAGAAAATGGGTCTGAATGGCTACTACTTTACCAAGCACATAACTCTATTATTGATGACTAAGCAGTCTTTAAAGATATGAAGCATACATTACATTACTTGTTAAAATATTGATATCTACATTTCCCACCCCAAAATAGTACCCATAGAGGAAGGAGAAGACACTCTTTCTCCTCAATATATACTTTCAACACCCCAAAATAGAACATCTTGAGGAAAGAGTTGTTGCCTCTTGCTCTGAGAAAATTTCCACTTGCTAGCAACCTGTTTAAACCAAATTTCCTATCAAATTTGTGATTAAGGCACCAATATCTACTTTCCTCATCCATTAAGGAGAATCCCTAGAGGAAGGAGCAGGCGCTCTTTCTCCCCGGCATATACTTTCATTAGCCCAAAATAGAACAACATGAGGAAAGAGTGGCCTCTCTTTCTTTGAGAAAATTTCCAGTCTCCAACAAACCGTTTCAAGCAAAGTTCCTACGAAATTTATGTTTACTGTGTCAATATCTACTTTACACACCCCTAAAAATGAATGCCTAGAGAAAGGGGTGAACACTCTTTCTCCTCACCGTATTCTTTCGACACCCCAAAATAGAAAAACTTGAAGAAAGAGCAGTCATTTTTTGTCTGAGAATATTTCCACTTAATAGTAAACTTTTTGAAGCAATGTTCCTATGAAAATTGTGTTTAGAGTGCCGATATCTACTTTTCCCACTCCTAAAAAAATACCTGGAGGAAGGAGAGGATGTTTTTCCTCCTCCTCATCTACTTCCAACACCCCAAAATAGAACAACTCGAGGAAAGAGCGGCCTCTCTTTCTCTGAAAAAAATTCCACTTGACAAAAAACTCTTTGAAGCAAAATTTCTATAAATTTTGTTGTTAAAATGTCGATATCTAGTTTCCCAGGGTGACACGTGGAATGCTCAGATGGTGACTATTATCGTATATATAGTAGTTGGGCTACCATATGTTTTATTCTAGATTTAGTACATTTTTCAGCCAATCCTTTACATTGAGATGCTTGATATGAGCATCTATATTGGATCACTATTATGATTATGGACAACAGTATATTCTTATCCCATGACTGAATCTCAGGATACTTAGGTTTGATGACCGATGTAGCCATTTATCCATTACAGAGCATTGTGTATTGCCTAGATTTGCAACAGTAGGTTCTCAGTGGACAGATGATGGTTCAGATAGTATATGCGCAGGTATATGACCCAACAGGTATTATCATGTTTTTATGGTTATTATTGCTTTTACACTCATTCTTGTGGCATGTTTTAACACTTGTTTTCATGATTTGGTGATCGTATAGATATGTGGACTTGGTTGTATTATTTTATTTATCTATGTCCCTGATCGGACTTAGAAGTTCCTAGTTATACTCATTGGTTTTACCCTCCTTAGGAGAATGAAGGTGATCATTCCCACCATCCCATGGCTTGCTAGTGTTGGTCTCATTATTCACTGTCCTCATCCATCCATTACCTTCCCATTATAGCATTATCCCTGACTTACTACTGGACCTGTGATATGGAGGAATCCCCCACTTTGGCCTCTTTGTTGGAGGAGCTTCCATGTCTATCTTGTGTCTCGGCTCTAAGTTGGTGACAAAACTTGCCTTTTGGTGAGTTGGATTTCATCCTTAGTGGTGTAACTTCCACATTAGTCATTTGTGTTAAATTTTCTGAATTTACTTCAATATGATCTAGGATCTTAACTGAGAGAACAACATGTACAGCATATCTACAGCATATCAATCATGGAGACAATAATGCAAGCACACAAGAGACACAAAGATTTACTTGGGGAAAACCATAAAGGTGAAAAACCCTGTTAGAACAGTAACCACACTTAGTACCATAATCCATAAATTTTAATTATCCATGTGCTTAATTAAACCATGTTTTGGATTAAGTGACTATAGTTGGTCAAAAACCCACTTTGAGAGTGTTCACACCCACTTCTGAGCAAACCAATTCACCCAGCCTCCAGTTTTGTCCACAAGTGTGCCCTCATTTATTGCTGGTGCGCCCTCTCTCCTTGTTTTGGGGAATTTAGTTGACCAAGGGCGCTAGGGTGGATTTTTGCCCACTTTTGGCTAGATTTGGAGCATTTAATGCTCCCTTGGGCCCCCAAACCTCCTCTATTTGCTCACCCACGCCTGCCTTGAGCTAATTAATGACTCAGCATGCTTCAGCCACCTCCACACCAGAATTCGTAGCTGTTTGGGGTGATTGGGAGTGAGTTGGACCCACCTAGGGGGGATTGAGGCCAATTTGGCATTGATGACTTGTACACTCAGCTTGAGCCACCTAATGCTCTCGATTTTCTCATGAATGTAATAAAAACCTGTTACTAACATTTTCACATGTTAGACAGTCAGTTAATCAAAGATTTGAGCATACATTGTGTGTAAATTTATCTCTTTTTTCAAGTTTTTCCACAGTTTTTGCAAACTAATTCGATTTTGTGAGGTTCTCCATAGCTCCTCGATCTTCTGTGATCAAAATACTCACATGGTATCAGAGCCATCGTGGAGTTAGTGAGTTGCAGGCCAACATTGAGCGTTGAACTGCATTCTAGAGAGGATTTCCAGACAAAAATTGAGTGTTTTTTGCAGGTGTTTCAGTAGTTTTCTCACCATCAACGCAGCAGTCATGGAAGCAAACCAAATGTTGCTCACACCCTTCAATTTTTTCGATTGGAAGGCTGAGATGGTCATCAAGCTGAGATCTAAGGGTCTCTATAGAGTGACCATGGGCACAGAAGTGGAGCCAAATTCTGCTGTGGAGAAAGCAAAGTACTACAATCGACTTGATGAAGCTTATGGATTGCTATGCCTGAGCATTTCAAGGGAACTCTTGTTTCATATAGACAGTTTGACAACTCCCAATGAAGTATGGGTGAAGCTAGAATCACTCTTTGGGAAAACTGATGAACTGAGAGGCCACCAGCTTGAAAACGAGCTCATTAGCTTGAGCCCAGCGCATTTTGAAACCATCCAGGAGTTCTTCACGAAATTCAAGTCACTGGTGCTTCAACTGCAACAATGTGGAATTGTTAAGAAGGAGGAACAACTGATTCTGTCCATCCTTTCGAAGCTAGGCCCAGAGTTTTCAGTATTTGTTAGCACATTTCACTCAGCCAAAATGACCCTTCGAAATTGGCAAATGCCATCACTAGCTACCTTCATGGAGTGTCTCACTCAGGAGCAGGACAAACTAGTTCAGATGGGCACCATAAAATCAAAGGACCAAGCATTGGCAATGGGTGTTTCAAATGCAAGCAAAGGAAAGCAGAAAGCCAAGAATTCGAAGCAGCAAGAGAAGAGGAAGTTTGACAAGACCAAGTCTGCAGATGGGGGTTCGAATCTGTCAAAGGAGAAGGACAAGAAGGGAAAGGAAAAGACCAAATGCACCTATTGTCATAGGGGATGGCATCCAGAGAGCTCATGTATGAAGAAAACCATTGACTCAATGGCGCAGCTGCTGGAGAAGAACAACATCCCAGTCCCTGAGGGCGCAAGGAAGAAAGAGAGCACCTCAAACCCTGACAATAAGGAGAAGTGTCATGCTTTGGTAGCAGGTACTTCGAATCCCTCATCCTTCATCATTGATTCAGGAGCTTCCAGACATATGGTTTCATCCAGAGAGCTCTTCTCCTCTTTGCATTCGAATGGTGGCCCAACAGTTCGAATGGGAGATGATTCAGAACTCCAAACCAAGGGGATTGGAAGGATTGACATGGAGCATGGCTATTTCAGTGATGTGCTCTATGTACCTTCATTGGCTGCAAATTTGCTATCAGTCTATCAAATGACCCATACAGGAGAAGCCAAGAGAGTGACATTCACTCCAGATTTGGTAGAAATCTCAGAAATCTCCTCAAATCAAGTTGTGGCAGTAGGGTATGCAGATCATGATGAGAGAATGTATAAATTCTCAAATTTCATTCCAAATTCTAGTGACCATGCTCTTGTCTCTCATGCCAACGAGACCTCCAAGTTATGGCATGAAAGATTTGGCCACATGAACTACAAATATCTCCAGCAATTGCACAGGGACGAGATGGTGGAAGGGCTTCCAGAAATCAGATCATCGAATGGTGCATGCATTGGGTGTGTAGTTGGAAAGCATCCTGAGCGCAGCTATGAGAAGGGAATGGCAAGGAGAGCCACTCAACCACTTGGATTGGTACATTCAGACCTCATTGGTCCTCTTCCCACTCCATCATATGGTGGATCAAGGTATGTACTTACATTCATAGATGACTACTCTCGATTCTGCTGGGTTTACTTCCTTAAATTGAAGTCAGAAGTGTTTGAGAAACTGAAGATTTGGAAAGCCCTAGTGGAGAACCATAGTGGTCATAAGATAAAGATCCTTAGGACTGATAATGGAAAGGAATATGTGAATAATAACATTCAGCACCTTTGTGAGGAATGTGGCATCCAAATGCAACATTCAATCCCCTACACACCTCAGCAAAATGGTGTGGCAGAGAGGAAGAATAGATCTCTCAAGGAGATGGCTACTTGCATGATTGAAGCTAGGGATCTAAGCCCTAAGCTATGGGCTGAAGCCATCAATTGTGCTGCTCATATTCAAAACAGAGCCTTTCACAAATCAGTCAAAGGAAAAACCCCCTATGAGGCATGGTTTGGCCAAAAACCAAATGTGTCAAATTTCAGGATTTTTGGGTCTAGAGCATGGGCTCGAATTCCATCAGAAAAGAGGAAGGCTTTGGAGCCACAGAGCAGGGAATGTATCATGGTTGGTTATGGTGAGGACACAAAGGGCTATAAGCTCTTTGACACATCCACACTTAAAACTTTCATTGAGAGAAGTGTGCAATTCGAAGAAGAACCAATTCCAGATTTTGAGCTTGCACCGGGGGAAAGCTCCTCTCCTCCACACCTCAATGAGATTAGTGATGATTCTTCCTCTGATTTTTCTGATATTGCTGAAGATGACATAGCTGAAGATGACATTTCTGTACATGAGTCACCATCAAGGCCCAAGTGGGCTGAAAAAATCATAGAAGCTGCAGGTGAATTGGCAGGCAATCCCCAAGAGCCTAGGAAGACTAGATCCCAAACAATCAATGCTTCCTTTGCAAATGAGAGTGAGCTTGCTGATCACTGTTATATGATGATTGGATCTGATCCAACATCATATCAGGAAGCTCATCATGATCCAAGGTGGAGGGCAGCAATGCAAGAAGAATTCCAATCTCTGCAAGAGAACAAAACATGGGATTTGGTGCCTCTTCCTCCCAAGAGGAAACTAGTGCAATGTAAGTGGATTTTTCGAACCAAACCTGTTGCTGATGGTTCTGATATGAAATATAAGGCTAGGTTAGTGGCTAAGGGCTACTCACAAATCCATGGTGTGGATTATACAGAGACCTTTGCACCGGTTGCAAAGATGGACTCAATTAGACTAGCTCTAGCCATGGCAGCTAGTAAAGGTTGGGAAGTTCACCACATGGATGTCAAAAGTGCATTCTTGCATGGTGAGCTACAGGAAGATATATATATGCAGCAGCCTGAAGGATTCCAAGAGGATCCCACACTTGTATGCAGGTTGAAGAAGTCACTCTATGGACTCAAGCAAGCCCCCAGGGCTTGGTATGCCAAAATGGATGCCTTTTTGCTCTCAATTGGTTTCTGTCGATGCAAGTCTGATCCAAATGTTTATTTGCAGCATTGTGATGGTAATTTGCAGGTCATTGTACTGTATGTTGATGATCTCTTAATTACAGGGAGCTGCACCAAACAAATTGGCTCAATTAAAGCTTCTTTGCACAGTGAATTTGCCATGAGAGACCTAGGATTGCTAAGGCAATTTTTGGGTTTGGAAATTGAGCAATCTGAGAGAGGTATTTTGCTGAGTCAATCTAAGTATGCTTCAGACCTGTTATTCAAGTTCAAAATGGCTGAATGTAAGGCAGCCAAGTGCCCATTCCTTTCAGGCATAAAACTAGGTGAATTTGAAGACTCTCCGGTGGTGGATTGCACACTCTATAGGCAGCTAGTTGGAAGTTTGTTGTACCTTACACATACAAGACCTGATTTGTCTTATGCTGTAAGTGCTGTAGCAAGGTATATGCAGCAGCCACATGAGATCCATTGGAAGGCAGCCAAAAGAATCCTTCATTATGTCCAAGGAACTAAGAGCTTCGGGGTACACTATGCAGCTGGTTCTTCACTTCAACTAGCTGGATTTTCTGATTCCGATTGGGCGGGAGATCCCATCGATAGAAAGTCCACTTCAGGTTTTGTGTTTATGTTTGCTGAAGGTCCTATTTGCTGGTCAAGTAAGAAACAGCATACAATTTCTCTTTCATCAGCAGAGGCCGAGTACAGGGCAGCAGTGAACGCAGCCACACAGTGTGTTTGGTTGCAAGGCATTCTTCGGGAGTTTGGTGTTGCTATTGATTCTCCAACCAATATTTGGGTGGATAATCAAAGTGCCATAAAGATATCTACTGATCCAGTACAGAGGCAAAGAACAAAGCACATTGAGATCCACATGCATTACATTCGGGGCTTGGTGCATGACAGGGTGATTTCACTGCAGTATTGCCCATCCACCGAGCAAACTGCTGATATTTTCACCAAGTGCTTTACAGAGAAGACCTTCACTTACTTGAGATCTTTGCTTGGAGTGAGTGATGGATGGTGATTGCTGCAATTTAATTGCAGGTTCAGCCCCATGTCCATTTTTGAGGGAAGTTTTTATCCCATGAGGTTTTACTTCTTTTCCTCGGTTCACATGGACAAATAAAATTTCTGTTTGTATTGAGGTGACTTGAGCCTTTGTTGCCAAGGCCTCCCACTTATCTTTCATGAGATGTACAAATTTATGGTTAAGGGGGGGGTGTTAGAACAGTAACCACACTTAGTACCATAATCCATAAATTTTAATTATCCATGTGCTTAATTAAACCATGTTTTGGATTAAGTGACTATAGTTGGTCAAAAACCCACTCTGAGAGTGTTCACACCCACTTCTGAGCAAACCAGTTCACCCAGCCTCCAGTTTTGTCCACAAGTGCGCCCTCATTTATTGCTGGTGCGCCCTCTCTCCTTGTTTTGGGGAATTTAGTTGACCAAGGGCGCTAGGGTGGATTTTTGCCCACTTTTGGCTAGATTTGGAGCATTTAATGCTCCCTTGGGCCCCCAAACCTCCTCTATTTGCTCACCCACGCCTGCCTTGAGCTAATTAATGACTCAGCATGCTTCAGCCACCTCCACACCAGAATTCGTAGCTGTTTGGGGTGATTGGGAGTGAGTTGGACCCACCTAGGGGGGATTGAGGCCAATTTGGCATTGATGACTTGTACACTCAGCTTGAGCCACCTAAGGCTCTCGATTTTCTCATGAATGTAATAAAAACCTGTTACTAACATTTTCACATGTTAGACAGTCAGTTAATCAAAGATTTGAGCATACATTGTGTGTAAATTTATCTCTTTTTTCAAGTTTTTCCACAGTTTTTGCAAACTAATTCGATTTTGTGAGGTTCTCCATAGCTCCTCGATCTTCTGTGATCAAAATACTCACAAACCCCAATAACTTCCTCAGAGATAGATAGAGCAATGATACAACCAACCAAGAGATAGACATAACCTAGCAGCAGATCCTCCTCCTCCATAAGTGCGCCTCTCCTCCTTGAGAGCATGTGTGAGTAGTGAGTGAGCAAATAGAGTGCCTCCCGCACTCTATTTATACTTGACTTGATTTGCCTTTTTACCTAACTCATGTAGGCTCGAACTTAACCACATAACATAATGCTGAGTGGGCCGACCCCCAATAGGGTGGTCTTGTTAGAACATTTTTCCACCTATGTACATTAATCATTTATTAATGATGATTAATTAGCCCAAGTGATTAATGATTACATCCCTAAGTTGATTAGTTGGTAAATGGTCAAATTATCATGAACTGGTTAGCAATGTGAACAAGTGCTGAGTCAAACCAGCTTTGTGGAGCGCTCCCCAGGACAATTAATGCACTCAGCATGCCTAGAGCGCCCTCCTCAGGTCATTTAATGCACTCAGCATGCTTCTCTTCTACCTAGGGCGCATTTGCTCACTTTGTGGACAATCTTGCCTTGTTTTGTCATATTTTTGACCATTTTTAGACTCCAAACCTCTAACCAACCAGTTTCTTCACATGTGTGAGGTCACATGGGCCTGTCCAGTCATTCCCAGCGTTCACACAGCAGATTTGAACCAGTTTGGGATGGTTTGGGATATTTTGGTCAACCTAGGGGGGTTTGAGCTTTTTCTAAGCTAGATCAGTGTGAACACTCCAGATGGATTCGAATTCTTCCAGATTTGTATATATGGGTGTTCTTAACCTTTGTTAAGGTTGGACAGTTAATAATATTGACATTATTCACCAATTCATGAGTATTGTTCTTCATTCATTTAAATTTTTTATGCTAATTCTTGCAAATGTTGTTCAATCTTTCACCAGTGAGGAATCCACAGTAGCTAGATTCAACTGTGCTTGAGATTTTACATGGTATCAGAGCTCTTGGAGCTAGAATTCGAACCAGCAGACTGTTGTAGTGGATTGCCAGAAACAGTGGAGAAACCACATAATTCCTGAGGCCATTTCCTTGAGCTTACTGGAGAAATCTAGTGGCTCCTCTCAGGTGTGATGCTCTCCCGAATGCACCCACTATCCATACAGGGTTCGAATCTGTGAGTGTAGATCCCTCCAGAGTGATTTGAGAGTTGTTTGCAGGTACTGAAGATCAGCATTGTCAGCAAGTGCGAATTGCAGCAGAGAAGAATGGAGCCATCTCACCCAAACGTGCTCACTCCCTTCAACTATTTCGATTGGAAGGCAGAAATGGTGATTTTGCTGAGATCCAAGGGTCTCTACAGAATCACGATGGGCACTGAGGTTGAGCCAAACTCAGCTGTGGAGAAATCCAAGTTTTTTAACAGAATGGATGAGGCATTTGGCCTCCTTTGTCTCAGCATTTCGAGAGACCTCCTGTTTCATGTAGAAAGTCTAGCAACTCCAAATGAAGTGTGGCTCAAGCTTGAGACACTGTTTGGAAAGACTGATGAGATGAGAGGCCACCAGCTCGAAAATGAGCTTGTCTCACTGAGCCCAGGGAATTTCGATTCCATCCAGGACTTCTTCACCAAGTTCAAGAACTTGGTCTTGCAGATCAGACAATGTGGCATAGAGAAGAAAGAAGAACAGTTGGTGTTGTCCATTCTCTCCAAATTGGGTTCTGAATACTCAGTTTTTGTGTCTTCCTTCAACTCCACAAGGCTCACAGTTAGAGGTTGGAAGATGCCATCCTTGGCTGACTTCATGGAGATGCTAACTCAAGAGCAAGACAAGCTGGTCTTGATGGGCTCCATCAAGCAAAAAGACCAAGTTCTTGCAGCTGGAGATTCGAAATATGGAAGAGGCAAGCAAAAACCAAAGGGGCCGAAACCTCAAGAGAAGAAGATGAAGGAGAAGAAGCATTCAAGTGATGAAAGCTCAAGTTCAAGTGATGAAGATTCAAAAGTCAAGAAGATGAAGAGCAAGAAAGAGAAGCCCAAATGTGGTTATTGCAGAGGTTCTCACAATGAAAAATCATGTTTCAGAAAGAAGATAGACATTCTAACCAAGCTACTTGAAGAACATAACATTGATGTTCCAGATTTTGCAAGAAGAGAAGAAGCCAAGCTCTCTTTGGAACAAGATCGTTGCCTCTATGCCACATGCAAAGGTAAAAAGATCTATAATTTGGGTGAAAGAGCCAAATATTTTTCTGATATCTCTGTTTCTGATTTACATTCTGATATATCAGATTCAGAAAATTCAGTCTCTTCCCTGAAAGAATCTCCATCCAGTTCACCGAAGCTTTCTCCCAATACTAGTAATTTTTCACTAGTTTTTGACATGCCTTCTGAAAGCTCTTTCCCACTTCAATCAGATCTTTCATATTCTGATATGGAAGATAATATGAAGGCTGATATACAGGTTATGACAGCCATCAAACCATTTCCCCAACCATTGGATGCCCAAAAGACCACACAAACCCCAAGTTCTACAGTTGGAAAATCTCACAATTTTATTGTTTCCAAAACTGTGTCACTGATCTATCTTGGTTTTATGTCTTGCATATCATTCCTTGGTTGGACAGCCATGTCATTGGCTATCATGGGACTGCTGTTCCACATGTCTGGACCTGATCTTACCACCTATGGTTCAAAACTCAAGTCTCCAGACCCTTCAAGTTTGCTCAACTGTCAGTGTGATCCAGTTACACACACGTTTCTTACTGTAAAACCATTCGATCATGGAGACAATATACCTCTAGTTTTTGCTGCTCCATATGGCTCCTATTCTGATATATCAGAGCCACATGATCTCTATTACAGATTTGGGAAGGTGCTACATCAGTTCGGAAGGAAGATTCATGGTTTGATTTGCCATGTGGAAGCTCCTCAAAATGCAGATTTTGTTGAGATTTTTGATGTTCTTTGGGAAGGATTTTGCAGAGATATCTTTTCCATTATTGATCATGTATTCATATCAGAGTATGTATGCAGCAAGAAGCATTCTTATAATGCTCCCCCATCATCAAATGATGAGATTCAAGGAGCCTTCCAACATGTTTTTTTCCTACAAAACATTGAAGAATTGGTGCATGATCATGACATCCACAACATCTTCACCAAGTATTTCAGCAAGAAGTTGTTCATTCAACTCATTCAAGTGAAGAACAAGACCTGTTGAAGACCTTTTGATCATCTCTGTATCATGTCCATTCTTGAGGGAGGATTTTTCCCATGTGGTTTTGCCTCTTTCCTCATTTTACATGGACAAATAAATTTTCATGATGTAAAAGGTGACTTGAGCCTAGTTGCCAAGGCCTTAATTTTTGATATTTCACTAAGTCTAGCTTAAGGGGGGGTGTTAGAACATTTTTCCACCTATGTACATTAATCATTTATTAATGATGATTAATTAGCCCAAGTGATTAATGATTACATCCCTAAGTTGATTAGTTGGTAAATGGTCAAATTATCATGAACTGGTTAGCAATGTGAACAAGTGCTGAGTCAAACCAGCTTTGTGGAGCGCTCCCCAGGACAATTAATGCACTCAGCATGCCTAGAGCGCCCTCCTCAGGTCATTTAATGCACTCAGCATGCTTCTCTTCTACCTAGGGCGCATTTGCTCACTTTGTGGACAATCTTGCCTTGTTTTGTCATATTTTTGACCATTTTTAGACTCCAAACCTCTAACCAACCAGTTTCTTCACATGTGTGAGGTCACATGGGCCTGTCCAGTCATTCCCAGCGTTCACACAGCAGATTCGAACCAGTTTGGGATGGTTTGGGATATTTTGGTCAACCTAGGGGGGTTTGAGCTTTTTCTAAGCTAGATCAGTGTGAACACTCCAGATGGATTCGAATTCTTCCAGATTTGTATATATGGGTGTTCTTAACCTTTGTTAAGGTTGGACAGTTAATAATATTGACATTATTCACCAATTCATGAGTATTGTTCTTCATTCATTTAAATTTTTTATGCTAATTCTTGCAAATGTTGTTCAATCTTTCACCAGTGAGGAATCCACAGTAGCTAGATTCAACTGTGCTTGAGATTTTACAGGTCTAATAACCCTTTGACCCACATGACTTATACAGGGCCGACCCCAAATAAGGTGGTCTAATAACCCATCAAGTATAAGTTACGACACTTACAATATAAATGACAACACTTCCTTATAGAGGAATAATACCATCTCTATAGGAATACAATATACATATATGTGAAATACATTCCGAAGTTACATATACATCAACACTCCCTCTTAACTAGGAAGGTATTTCTCAGCACAGTTCTTCTAGCACAAGTCATCTTCTCTGGATCATCGTCACTGGATAATCGTCATCGAGTCATCATCATCGTCACTGCTGCTGCTATCTCAATCAATCTCTGAATCTACTCGTCATAGGAATTTCTACAGAGCCAGTCCTTTTTCATACTGGATGTAGGCCCACCACCTGCAGGTCTTCGTCATCACTGGCCATACTGTGGAATCCTCAGGACTTATTACGTGCATCACAAAACCTTGAAAGAGCATCCCAGGATGTTACGGGTACACAACTCCGACCTGTAGGATCTCCCAGGGCGCTATTACATGTGACCCCACCACAAAACCTCAAAAGAGCATCTCAGGATGTTACGGGTACACAACTCCGACCTGAAATCTCCCAGGGCACAAATTACATGTGGTCCACCACAAAACCTCGCAAGAGCATCTCAGGATGTTACGGGTACACAACTCCGACCTGAAATCTCCCAGGGCACAAATTACATGTGGTCATGGCAAAACCTCGAAAGAGCATCTCAGGATGTTACGGGTACACAACTCCGACCTGAAATCTCCCAGGGCCCAAATTACATGCCATAGGAAAAAACCTCGCAAGAGCATCTCAGGATGTTACGGGTACACAACTCCGACCTGAGATCTCCCAGGGCACAAATTACATGTCCTCCCAGAGCAATGTCTCGAAAGAGCATCCCAGGCTGTTACGGGTACACAACTCCGACCTATAGGATCTCCCAGACATGCTCATCTGCACAACCTGATCCACGGCCATAGAGTATCAACCTGATACTCACCATACATCATCCTGATGTACTCATGATCGTCCTGATCATCATCACTGCAACGTCCTGCTGCATGTCATCTGGAGCAACATCCTGAAGCTCATCATCCATGATCATCCTGATCATCACTGCAACATCCTGCTGCATGTCATCTGGAGCAACATCCTGAAGCTCATCATCCATGATCATCCTGATCATCAATGCATCCACCTGATGCATACCAAGTATCTACATGATACATATCATCATACATAATCCACCTGATCATCAATGCATCCACTTGATGCATAACAAGTATCTACCTGATACATGATACATATCACCATACATGATCCACCTGATCATACAATGTATCCACCTGATACATATACAGATACATGGTCCAAGCATCCAACATGATGCATATACAAAATACATACACATGATCCAACTGATCATATCCAGCATCCAACATGATGCATACATACATAAATGATCCAACTGATCATATCCAAGCAGAAAACAGAACATCATCCTGATGCTCATCATCCAGCGCTTACATCCACAGCCATGTGAAGGATCCTCCTTACAACATGCTTGGAATGGCTTCAGCAAATGTGTCCATCACTTCTTCCTCGAAGTGTCCTCGATCTGAAGAACGCCAAGCCTCTCTCTGAAGTACTCGAACTTCACCTTGGCTAATGGCTTCGTCAGCACATCTGCAATCTGCTCGTCCATCGCAACGTACAGAAGCTTCACAGCTCCTCTCTGCACCATATCCCTGATATAGTGATATTTGATCTCTATGTGTTTCGACCTGTCATGAAACACTGGGTTCTCGGACAGCTTCACACAAGTCTGGTTATCACAGAAGATACCAGTAGCTTCTAGCGGGAGATCAAATAACTCAGACAGTAGCTTCCGTAGCCATACTGCCTCACAACTAGCTGAACAGGCTGCAACATCCTCTGCCTCAGCTGTACTCAGTGCTACGCAGGACTGCTTCCTGCTAAACCAAGAGATCACACCTGATCCCATACTGAAGCAACACCCAGATGTGCTCTTCCTATCTGCAGCACTGCCAGCCCAATCTGAATCAACATAACCCTGCAGGTTAAACTTTTGATCCGCCTCATACCTGAGCCCATAATCCACTGTACCCTTCAGGTACCTTAGAATATGCTTTACAGCAACCAGGTGAACACTCCTTGGATCCGTCAGGAACTGGCTCAATGTGTTCACAGCAAAGAAAATATCTGGTCTCGTGTTCATCAGGTACCCAATCATCTGACGATACATGGAGACATCAACCAGCTCAGATGAAGCATCACATAGAAGCTTCAGATTCGATGCCATAGGTGTGGCCATAGCTTGCAGTCCATCATCCCGAACCTCTTCAGGATCTCTACTGCATACTTCCCTTGTCCAAGGAAGATTCCATCACTCTGCCACACCTCCATGCCAAAAACAAATAGTGCATCATCTCGAACTTGGAAGAAAGCTTCCGCTGCGTGTCGGCAATCAATCTATCTTTACCTATAACAAACAGGTTATCTGCATAAAAAAATAGTATCACTGGATTGCCTTCTTCAACCTTGTAGAAAAGGTTGGAATCTGCTTTACTCTTGGTAACGCCCAAACTAGATAGAAAGCTGTCTATCCTACCATACCAAGTTCTGCACACATATATGACTACACCATGCTGTCTTGAGATCCATCTGGTGCATCTTCTATTTTATCACTTTTATATTTCTCAATGCTGCCATCTGCAACAGGCTTGATCTGATAGTTCCATTTGGAAGTCATAAAAAAACTTCCCTTCACATCTTGGGACTACATCCCAAACATCATTCTTCATGATCGACGGATCATGGCATTCCATTTCTTCATCCCAGATCCTGGGAACTTCAATATCTTCAATATCTTCAATAGATATCTTTGTTGCTGGAACAAAATGTTGTAGTTCTTCTTTTGTAGGAGATGACATACGATCTTTCCTACACAACAAGTTAAATTGCATGATTAGAAAACATCTCATAGTTTTCAGAACAAATTCTTACACATAAAGAAATATGTCATACAGTCATGCAATTATCTTAGCCAATGCTTCAATACAACATTTATCCATATCCCGTAACTTTCTAGATGCCTTCCAATCTCTACCAGAACATTGTTAAGAGTGTGCACAACTCCCAACATGTCAGCAAAGAGGTTTCATTCTAGATAAGTAGCAATGGAATGTTGTACAGTGCCATAGGCCACTTACCCATGTATATTAGTAGTATACTGTTCATCAATGCAACTATTCTAATATGCATAATACACAACCTAATTCTAGGAACATCAGTGTATACATTATTGAACAGTATTATTTAAACAAACAAATATGCAAGAAATGATAATTTAAAATACTTATCTTTGTTTGTTCGTTGGGTGGACTCCCTCTGAGTCTTTGCTTCCTTGCAGGAGCTGCTGGAGTCCTAATCTGAAGTAGCTTCTTCTACACCTTTCTATTGTGGAATGTAGAGAGATGGTCAACTCCCTCTGAATATCTGCATCCTTGCAGAAACTACTGAAGTGTGCTCCTTTGCTTTCTTGCAGGAACAACTGGAGTGTGCTCCCTCTTGATCTTTGCTTCCTAAATTACCTGTTCTTGAACTCATATTCATCCTTGGTCCCTATGCATGCTTATTAGTATCATGATTGTGTTATCCTTGTGAACTCATATAAAATCATACATTCATTAGTATACTACAATAATCTCAAGCATGTATAGTCATGATCATTTCAAACAGAAATAATAAGCATTAGCATTCAAGGTTTATGTAGTATTCTTATGGTTAGTCAAATCATAAGAAACATAACATGTCTAAATCTGTAATTACTCAAACCTATGACTCTTTAGATTAGTTGAATCATCAATCAAGATAAGAGATATAAAATGCATAAAACCTGTGATTATTCAAACCTATACCATCATGATTCTTCTGGTTAGTCATATCATCAATTATGGTAAGAAACATAATATGCATACAATCATGATTATTCGAACCTATGACTTCATGAATAATCATTATCAACAACAGTATAAGATCCTAACACAAGGTAGGATTCTATCTTGATATAGGAAAAACATACCTGGATTAGCATGCTAGCTAGTTATGTCTAACATACCCGTATAATGTCTTTTGGTTCTCTTCGATGACTTGTGCTAGTAACCTGCATGTCTCAATGGTTAGCCATTATAAAACCAAGTTATACATACCTCGTAAATGGATCTTCTATGAGATCCATGACAATGGATGAGTCTTTATCCTCATGTCACCATGATCATATGTTCTTGAACTGGAACATGATATGTCTTTCTTGGTGTACCTTTCATGTTAGTAGACAACATAAACCTCATACAACACCATAATGCATTAGTACAATCATAAGTGTCAACACCCTAAATAATGAATATCTTCTATCATGCATTCATAATTTTGTTAAGGTGATACGACAAATCTAAAAACAAAATTGTACTTAACTGTAATAACATGAAGACAAACATACCATAAACTTAATCATGGACAAATATCAAAACATACCTCGATGAGTCATACCTGTCGAGATCGCTTGTAATCTTCTTATGTAAGGCCTTAGCCTCATCTCCCTCTGAAACAGGAACTTCTTCACCTATGTAGGTGACCAATCCATCTTCTTCTAGGATTAACCCAATCCACTTGATGTGCAAGAACTGGACCTGGAGCTGGATATGGGTTTGTCAGAGAAACCCCAAAAATTCAAACTTTGAATTTCAAACTTCCGAAAGGATAGAAATATGCGCCTTGATAAGCTGATCAAATTGGTATATTCATAATTTGAAAACTGCAAAGTTTCACTCCTCAATTTTGCCTTTGAAACTTCCGGATTCACTGGACGTGACCCTGAACTGGGGTTTGATGAATCCCACTCTTTTTCCCAATCAAAAGGTTTGATCCAAAGCTCTAAGCTTCTATTTTTCTGAGGAGCTTCCAGCCGTGGTCTCAGATTTCAAAAATTCCCATTTTTACAGAAGCCCTAATTTTCCACTTTCCTGATCAAAGTCCCAAACTAGGGTCTGATCAAGCCCGGCCTTCTTCCCAACCAAAAATTCTGATTTTGGTCTCTAAATTTTTATTTTGATGAGTAGCATTCAGCCGTGGTCTCCGATTACAAAAATTCCAACTTTCTTCAAAGCCCTAAATTCCGGAAGCCATGAATGAAGGTACCAAAAAATAATTCTGTTTTGATAGAAATATGTACCTGATTGTTTCTGGTCTAACTCCGAAATTTTTGATCCATAGGGTCTGAAAAAGTTTCTTGAGATAGCCTGACCTGTTATCTTTCCATCCTGACAGGTCTGACCTCAATTGGATTCTCCGAGAGAGAGTTATGCCAAATGTCGCAATGTGACCTGTTTTGGCATAAAACAGGAGAGCGAACTTGTACGGCGTGCCACGTGTCACTGTTTTAACTTCGGCCTCTGAAAAAGTTTTCTGAGATATCTCGGCCTGTTATCTTTCCATCCTGACAGGTCTGACCTCAATTGGACTCTCTGAGAGAGATTTATGCCAAATGTCGCAACGTGACCTGTTTTGGGATAAAACAGGAGATCGAACTTGTACGGCGTGCCACGTGTCACTGTTTTAACTTCGGCCTCTGAAAAAGTTTTCTGAGATAGTACAGACTGTGTACTACCTGTCACTTTTTACTAAATTTCATTTGGAGCTTCCTAGCCCAAGATATGACCTTTTTCCCAAGGTCACCTGATTTTGACTCAGATCTGGAAGAGGCAGAAACCCTATATTGTACAGATCATAAATTACAAAGTACAACGAATTAGAGGTTTTCCTTTGGACACAAGATACCTGGAGATCTTAGCTTCGGCCTGTAACAATTTCAGATCCGAAAACTTCTCCAAAACGGATTTATAGCGAAAGTGCTACGATGACTGGTTTTTGCTATATCAAGCCCTAGCATCGTAAGTGCAACAAGTGTCATACATGCCATATCATGCCTTCTTTCAGGCTAGCTCTGATACCATGTTAAATTTTCTGAATTTACTTCAATATGATCTAGGATCTTAACTGAGAGAACAACATGTACAGCATATCTACAGCATATCAATCATGGAGACAATAATGCAAGCACACAAGAGACACAAAGATTTACTTGGGGAAAACCATAAAGGTGAAAAACCCCAATAACTTCCTCAGAGATAGATAGAGCAATGATACAACCAACCAAGAGATAGACATAACCTAGCAGCAGATCCTCCTCCTCCATAAGTGCGCCTCTCCTCCTTGAGAGCATGTGTGAGTAGTGAGTGAGCAAATAGAGTGCCTCCCGCACTCTATTTATACTTGACTTGATTTGCCTTTTTACCTAACTCATGTAGGCTCGAACTTAACCACATAACATAATGCTGAGTGGGCCGACCCCCAATAGGGTGGTCTAATAACCCTTTGACCCACATGGCCGACCCCCAATAGGGTGGTCTAATAACCCTTTGACCCACATGACTTATACAGGGCCGACCCCAAATAAGGTGGTCTAATAACCCATCAAGTATAAGTTACGACACTTACAATATAAATGACAACACTTCCTTATAGAGGAATAATACCATCTCTATAGGAATACAATATACATATATGTGAAATACATTCCGAAGTTACATATACATCAACAATTTGGGAATGTTGTTGGCTAAAACCTGAAACAGATAGTACTACCATCATTACAATGTGTTTAGAAATGAAATTTATATCCTAAATGAAATCCCATTCTAGAATTTATTTCTCAACACACATGAATGAAAGGCATGTGAAATTAATGAAAATCCAAGAATGTGTTTCTCAACACACACGGATAAAAAATCCTATTAAATGTAAATCCAAGAATGTGCTTTTCAACACACACGGATCAAGGCTATGGAAATGAATGAAAGGCCTAAAAATAAATGGTTTAACAAATGCTATATCTAATGATTGTTGGCTTCACTTGTAATGATTTATTCCTCACTAGCCTGCGGGTTATCATGTGAGATGGAGTAAGGGACAACTAATTATAAGTGTCCTCTAGAGTCTCAAGTTAAGGTTTTTTGGGAACCTAGTCATGGAGTCTCTAGAAAAGATCCTCACGGATTTGTATCAAATTGGATGTGAGATGTAGACATATGTTAAGGTCGAATAAACACTTCCTAAATTGCTTATCCATTTGTGAGACATTGCTTTCCCCTGTGTTATTTGCTTGTCCAGAATATGTCTTAGTGTGTATCCCCTTTCCAGTATCCAAAGTGTCATAGTGTCAAGTAAGTATAGTCATCCCATAGCTTAGCCTTATAGTCTTCAGGCTTCACCCATTACTAGCAAAATGATCACAGCCATAAAGTGAGTATAGTCTTGAGGTTCTAGTCTAAGCCATAATAATAATAAAAAACATTGAATACTTGGTTTAAATCGCCATAGAAATGATTACTATGTGCTAATATTGCTACTTGAATGATTTGTAAAGCATGTCTCAACCTTTCACACTTGTAGTAGCTTGATGTTAGCCTGCGTCATTTTATTGGTCATGTTGAGTTGGTCAAACCTAGTTTGACCAAGGTCAAGTACAAGACATGAGGTGAGATAGACCTTGGATGATGTGGATAGATGATATATGGTCTATTACAGGTCACCAAATGGTTTCATGCAGTGGTTATAGGTTCATGATGATGATCTGGCATTTTTATTATATTTGATCATTTATAGATTATTATTATTTTTATCTCTTCGGGTATATTTGAGATATTATATGATCATGTAGAGATCCAGATGGTGTATGAGTATACAACTCTAGTAGATTTGGGCTCTCTAAGTCCATTGAGACAATTTGTTTTCAATTCCGTGCAGTTATCGTTGCTATTTTCCTCAATTTATCATTATGGTGCATATTTTCCATTAAAAATGGCTTGTCGGATCATTTTTCTTATTTACTGGGTTCACCTTAGGCACTGCAGAGGGAGTATGGGGTCCAACCACTTGTTTTTACTCTTATATTATACTCCCAAACATTATGGTGCAATCATATTTGGCTCCAGATGAACATGTAGAGAGATACAGGCATTTTTATACTTTACAGAGGATTTACAGAGGCATAAAATGGTGAAAATGGCTACAGAAGAAATCGATTTGGGATACTGAGGCAAGAAAATGGAATGGTGATATTTTTGATGGTGACTGTGATGTCTTCCAAACCTTCCATGACAGTTTCAACATTAGGTGGGACCCACACAGTTCCCGATGGCATTTTATATGGTTTTATAGAGCCTTTGGAGGCTCACGACTTTCCCAGAGGAGCACGATTTGGTGCTTGTGTTGGTCATATGTTATTATTTTGCCATGGGGACACACTATGGAGGTTGGATATCACCCCCTAGACCCACCATGTGTGGGTTGTCATTTTTTTATAGTCACTTTGAGTGGGACGCCCTCCTAGGGTGATTTTGTCCATGTATATGTTATATTTTTTAGTTGATCCATGTACTTTATGTTGAGCTCATCTCAACCATTGATTAGAACTTATGTATATTTTAATATTAACCATCCATTCAAAAGGTGGTTAGGGTTTTCATATCTCTTGTTTCTATTTAAAGGAGAGAGCTTCTCATTGTAAAGGGACTTTTGGCTCTTGGCTTCTGGAATAAAATATATTTTGCAGATGCTTGTCTTGTGGTTATGGATACTATAGATGTCGATTGAAATTGTTCATCCTTTTCACTAAGGTTATTGGTGGTTTCTATTGCATATATTTTCTCCATATTTTTATCTACATGTGAAGAAGTTGTCTTGGAGGAGTGATGCATTGGCTGAGGAGACTCTCCCTGCTTCTCTATCTTCTTGTCGATTTGGTTAAGGGAGTATTACTGTCTATGTACCTTTTATTTCCTATTATCATTTTCATTGTATGTATTTACCTTCATCGTTGCTCTACTGATTGAAATCATTTTTCCTTGGCATTGCAGGAAGAGGAGGGCACACGTGTGGAGCTGGGTAAATTGTGTAGGAAAGAAACACCATTAAAAATTCATTTGATCTCTGTGGGAACAATCCTTGGCATCATAGCAAACATCTACATCATTTAGATATGCTTGGAAGGTAATATTTTTATTCTTCTATCCTACCCATCTGTCATTTCTTCTTCAAACCCTAAGTTAAATCCTTCAGAAAATTCTTAGGCTCAAACGACTTGGTTAACAACATAAGAATTTCTAGGTTATTAGCATCCTGCAATTATCTAGGTCGGTTCTCCAAGATGTCACACTTGAAGGACTCCTGTGGCCCAAATCCCAAGGCACTGGTATCCTTAACCCTAGCGCATTTCCCTTGCTGTATTGTTTGCGTTTTGTTTGATCTATGTTCTTGAGCTTGTTTGGTTTAACACCGTTAGATCTACCTTACAAGCTGTACTAGAAATACCTAATCCACAGATCCTCTTTTTGGGTCACTTTCCCTATTTTAAGGGTCACATTTCCCGAGGAAGCTGAATTTGTCATTTTAAACTAGCACCTGAATCCTGGAATCATACATAATTGTTGAGTCACTGTGTACAATTGATCTTTTCCAAGTCACATCTCCCCTAAGCCTCCATAGTGGTTTCATTTCCTTAAACCTAGGATTCCATACCTATCACCTTACATACCCTACCTAAATAGCTTGATCAAGTGAAGGGTGCCTCGATTGGCGTGACAACCAATCCATTGGAGATCAAGGCTCTTGAGGTTCACCACTTTAGTTGCCTATGTTGTCTACCATCCTTCTGGATCCATCTATAGGGAAACTACAAGATTGGTGATAACACTTTGGCGTTGTTTCTAGGGAGGTAGAGGCTTACCTTCAGTGTCTGCGAGTTTCCGCGTGTTATCTTATATCTTATCGAATCCGGTATTTTGCATTGGTGATTGCATTTCTAAATTCATAATTTTATCACTAACCATCTTAATTCACTCATCTCACCTCTCCTACGACATTTATCATTTCGGTGAATTACTTGTGTGGTTCACCTGGCGACTCCACCCCATGAATCTACTGAGGATGGAACCCAACGCATTAATATTAAGTTCTTAGAACGCCCGACAAATTCTGAAGGAATCCCTGCAACTTTTACTCGGAACCGAAGAAAAATTAAAGAGAACTCATCCAATTTATTTTGGAATATTTATATTCCTACTTCTTCACTGGGTCATCTTTTCGGATCCCCTTCATCTTCATCTAGTCCAATGGTTGAAACTAACATTGGTGGGAACCAGAACAACCCTCCGTAGAACCCTAGGATTTTTGGAAGGAAGGCTAAGCCATCTCCTTTAGATTTTTCCCAAATCCAGGGATCCCCCGATGACATGCCCGAAAAGTACTTTGAGAAAGTTCCCAAGTTTGATGGAGTGTTTGCTATAACCATAGAAGATCATGTTGACAAAGTCTAGGAACATTTGGAAGCATATGGAGCATTTGATGAAGATATCTTCATGAGGGGCCTCTTGGCATCTTTGAAAGGATATGTTAGGAAGTAGTTTGATAGATTTCCTGTTTCCTCTATTGATGGATATGACAATTTCGTCACAAAGCTAAATAGTGTCTAGTCTCAAAAATTAGATTGGAAATTTCTCTTGCATCAACTATTTGATATCAAGAAGAAAGAGAATGAAACATTCCAAGAATTCAACCTTAGATTTGACAAGACTGTGGGGAATATCCCTGCATAAATTAAACCTAAATACCAAGAAATTGTAATTCACTACTTAAATGCTTTTGAAGGATGGCTTGGGTATCACTTAAAGGATAAAAATCCAAATGATTTAAAGAATGCTCAATTGAATGCAAATATTGTTGAGCAGAATACAACATCTATGGGTAAACAAAAAAAATTCGATCACTTTTCCCCATCCACTTCTAGATATGATCCTAAGCTCCGAAAGACTAACTAACCTTTGAATGAGCCAAAGAAAACGTTAGACACAATGCAAGAAATGATGAGACAACTAATTGTCCTAACTAAGAATGTCGCAAGTTTCCATGACCCGGAGAGATATAGAAACCCTTATGGCCCTAAACCTTATTGGAACAACAATAGAAGGCATGAGGGGGATAACAATAGAAGTCGTCCTGAATATCCAGAAAGCTCTGAGAAGAAGAATGTGAATTGGTGTGATGAAGTAGAAGAAGAGCCTTCTGACACCAATTACCCTAATAACCAACCCGAAAACATCAACTTAGTTGGAGATTTATCTTTTGATGATGATTTTGGAAGAATTATCTTAGAAGAAGAGCCATGGGAGCAAGAATATTTAATTGATGAACCTAGCTCCTCGTGTTGTGCAATAAATCTCCCTGAACCAAAGAATCAACCCAAAATTCAAATGTATAAAAGAAGAAAGTTTATTCCTAGTCTCCTTCTTTCGTAGACAAACGCAGTGAAAATAAAGAACATAAAAAGGAAGAAGAGAAAAATTCCTAGTGTGATTATAATTTGAATATTGATATCAAGAAATAATTGGGAAAAATCATGTGTAATATCCCTGTAACTAAATTAATGAAGGTTCCCTCAGTTAGAAGCCAAGTAGAATAATTGTTTAAAGGCATTAACCAAAAGAAGACTCTTGATAATGTTTTAGAATCCTGTCATATCCGGAGTCTTAGTGGAACATAAATTAGGAAAGTTGAGAAATATCCACCCATTAACATCCACTTGGCGATCTATGAAAGAAATAATGGTGGTCACCCTCCTTTTTACCTTACCTTTCACATTGAGAATATGATGCTACACAATTGTATGTTAGATTCTGGATCCGCCATGAATTTCATGCCTTTGCATGCCTATGAAGGAAATGGGTTTGGAAGTGACCATGCCATATGGAAATGTGTGTGGCATTGATTCAAGATGAGTACAGTCCTATGGTTTGATCAAAAACCTCAGGGCCAATCTTTTTGCATGCTCATACATTTCAACAATGATGGATGTTGTTGTTATAGACTTTCCCCCAGCATATGGAATGCTTCTATCTAGGAAGTGGGAAGGAGGCTTAGGTGGATACCTCATGATGGATTTATCATATATCTGTGTTCCCAATTCGGATGGTTCCCTTATTAGAATTAATAGAGAACCGTGTATCGACAAAAAAATGGAAACTTTTGAGGAAGGGATAAATAACACTTATGGGGATGAGCTTTTAAATAATGCCAAGTATAACATGATTAAGAATGATGATGAAATTTGGGAGTTACCTCAATCGGAAAATATATTTATGGTAATGGGAGATATTGATTCTTCTGATAAAGAGGATCAAATAGCTGAAATTGGTATGAGAATAAATTTGGAATTACTCATGGGTGAGGTTTTGTAAGAGTTAAATTAATTGAAAAGTAGTAGTGAATCTCAACATCTGGATCAAGGAGTTAATAACATGATAAATCAAGAGCAAGATAATGAAAATCATATACCTGAAGCTGATGAATTTGATGGCATAAGACGTGGTGAAATAATTCCAAGGAATTTTAATGAATGGTTTTCTTTAATTGACCACAATAGAGAAAGAGAAAGCCAAGGGCTCAAGCATATTATCCCATGGGCTAGTCATTATGAGCAAACACATCCCTCTCCTGTATTGGAAAGTGAAGATGAAATCAACGAATCCCATTATTCCAATGTGCCTGAATATTTATCTCATTTATCTTTAGAAGATGGTGTTTTAAATCAAGTGAATGATAATTCTTTAAGTTGGAAAGACGATGCCTTAATTAATGATGCCCCCAAAGGAGATTATACTTTAAACACTCTTGCTATTTTTCAACAATATCCTTCACATAATCAAAACAATGCTTTATCTGCATATCCTCTTATTCCTGATTTTATTTTACCACCTGAGTCATCTAGTCGTCAAAGTCATGATCCTTCTCACATTCCTAGTTCTTCAGATTCTCATTCAAAATTATTGTCCTTAGGTGTTGAAATATTGTAACTTCAAAGAATATTATATTTGTATATTATTTATTTCGGAGATGTTCCATACCTCCGATGTGATTATACTATAAATCCGGAGATGTTTATTCCTCCAAGTTGGTTGTGGTAACTAGGGTTATTAGACCCACCATGTGGGGGTTGGCCCAGTCAGTTATAATGGGGTATTTAACCTAATGGTTAAATACGAGCCTACATGTACTTGTGTAAAATACATATCAGAGTAGTGTATAAATAGAGGAGGTGTGTTCCTCATTTGACACACTCACTCACTTGAGGATAGTGCACTTGTGGAGGAGAGGTCTGCTATTGTGGAGGAGGAGATCATGTCTCAGGGTTTCATCTTTGTATATTGCTGGTCATCTATATTGAGGAAGCTTTGCTGGGTTTTCTACCCCATGAGGGTTTCCCAGGATAAATCTCTGTCTCTTGTGTTTATGTTGTGCTTGTTGTTTCTTCAGTGATCCTGTATATGCTATTATTGTGAAATGGAATGTAATGCTGCTATTTTCTGTCTTAGCATATTGAATTTTAACATGGAATCAGAGCTAACCTGAAGGAAGACAAGGTATGGCACTAACGACACTTGCTTTACTTACGACAATTTGAAGGTCAGGGTTTTACATAGCAAAAACCAGTCATCGTAGCACTTTCGCTATAAATCTGTTTTGGCGAAGTTTTCGGATCTGAAATTGTTACAGGACGAAGATTAAATCTCCAGGTACCTTGTGTCCAAAGGAAAACCTCTAATTCGTTGTACTTTGTCATTTATGATCTGTACAATATAGGGTTTCTGCCTCTTCCAGATCTGAGTCAAAATCAGGTGACCTTGGGAAAAAGGTCATATCTTGGGCTAGGAAGCTCCAAATGAAATTTCGTAAAAAGTGACAGGTAGAACACAGTCTGTACTATCTCAAAACACGTTTTCAGAGGTCGATGTTGAACCAGTGACACGTGGAACTCCGTACAAGTTCACTCTCCTGTATTATCCCATAAACAGGTCATGTTGCGACACTTGGAATAACTCTCTCTCAGAGAGTCCAATTTAGGTCAGACCTATCAGGATGGAAAGATAACAGGCCGAGCTATCTCAGGAAAGTTTTTCAGAGGCCGAAGTTCAAACAGTGACACGTGGCACGCTGTACAAGTTCGCTATTCTGTTTTATCCCAAAACAGGTCACGTTGCGACATTTGACATAACTCTCTCTCAGAGAATCCAATTGAGGTCAGACCTGTCAGGATGGAAAGATAACAGGTTAGGCTATCTCAAAAAAAAATTTCAGACCCTTTGGATTGAAAAGTTTGGAGTTACACCAGAAACAATCAGGTACATATTTCTGTCAAAACAGAATTATTTTTGAGTACCTTCATTCATGGCTTCCGGAATTTAGGGCTTTGAAGAAAGTTGGAATTTTTGTAAACGGAGACCATGGCTGAATGCTACTCATCAAAATAGAAATTTAGAGACCAAGATCATATTTTTTGGTTGGGCAGAAGGCCGAGCTTGATCAAACCCTAGTTCGGGACTTTGATCAGAAAAGTGGAAAATTAGGGCTTCTGTAAAAAATGGGAATTTTTGAAGTCTGTAACCACGGTTGGAAGCTCCTAAGAAAAATAAGAGTTTAGAGCCTTGGATCGAACCTTTTGTTTGGGCAGAAGGGTGGGATTCATCAAACCCTAGTTCGGGATCCTGTCCAGAAGATCCAGAAGTTTCAAAGGCAATTTTGAGGGGTCAAATTTTGGAAATTCCAAAATTGAGGTATGCTAGTTTGATCAGCTCAGCAAGACATATTCTTTCATCCATTCAGAAGTGTGAAAGTCAAAGATTGAATTTTTAGGGTTTCTCTAGAAAACCCTAATCAAGCTCCAGATCAAGTTTCAGGGGGAGTTGAGGCTAAGGCCTTACATAAGAAGACTACAAGAAGTCTCGACAGGTATGACTTAAGGAGGCTCAGGTATGTCTTGAAATCTAATTCTTGATTAAGTTCATGATGTGTTTGTCTTCATATTATTTATTAGTACAATCTTGATTAATGTTAGAATTGTCTTATCACCCTAGTAACAGTATGAATGCATGTGAATGATCAAAGACATTCATTGATTAGGGCTATATGATTGTACTAATGCATTATGATGTTGTGTGAGGTTGATGTTGTCTGCTAACAAGGATCAGGTACATCACAAAAGACAAATCAGGTTCCATGACCATGAAAACATGAAGACAAAGACTCATCCATAATATTTGTTCTACTTACGAGGTATGTATGACTTTGTTATATTATGCTTAACCTATGAGACATGCAGGTTCTAGCTCAGGATCTCTAAATCATTGAAGAGATTGTTTAGGTATGTTGTACATAACTAAGTAGGTATACTAATCCAGGTATGTTTCCCATGAATCTTACCTTGTGTAAGGATCCCTTATATAAGTATACTTGGTATGATTGGTTATGCTTATTCATAAAGTTAGTAATCAAGGGATTATGCATATTATGTCTTTTATCTTGATTGATGATATGCATGAGTAAAAGAAGACTTCCCTGAAATCTTGAATACTAATGTTTATTAACTATAATCATGACTATACATTCTCAAGATTATTTAGAACTATAATGTTTTGATAACATTTAGAACATACTAATGGGTGTATGTTTGTGTATGAGATCATGAGGATGACACTTGAACATGCACAGTGGTACATAATGAATAGAAGTTCAAAAGACATACAGAAGATCAAGCGGGAGGCAACCACACAAACATAAAAGATAAGTATTTGAGTTGTTATTTGAAATAGTAAATGATATTGCCTGTAATAGGTTGTTTGCATATTTGTATTCCTATAATATATCATGCCAAGTGTAAATATTCATAGAACATTGAACATTATACTACTAATATGCATATGATTGGTAAGTTGGACAAACATTCCATTGTTTCTTGTCTAGAATGAAACCTCTTTGCTGACATGCTTAGAGTTGTGCACACTCTCGATAGTATGTTCTGATAGAGATGGAAGGCATCTAGATAGCCACTGTATGCATACAGAATATGGGAAAGTGTTGTGCCAAAGTATTGGTCAAGATAGTTGCATAACTATGTAAATGATATCTGTATGCATAATAGGTTATCATGTCAATATGATTTGATGATTATGAAGTATTACTAATCATGTACCTAATTTTGATTTGTAGGAAAAATCATGATGAATGATGAACAAGCGATGGATGTTCAACAAAAGGATTTACAAATCAAACACACTATAGAAAGCTTGTGGTTAAGAGATTCTCTTAGAAAGAGGAAGAGAATCATGATGAGATGTTTTGACCATTCTCTTAATAATGTAATCAGGTTCTGTATGGGTTCTATACACATATGACATGGATTCAAGAAGGAACTCACCACAGAGTTCGAATGATTTTGAGACTCATATTAGTAGACCCATCTGACGAGAGATGGCACAGATAGATATGCAGAAGATCACTCAATGCTGAGTGAGAATAATGGACAATTGATAGCTTCATGACAAAGCTTGGGCTTTACCAGAAGTAAAACTGTTCCTAACCCTTACCTTAAGGTTGTGGATGATGAACCTATCATACCATTATTGTATGACGATGATCTCTTTCTGACAAGGAATGAGAAACAGGTCATGAAAATGGCTGCAAAAATGAAAATGAAAGATCTCGGATTAATGCACTACTTCTTAGGTCTAGAAGTATGGCAAGATCCAAAAGGAATCTTTTAAATCAAGGTAAATATGCTGTGAAGTTTCTAAAAAGATTTGATATGTTGGAATATAAAGCCATGGCCACTCCCATGGACTCCAACTTGAAGTTGTTAGTTAATGACTCATCGTATTTAATGGACCTAACCCTATATAGACAAATCATTGGGTCATTGATGTACTTAACAAATACTAGGCTAGATATATGCTTTGTTGTAAATACCCTAAGTCAGTATCTAGTAGAACCTAGAAAGGTGCACTTAATAGCTACAAAGCATGTAGTGAGGTACCTAAAAGGTACATTAGATTTTGGTCTATATTATCTTGGAGGTCATGAACTCCATTTACATGGTTACTCAGATTCTGATTGGGCAGGAAGTGCCTCAGACAGAAAGAGTACATCGGGTGGATGTTATAGTCTTGAATCTGCCATGATCTCATGGTTCAGCAAGGAACAATCTAGTGTGGCTCTCAGTACTGCTGAAGCAGAATATATATATAGCTGTCTGCTCTGCCAGCTGTGAAGCAGTGTGGCTTCAAAAGCCTTTATATGGAGTTTTTGACTTAGAAATGAATCAAGATAGAAAATCTTGTATTCCACGATAAGTCAATAACACATAGAGATCCGATACTTCTATATACGAGATATGGTGCAGAGAGGACCTATCAAGCTCGAGTATATAAGCACTGAGGATCAGATTGCTAATATCTTGACTAAACCTCTGTCTCGAGTAAAGTTTAAATACTTTCGAGACAAGCTTGGTATAGTCCAGAAGGACCCTCCTCGAAAGGGAGAGTAGCATAGTATCTGATAACAAGTTTGTCTCATCAATGATGAGGTTACCTATTTACTGCACTTAGCTACTTAGAATTATTTAGATTTAGAACTCTTATATATCTTTTATTTTAGATGTTTTTGATGAGATGTATACATGTTTTGATGTTAGATGTATTAGTGAGAATACATGCTATATGTATACATGTTTTTGATGTGATGTATACATGTTTTGATGTTAGATGTATTAGTGAGAATACATGCTAGATGTATACATGTTTTGATTAGTGATGTATACATGTTTTGATGTTAGATGTATTAGTGAGAAGACATGCTAGATGTATACATGTTTTGATGTTATATGTATTAGTGAGAATACATGCTAGATGTATACATGTTTTTGATGTGATGTATACATGTTTTGATTAGTGATGTATACATGTTTTGATGTGATACATGCTCTTGGATATTTGTACCTGTATAGATGAGAATACAGATGAGGATTGGATCATCCCTAGACTTTTAGTCCTAAAGAGAGCCGTAGACGTGAGGTCTCCGAGAATGAAGTCCTTGGTGGACTTGAGGGGATTGGATCATCCCTGGACTTTCAGTCCTAAAGAGAGCCGTAGACGTGAGGTCTCCGAGAATGAAGTCCTTGGTGGACTTGAGGGGATTGGATCATCCTTGGACTTTCAGTCCTAAAGAGAGCCGTAGACGTGAGGTCTCCGAGAATGAAGTCCTTGGTGGACTTGAGGGGATTGGATCATCCCTGGACTTTCAATCCTAAAGAGAGCCGTAGACGTGAGGTCTCCGAGAATGAAGTCCTTGGTGGACTTGAGGGGATTGGATCATCCCTGGACTTTCAGTCCTAAAGAGAGCCATAGACGTGAGGTCTCCGAGAATGAAGTCCTTGGTGGACTTGAGGGGATTGGATCATCCCTGGACTTTCAGTCCTAAAGAGAGCCGTAGACGTGAGGTCTCCGAGAATGAAGTCCTTGGTGGACTTGAGGGGATTGGATCATCCCTGGACTTTCAGTCCTAAAGAGAGCCGTAGACGTGAGGTCTCCGAGAATGAAGTCCTTGGTGGACTTGAGGGGATTGGATCATCCCTGGACTTTCAGTCCTAAAGAGAGCCGTAGACGTGAGGTCTCCGAGAATGAAGTCCTTGGTGGACTTGAGAGGATTGGATCATCCTTGAACTCAAGTTCTAAAGTGAGCCGTAGACAGGTGTCTCCGAGAATAGAGGATAGGACTGCATCGTCCCTGGACCTTGGTTCAAAATGCACGTGATTGGATTAATCATCCTTAGACAATAAATCCAGGAAGGATAGTCTTAAATTCGATTGTGGTTGGATTAATCATCCTTAGACAGTAAATCCAGGAAGGATAGTCTTAAATGTGATTGTGGTTGGATTAATCATCCTTAGAGAGTAAATCCAGGAAGGATAGTCTTAAATTCGATTGTGGTTGGATTAATCATCCTTAGACAGTAAATCCAGGAAGGATAGTCTTAAATGCGATTGTGGTTGGATTAATCATCCTTAGACAGTAAATCCAGGAAGGATAGTCTTAAATGCGATTGTGGTTGGATTAATCATCCTTAGACAGTAAATCCAGGAAGGATAGTCTTAAATGCGATTGTGTTTGGATTGATCATCCTTAGACAGTAAATCCAGTAATTCCGAAAGGAAGGATAGTCTTAAAATATGATTGTGGTTGGACTAATCATCCTTAGACAGTAAATCCAGTAATTCCGAAAGGAAGGATAGTCTTAAATATGATTGTGATGAGATTGATCCAGTAATTCCGAAAGGAAGGATCATGTATATAGATGACGATGTTGATGATCCTGTGATGACGATGCTGCTGATCATGTGATGACGATGCTGCTGATCGTGTGATGACGATGCTGCTGATCGTGTGATGATGATGCTGATGATCATGTGATGACGATGCTGCTGATCGTGTGATGATGATGCTGCTAATCGTGATATGACGATGTTGATGATCGTGTGATGACGATGCTAATGATCGTGTGATGACGATGCTGATGATCATGTGATGACTATGCTGATGATCGTGTGATGACGATGCTGCTGATCGTGTGATGACGATGCTGATGATCATGAGATGATGATGCTGATGATCGTGTGATGATGATGCTGATGATCGTGAGATGACGATGCTGATGATCATGTAATGACGATGCTGATGATCGTATGATGACGATGATGCTGATCGTGATGGTCTAGATGATGATGTTGATGATCGTGAGGATCCAGACGTTGATGTTGCTATAGTTGTTCGAGTGCTGCAGAAGATAAAGACTCAGTACTGAAGATGTTGATGTTCCAGTAACTGGTTGAGTTACTGATGATGATAAGAAAGCTTCCGATGATATATAGATGTATGATGTTGATGACTCCTTGCTCGTGCAGATACTGTTATAATATCCTTCTCGTTAAGGGGGAGTGTTGAAATATTGTAACTTCAAAGAATATTATATTTGTATATTATTTATTTCGGAGATGTTCCATACCTCCGATGTGATTATACTATAAATTCAGAGATGTTTATTCCTCCAAGTTGGTTGTGGTAACTAGGGTTATTAGACCCACCATGTGGGGGTTGGCCCAGTCAGTTATAATGGGGTATTTAACCTAATGGTTAAATACGAGCCTACATGTACTTGTGTAAAATACATATCAGAGTAGTGTATAAATAGAGGAGGTGTGTTCCTCATTTGACACACTCACTCACTTGAGGATAGCGCACTTGTGGAGGAGAGGTCTGCTATTGTGGAGGAGGAGATCATGTCTCATGGTTTCATCTTTGTATATTGCTGGTCATCTATATTGAGGAAGCTTTGCTGGGTTTTCTACCCCATGAGGGTTTCCCAGGATAAATCTCTGTCTCTTGTGTTTATGTTGTGCTTGTTGTTTCTTCAGTGATCCTGTATATGCTATTATTGTGAAATGGAATGTAATGATTGTATTTTCTGTCTTAGCATATTGAATTTTAACATTAGGGTTAAAAAATATGAGCATTCTAGTTCCTACACATGAGGGATCCAGTCATTTTAATGAGATATCACAAAATCCTCATCCTTTGAAGGAAAATAGAGATTTCTCGACTGTCGGAGAAACAATAAAGCATGTAGTGTCTCCCCAAGAGGAAGAGCCTAACGTAAGTGTTTGATAGACGAGAAGAGATATTAGAGAAGTCTTAATTGGTAGTGTAGCTATTTACATTGATGGTGGTCCACCTATATTTAATGCAGTTCCTTCCAGAAGGAGCTCAAGAATTGTCACACCAAAAACGCAAAATCTTGCTGAGATCCATCTTATTCCTATACGTAACATTGGAGTTGTTCCTGAATATGTAAATAGGAATGTATTTCCTACTGGAAGTCAAGTTATCATCCTGAATTATTTATTGTATATCATATCTAGACAGGTTGATGACATTTGGGTTGGACCTTTCATGGTAGAGCAATGCTTTGGAGACATGTGTTTTCTAACAATTGGTAATGGATGCATAATTTTTTTCCTATCAATGAGAGGGAGTTAACGGATTACATCCCTGACCTCACTTAGTCTTGTAATTCCTTGCATTCCTGGTAGGTTAGAGTAGGTAGGATCCGAATAAGCTCACTTGAGCAGTAGTTAATTTTTTCAGCCATCGTGTCTGGCACATTTTGTCTCTCTAAGATTGTTATCCAAGCTCATAGGTAGTCCTGAGTACTTGCCATTTTCTTTTCCTGCACAATAAATACATTTAAAAGTTGTGTTAGTAGATTAGTTTTACTTTCAGTTCTGTTTATTTTCTTTTATATTTATGTATATACATGCATTGTTCTGATGACCGGTCTGCGAATTTGGTATAGCTCTGGATATTTTGTAGATAGCAGGTACTTTTTATAGCTGATCCAGAGCTAGAGTGCATTGATCAAGGATATGAGTAGCAGAGTCATGAGGATTAGAGATTCTGAGGTTCTCAAGCACTCTATTCAATAGAAGACTTGTCCCAGCTGGAGCCAGATGTTATCACATATAGTAGTTGGGATACCATATGTTTTATTCAAGATTTTAGTACATTTTTTAGACAGTCCTTTACATTGAGATGCTTGAGGTGAGCATCTAAATTGGATCACTATTATGATTATGGAAAACAGTATATTCTTATGCCATTACTGAATCTCAGGAAACTTAGGTTTGATGACTGATGTAGCCAATTAGCCATTACAAAGCATTATGTATTTCCCAGAGTTGTAGCTGGAGGTTCTCAGTGGACAGATGATGGTTCAGATAGTATATGCGTAGGTATATGACCCAGCAGGTATTACCATGTGTTTATGGTTATTATTGCTTTTATACTTATTCTTGTGGCATGTTTTAACACTTGGTGTCATGATCTAGTGATCGTATAGATATGTGGACTTGGTTGTATTATTTTATTTATCTATGTCCCCGCTCCAACTTAGAAGTTCTTTGTTATACTCATTGGTTTTACCATCCTTAGGAGAATGCAAGTGATCATTCCCACCATCCTATGGATTTCTAGTGTTGGTATCATTATTCACTGTCTCCCTCCATCCATTACCTTCCCGTTATAGCATTATCCCTGAATTAATACTGGACCTGTGATATGGAGGTATCCCCCACTTTGGCCTCTTTGTTGGATGAGCTTCCATGTCTATCTTGTGTCTTAGCTCTGATTTGGTGACAGAACTTTCCTTCTGGTGAGTTGGATTTCATCCTTAGTGGTGGAACTTCCACATTAGTCATTTTGGAATGTTGTTGGCTAAAACCTAAAAAAAATAGTACTACCATCATTATAATGTGTCTGGAAATGAAATGTATATGTTAGGAACCCATGTCTTTACTTTGTTAGTATGTTGTTGTTGGACGCATATGCTTTGTAATTCGTCCCGTAGTATTTGTTAATCAATAGTTGGTGTTATTGTTGTTGGCGCATATGCTTTGTAAGCCGCCCGTAGTATTGTTAATCCATAGTTTGTAATGGCCCATGGTTTCGACCCATAGTATTGGCGCCTAGAATTAGTATATAAGTGTGTGTTGAGACTTATGAAGGACCGTGAAGTTATTTGTATTGAGCTTGCTCAAAGGAGGTTGCCCCCTCGAAGTGGCCTGTGATCAATACAAAAGTGATTCTGAGTTCTGTCATTTCTGCTATTTCGTGCGTTCTTGTTAATTAATTGTTGCAGGTGCCTCACATCTGGTATCAGAGCACTTTCTTGGGCTCGCTGGGTGAAATTTCTGCCAAATTTTTTTTCGCATCTGTTGCAGGCTCGAATTTGGGAATAATCCCCATCCGCTTAACTGTGGGAAGTACTTGGGAATAAGCCCTAAAACTCATTGTGAGGAGTACCATAGGAACCCCGAAGTAGTTGGCCCATTGAGAGGACCTGCCAGCGAAAAGGGCAACGACCCCTACCTGATTGACTAGTTCCCACCCGTGAGGTAAACCAAGAGCTGTTGTTTGTGGCAAAGCGGTTATCAGTTTTACCTGAGCCGTGGAGTGAGGGGTATTGCCCCAATACGCAAGCCGTCAGACAGCATTGGTGGCCGAGTGAAACCCCTGAACTGTTAGGAAGCCGCACATACCTGGGGTCCATATCTACTTTCAGCTGAACTATTGTCGATCACTGCTGCGCCGTTTCAGATCTATTTTGCAAGCCATTCCAGATTCAGCCATTTTCAGTCCATTCGGCGCTGTTCCAGATTTCTTTCGAGCCGTAGCCGCTCCAGTCTGAGATTTAAAAAAAAAAAAAAATGCTGGTTATGGTTGTCTCCCGTGCAGGAGCAAAAACCATGGAGGAAGCACTTGCAACCATCCAAGCCAAACTCCAGGATCTGGATGAAAAATTTCTCGGTCTCTATCTTGAACATTCAGCTCTGAACAACAAACGACAGTCCGAGTCTTCAGTAGACAATGGGTTCTCTGCTTCCAGCAATTTCCGTGGTTCGAAGCTTGATTTTCCTCACTTCAATGGTACCGATCCAACTGGATGGATCTATCGTGCAGAACAGTATTTCAGTCTGCATAATACTTTTGATGTCAACAAAGTTCCACTGGCATCCTTTCATTTGGAACAGGAAGCTATTCAATGGTACCGCTGGTACATCAAGGCTCATCCAGAGCCCAACTGGCCAGACTTTTTCCAACTCCTTTTGCAACGATTTGGTCCTAGTGATTTTGATGACTTCACAGGAGCCCTCACTAAACTTTTCCAAACTGGCACTGTGAGAGAGTATCAAACCGAATTTGAGAATCTAGCCAACCACACCGAAGGATTGTCTGATGAATTTTACCGGAGTTGTTTTATCAGTGGTCTAAAGGATGCTATTCACTCTGAGGTCAAAATGTTCTGCCCCAACACAATGATGGAAGCACTCGGGTTGGCTAAGTTGGTAGAAGACAAGATTGCATCCCAACAACGCTCCAAGCCCACTTTTGTTTCCTTCCGAAATATGGGTTCTCAGCGACCACCTATACCGCAGGCTCCTCGACCGACTCCTATCAAGCATTTGTCTGAAACAGAGATGCAAGCACGCAGAGAAAAGGGGCTTTGCTATAATTGTGATGAGAAATTCACTCGGGGACATAGATGTGTTCAGCAAAAGCTCTATCTCCTGGATGTGGAGTCTCCGCCTGCCTCTGAAATGGGTGACGAAGATCCAGAAACATTGGATGCTCCGGTCGACAGTCAGGAACCGCCTATTGACCCTCTGTCTCAGGATGACCAGCCAGAGATATCTCTCCATGCTCTAGCTGGAATCACCACCCCCCAAACAATGCGGGTCAGGGGTTACTTCAAGAAGCTTCCTCTTACAATCCTCATTGATTCTGGTAGCACTCATAATTTCATTGACCCTCGGATCGCCAAACAAGCTGATTTGTTTATCCATCCTTGCTCCAACTTTGAAGTCATGATTGCCAATGGGGGCACCTTACCTTGCAAAGGGAAGTGTCGAAATGTGCGTATCTCTATGGGAGATTATATCTTGCGCTCGGATATGTTTGCCTTGCCCTTAGGCAGATGTGATGTGGTTTTGGGTGCTCAATGGCTACGCACACTCGGCCCTATCTTATGGGATTTTGCCGAACTTTGGATGCAGTTTTCCCTCAATGGACACAAACACACATTGATAGGATTACAACCAGGTTCTCTCAGCATCATCAGTTCACATCGCATGGAAAAAATCCTCAAGAAGAGTTCACATGGTGTCATCGCTCAGATCCATTCCATCTAGATGCAACCATCAGCGGTCTCCACTACTCCTTTGGATCTACAACAAATTCTGGATCGATATACAGGTGTCTTTGCTGAACCAGTGGGATTACCACCTTCCAGGCCAGAAGACCATCGTATTCAGCTCCTTCCTGGCAGCGTTCCTCCCAACATCAGGCCCTATCGCTACCCATTTCACCAAAAAACAGAGATTGAAATGCTCGTTCGGGACTTATTGAAGCAAGGTATTATTCGCCCAAGCACTAGTTCCTTTTCTTCTCCAGTTATTCTTGTCTGCAAAAAAGATGGGTCATGGTGCCTCTGCATTGACTTCCGAGCACTTAATCACCTCACCATCAAGGATAAGTTTCCAATTCCTGTTGTTGATGAGCTTCTTGATGAGCTTCATGGGGCTCACTTTTTCTCCAAGTTGGATCTTCGTTTTGGGTATCATCAAATTCGGGTTCATGAGGATGATATTCCTAAAACAGCTTTTCGCACACATGATGACCATTATGAGTTTTTGGTCATGCCCTTTGGCCTCACTAATGCTCCTTCCACATTCTAGGCCTTAATGAATAAAATATTTCGACCCTACTTGCGGAAATTCATTCTGGTATTCTTTGATGATATCCTCATCTACAGTAAAACATGGGATGAACATCTCCAGCATCTGGATCTTGTCATGCAACTTTTCTCTAACCATCATCTCCATGCCAAGCAGTCTAAATGTGTTTTTGGACAAAAGGAAGTTGAGTATCTCGGGCACATTATCTCAGCACAAGGGGTTCGCGTGGATCGTGCCAAAATCGAGGCCATGAACAATTGGCCACATCCTCAGACACTCAAGAGCCTTCGTGGTTTTTTGGGGTTGACTTGCTACTACCGCAAGTTTGTTAAGGATTATGGGAAGATTGCAGCTCCATTAACTGCTCTATTAAAAAAAGATGCTTTTACATGGACACCTGATGCTCAGTGTGCATTTGACAAACTAAAACAAGCTATGTGTACTACACCTGTGCTAGCTATGCCCGATTTTTCCAAGCCCTTCACTATTGAGAGTGATGCTTGCGGCAATGGACTTGGTGTTGTTCTCCTTCAAGATGAACACCCCATCGCGTTCACCAGCAAAGCCCTTTCAGGTAAGAATTTAGCTGCCTCTACCTATGAGAAGGAAATGATGGTTATTTTTCATGCAGTACAGAAGTGGTGTCCATACCTATTAGGGAATCATTTCTGCATCAAGAATGATCACCAGAGTCTGAAATATTTCTTGGACCAGCGTGTCCCCTCCCTGGCACAACAGAAATGGGTTAGTAAACTCATGGGTTATGACTATGAGATCACTTACAAGAAGGGGAAAGACAATATTGTGGCAGATGCTCTTTCTCGCACATTTGATGCCCAAGGTTCTCTTTCAGCTATTTCTATGCCTGTTCCAAATTGGTTGCAATCTGTTCAACAGGGTTACGTCAATGACTCTTCCTTATCTCAGATCATCCAACGCTTGACCAACAATCCTTCGGTTGTCCCACATTACTCTTGGGATGGTGCTTCTCTGCGATACAAGGGTTGTCTGGTGCTTCCCCAGAGCACAGATATTCAACAAGCTGTCTTCTATGAACTCCATGCTTCTCCATCGGCCGGGCACTCTGGGTTCCTCAAAACATATGAACGAGCACGACGTAACTTCTTTTGGCAGGGCATGAAAAGGACAATTCAATAGATGGTGGCCGAATGTGATACCTGTCAGCGCAACAAGGGTGAAACAACACTCCTTCCAGGATTGCTTGAACCCTTGCCCATACCTACATGGATTTGGATAGATATTTCTATGGATTTCATTCAAGGGCTCCCTAAATCTGGTGGGAAGACAGTGATTCTCGTTGTGGTTGATTGTCTCTCCAAATATAGTCATTTTTGCGCTCTCAGCCATCCCTATACAGCCTCCTCTGTCGCTCAAATTTTTATGGACCAGATCTTTCGTCTTCATGGCATCCCTTCTTCCATTGTCTCGGATCGTGATGCGACTTTCACTAGTCATTTTTGGACAGAACTATTTCGCCACACTGGAACCAAACTGAAGATGAGTTCAGGGTATCACCCACAAACAGATGGTCAGACTGAAATTGTCAATAAATGCTTGGAAACTTATCTTCATTGCTTCACCTCAGAACAACAACATCAGTGGGCAAAGTGGCTCCCTCTCGCTGAATGGTGGTACAATACCTCTTACCATACTGCCTCTAAAATGACCCCATATGAAGCAGTATACGGTCAGGCACCTCCATCTCTTCTTCCATACACCCCCACCAGTTCACCAGTTCACGAAGTTGACAAGGTCCTTCGCAACCGCGATCAGATTCTTCACATTTTGCGGGACAATCTTCACATGGCAAGAAATCGCATGAAGCAACAAGCTGATCAGCACCATTCGGAGCGCACTTTTCAAGTCGGCGATATGGTTTTTCTTCGTCTCCAGCCGTACAAACAATCCTCCTTGAAACTCAAAGGGCGTCATAAGCTCGCTCCAAAGTTCTATGGGCCATATCGGATTCTTCAGAGGATTGGGTCCGTTGCTTATAAATTGGAACTTCCTCCTTCTTCCCGCATTCATCCAGTCTTTCATGTCTCTTGTCTGAAGAAAGTTCTTGGCACCAACATCAGCAGCCAAATGATTTTACCCGAACTGGATAATGAAGGATCCATCCTTTTGGAGCCAGAGGCCATCCTCAATCGGCGCACGCGTCAGCTTCTCTCTCGTTCTATCACAGAGGTCTTAATTCAGTGGCACGGCATGCAACCAGAGGATGCTACATGGGAACCACTCCTTCAGATTCAACAACAATTTCCACATCTAAAGCTTTGAGGACAAAGCTTTTTTTAATGGGGAGGGGATGTTAGGAACCCATGTCTTTACTTTGTTAGTATGTTGTTGTTGGACGCATATGCTTTGTAAGTCGTCCCGTAGTATTTGTTAATCAATAGTTGGTGTTATTGTTGTTGGCGCATATGCTTTGTAAGCCGCCTGTAGTATTGTTAATCCATAGTTTGTAACGGCCCATGGTTTCGACCCATAGTATTGGCGCCTAGAATTAGTATATAAGTGTGTGTTGAGACCTATGAAGGACTGTGAAGTTATTTGTATTGAGCTTGCTCAAAGGAGGTTGCCCCCTCGAAGTGGCCTGTGATCAATACAAAAGTGATTCTGAGTTCTGTCATTTCTACTATTTCGTGCATTCTTGTTAATTAATTGTTGCAGGTGCCTCACAGTATATCTTAAATGAAATCTCATTCTAGAATGTGTTTCTCAACACACGTGAATGAAAGGCATGTGAAATTAATGAAAATCCAAGAATGTGTTTATCAACACACAGGGATAAAAAATCCTAATAAATGTAAATCCAAGAATGTGTTTTTCAACACACACGGATCAAGGCTATGGAAATGAATGAAAGGCCTAAAAATCAATAATTTAACAAATGCTATATCTAATGATTGTTGGCCTCACTTGTAATGATTTATTCCTCACTAGCCTGCAGGCTATCATGTGATATGGAGTAAGGGATAACTAATTCTAAGTGTCCCTTAGAGTATCAAGTTACAATTTTCTAGGCTCCTAGTCATGGTGGCCCTAGAAAAGATATTCATGGAGTTGTATCAGCTTGGATGTGTGCTGTAGACATCTGTCAAGGTCGAATAAACACTTCCCAGACTGCTTATCCATTTGTGAGACACTGCCTTACCCTGTGTTATTTGCTTGTTAAACATATGCCTTAGTGTGTATCCCCTTTCCCATATCCAAAGTGTCACAGTGTCAAGTCAGTATAGTCATCCCGTAGCCTAGCCTTATAGTCTTTATCCTTCACCCATCACTAGCAAAATGATCACAGCCATAAAGTGAGTGTAGTCTTGAGGTTCTAATCTGAGCCATAATAATAATAAAAAACATTGAATACTTGGTTGTAGATCGCCAAAGAAATGATTTCTATGTGTTAATATTTCTACTCGAATGATTCGTAAAGCATGCCTTAACCTTTTACACTTGCAACAGCTTGATGTTAGCCTAGGTCATTTTATTGGTCATGTTGAGTTGGTCAAACCTAGTTTGACTAAGGTCAACTACAGAACATGAGGTGAGATAGACCTTGGATGATATGGATAGATGATATATGGTTTATTATAGGTCACCATATGGTTTCATGCAGTGGTTACAGGTTCATGATGATGATCTGGCATTTTTATTATATTTGATCATTTAAAGATTATTATTATTTTTATATCTTTGGGTATATTTGAGATATTATATGATCATGGAGAGATCTAGATGGTGTATGAGTACACACCTCTAGTATATTTGGCCTTTCTGAGTCCACTGAGACAGTTGGTTTTCAGTTCTGGGCAGTTATAGTTGGTATTTTACTTAGTTTATCATTTTGGTGCATATTTGCCATTAAAAATGGCCTGTTGGAGCAGTTTTATGATTTACTTGGTTCACCTAGGAAGCTCCAGAGGGAGTATGGGTTCCAGCCACTTGTTTTAACTATTACACCATACTCCCGGACATTATGGTGCAGTCATATTTGGCCTCGGATCAACAGGCAGAGAGCTACCACCATTTTTATACTTTACAGAGGATTTACAAAGGCATAAAAATGGTGAAAATGGCTACAGAAGAAATCGATTTGGGCTACTGAGGCAACGAAATGGCATGGATATATTTTTGATAGTGAGTGTGATGTCTTCCACACCTTCCATAGTGGGACCCCCACACTTCCCGATGGCATTTTATATGGTTCTATAGAGCCTTTGGAGGCTCACGACTTTCCCAAAGGAGCGCGATTTGGTGCTTGTGTTGGTCATATGTTATTATTGTGCCATGGGAAAACACTAGGGAGGTTGGATATCACCCCTTAGACCTACCATGTGCGGGTTATCATGTTTTTCTAGTCACTTTGAGTGGGACACCCTCCTAGGGTGATTTTCTCCATGTACTTTATGTTGATCTCATCTCAACCATTGATTAGAACTTATGTATATTTTAATATTATCCATCTATTCAAAAGGTGGTTAGGGTTTTGTTATCTCTTCGTCCTATTTAAAGGAGAGAGCTTCTCATTGTAAAGGGAATTTTGGCTCTTGGCTTCTAGAATAAAATATATTTTGAAAATACTTGTATTGTGGTTGTGGATGCTATAGATGTTGATTGAAAATGTTCTTCCTTTGCAATGAGGTTATTGGTGGTTTATATTGCATATATTTTCTCCACATTTTTATCTACGGGTGAAGAAGTCATCTTGGAGGAGTGGCGCATTGGCTGAGGAGACTCTCCCTGCTTCTCTATATTCTTGTCAATTTGATTCGGGGAGTATTATTGTCTATGTACCTTTTATTTCCTTTTATCATTTTCATTGTCTATATTTACCTTCATTGTTGCTCTCCTGATTGAAATTGTTTTTACTTGGCATTGCAGGAAGAGGAGGGTGTACATGTGGAGCTGGTTAAATCGTGTAGGAAAGAAACACCATCAAACATTCATTTGATCTCTACGGGAACAACCCTCGGCATCATAGAAAACATCTCCATCATTCAGGTACACTTTCAAGGTAAGATTTTTATTCTTCTATCCTACCCATCTGCCATTTCTTCTTCAAACCCTAAGTTAAATACATCAGAAAATTCTTAAGCTCAAACCACTTGGTTAACAACATAACCATTTCTAGGTTATTGGCATCTTGCAATTATCTAGGTGGGTTCTCCAATACATCACACCGGGAGGACTCCCGTGGCCCAAATCCCAAGGCACTGGTCTCCTTAACCCTAACACACTTCCCTTGTTGTCTTGTTTCCTGTCGTTTGATCTATGTTCTGGAGCTTGTTTCATTTAACACTATTAGATGTACCTTACAAGCTATGCTAGAAATCCCTAATCTACATATCCTCTCTTTGGGTCACTTTCCCTGTTTTATGGGTCACGTTTCCCAAGGCAGCTGAATTTGTCATTTTAAACTAGCACCTAAATCCTAGAATCATACATAACTATTGAATCACTATGTGTAATTGATATTTTCCAAGTCACATCTCCCCCGAGCCTCCATAATGGTTTCATTTCCTTAAATCTAGGATTCCATACCTGTCACCTTATGTACCCTATTTGAATAGCTTGATCTGGTGATTGGGTTATAGCTTTCCTATCAAGAGCAAATCACGGTCTCCCCCTTGTTATCTTGGCTTTGATAACTCAAGTGAGGGGTGCCTCAATTGGCGTGACAAGAAATCCATTGGAGATCAAGGCTCTCGAGGTTCACCACTTTAGTTGCCTATCCCCTCTACCATCCTTCTGGATCCATCTATAGGGGAAACCAAGATTGGTGATAACAGTGACATGTGGCATATTTGATTTCGAAAATTAGTTTAAAGATTGTATAAACGAATATTAAGGATATTAATGGTACCATTTCAATATAAACATATGGATTTAAGTTATATACATTTTTGCAATAGGTATTAGGGATCAAATTTTAAGGGTTGAACTTAATTTCAGGTTGAAGGGTATATATTCATACCACCCTTCTATAATGAAGGGCTTGAAAAAAATTACACTTCAACTAACAATAATAAATTAACTCAACGTTTCATTAATAAAATTGCTAAATAAAATATTACTAGATATGAGTAATACATTACATATTTCCCTGCATACACTAAAAGAAAGTGAAGTTTATCATGTTTGCAAATAAAACGGGTCTGAATGAATACTACTTTCCCAAGCATAGAACTCTATTATTGATGATTGAGCAGTTTTCTTTAAAAAAATTACACTTCAGTTGACAATAATAAATTAACTCAACGTTTCATTAAAAATATTGCTAAATAAAATATTACTAGATATGAGTCATACATTACATAGTTCCCTGCATACACTAAAATAAAGTGAAGTCTATCATGTTTGCAAATAAAATGGGTCTAAATGGATACTACTTTCCCAAGCATAGAACTCTATTATCGATGACTGAGCAGTCTTTAAACATCTCATAGGAGACTATCTATTCTCAATGCCAAGCCATCCAGGTTAATAAGGAACATCTAACAAACTATTCAACTAAATAAAATATACATTACATATTTCCCTGCATACACTAAAATAAAGTGAAGTCTATCATGTTTGCAAAGAAAATGGGTTTGAATGGATACTACTTTCCCAAGCATAGAACTCTATTATTGATGACTGAGAAATGTTTAAACATATCATAGGAAACTATATATTGTTAATGCCATGCCACTCAGCTTAATAAAGAACATCTAAGAAATTGTTCAACTAAAATTGATCCAATGGAGAACTATGTATCCCTTGCTGATAAAACTACAACTCCATTCAGATAACCCCTAATCTACTTCAGGCACTTTTCAAGAATGTGGGAAACACAATGGCGTATAGGAGAAGAAATTTAAGAAAAATACTTTCTGATATATTTTGTTGGACCTTGCTATCAGCTAGCAGGCTAAGCATCTATACTATCAATTGATTTGATTGGCTAGCATTGGTGTCAAACAATTTCTGAGTTGAGCTCTGATTTGCATTTATACCACTGGTTTGTATTGTGATGTCATTTGAATTTCTGAAACAAAAGGATGCAGAAATATAGGCCTATTATATGCATTATTATATGCATTTAGTTATCCATTATTCCATGGCTATATTACTTTCCTCTTTCCGGGAACCTATAACCATAATATGTTGTGGAAAAACTAAATTGAGCACACACACACACACATAATGTTTTCAAAGAAAAAATTGATTCATATTTGGTATTACACAAAGCAAAAATTGATTCATATTTGATTCTTAGGGGTTAATGATGCTAGTCCATAGTCAAGTTCAGATAGACAAAGAGATTTGTACCTGATACACATTGTCATTCACCGTCATCCTTTTAGTCAAAATGTATTACATAATAGCCCAAGACATCTCAGGGGTTAAAACATACTATTTATGGAAGCTATCAACAAAAATATTTATATTAAAACATGGAATCATGTGAACCTCTTATCTAACGGAGGTTCTAGAAAGTGTAAGCTAGTTTACAAGCATAATTATGTTGGTATGGAGAAAGAAACAGGCATAAAACAACACATACAACAAAATAGTGCAAACTGATCATGTAATAGTTACATTATATTCATATAATAAATTTCATAAGGGTTATGAGTGTGAAATTCAGTTCAAACCAAGATCTGATCAAGAAATTACACACTCTCACAAATATCTCACACAACTAGTCAAGAACACAAAAAATTACTCACAATCGATACAAATTGTATTAACTCTCATGAATAAAATACATCAGCCAACCTTTGGAAATTAATAGGATTCCAATATATATCATTACAAAATATATTAAAATGTCTAAATATTCCATTTCGATCATCATAAAATCAGACTTACTAAAACTATGCAAATCCCCCCTAGGTGGCAAGTGTGTTCTCCAAGTCACTCGAAAGACTCACGAATTTATGAATTAGTGACCTGAGAGTGATGTGTAGTGAAAAAAAATGCCAAATCCCAAAAATGGAAAGAATAAACATCATAGAGGATGTGTGGTCCCAAAATCAAGTTTCCCTAGTTGACTAGCTTTTCCCCCTAAGGCAAAAAGCAGTAAAAATCAGTGGAGCACATTTTTCACCAGAATCTTATCTAAAATCCTTAGGAATGTGCCAAAGTGGCTTTAAAAACTTTTAGTCCACATTAGGAATTCTTTTGGTCCCCCCAAACTTTCCTTGTGGTCCACACAATGGTTCAAATGGCAATTATCTAGTCTAATACGTAGGAATTAATCATAAAATGATTAATTAATGATACCAATGTATTAAATGGAATACATAGGAGGATTTAAATATTCCAAACCCCCCCCATAAATATGAATTTATTCTCTAAATATCAAAAAATAGAAATATTAAGGGCCTAGTAACAAGACTTGGTCACCATGTACAATACTACCGGTCCACAAAACAAGGATAGAAGGAAAACCTCATGCAAAAAACATTCCCTCTAAAAATGGACATATCAAAATTAAAAGATTGTTGATCAATGCTTCACTCCACCACATGTTCAGCCATCCCAAGCAGTGATATAATATAGATGAATGTCTTCTCAGTAAAAGCTTTGGTGAAGATGTATGCAGTTTTCTCACCTGTTGGGAAATACTGCAAATCAATGATCTGTTCATGCACTAATCCTCTCATGTAGTGCATACGTATCTCAATATGATTGGTCCCATGTCTCTGTACTGGATCACTTGAGACCCTTATAGCACTCTGATTGTCACAAAATATGACAGTAGGAGTACTAAAGGAAATCTCAAGCTTTGAAAGAATACCTTGCAACCACACACACTGAGTAGCAACATTCACTACTCCTTTGTACTTGGACTTTGCTGAAGATAGTGAAATGGCACTCCGTTTCTTACTAGACCAGAAAAATGGACCACCTCCAAGCATGAATACAAATTCAAATGTGGATTTCCTAACAAGGCCATCACCAACCCAATCTGAATCAGTGAAGCCAAGAAGATCTAGGCTAGAATCTACAACATAGTGAATCCCATCAACCTTGGTGCCTTGTACATAGTGAAAAATTATTTTTGCATCCCTCCAATTGAGATCACGTGGCTGCTTCATGTATCTTGATGCCACACTCACAACATAATAAAGATCAGGTCGAGTGTGAGTGAAGTATAGCAAGATTCCAACAAGCTTCCTATACAAGATGTTGTCAACCAAGGGTGTAGATTCTACTTCTTCCATTCTAAATCCTGAAAGGAATTGAGTCTTTGAAGGATTGAAATCAGCCATATTGAACTTCTTTAACAAATTAGATGCATATTTGGACTAATATACCTTTGTTTCATTCTCTGTTTGAGAAATATCAATCCCCAAAAATTGCTTAAGAATTCCCAAGTCACTCATGGAAAAAGCTTGATGCAAAGCAGTCTTCAATGAAGCTATTTGATCTGTAGATATACCTGTGATTATAAAATAATCAACATACAACACTATAATAATTATTGAACCATCAATCAGCTTCATATAAACATTAGTATCAGATTTTCATCGAACATAAGATTGTGACAAGAGAAATTTGTCCATTTTGGCATACCAAGCCCTAGGGGATTTCTTAAGCCCATATAAGGACTTCCTAAACCTGAACACATAGTTAGTATCAGATGTATACCCTTCTAGATTCTACATATATATATCCTCCTCAATATCCCCATGGAGGAATGCACTCTTGACATCCATATGGTGCACTTCCCAATGCTTGGATGCATAAATTGCTAGAACTAGTCTTATTGAATCCTTCTGTGCAACTAGTGCAAAATTTTCATTGTATTCAAGTCCTTGGACTTGGGAGAAGCCCTTTTCTACCATCCTATCCTTATATTTCACTTATGTACCATCAAATTCACACTTTTTTTTGTATATCCACTTAAACCTTACCAATTTTCTGCCTCCGGGAGCTTAACTAGCTCCCATGTTTCATTCTTTTGCAATGAATGAAACTCCTCATCCATGGAAGTGTTAAATTTTGAGCATTAATTCACAATACTCTAGGATCTTTGCTGAGAGAATAACATATACAGTATATCAATGCATGACAATCACAATATGACAAGCATCACAAGAATCAAAAGCATAAGAGACAAGAGACACAGAGTTTCCATGGGGAAAACCCTAAGGTGAAAAACCCCACAAATTCCTCAAAGATAGAGAGAGCAATGGCTCAACCAAAGTACAACCAAAATACACTGAGATAGTCTCCTAGTAGCAGATGATCCTCCTCCTCACTAGTGCACCACTTTCTGAGTGAGAGTGAGTTACTTTTTTGAGTGAATAAAATAGAGATCTCCGATCTCTATTTATACTAACCGTTTTGTCCAGTGACCTTATGGGGCCAACTTGTCTATCTAGATACATCCACATTATATTATATATAATTCAGGGCCGACCCCACATGGTGGTCTAATAACCCATCGGCGAGTACACACACTTGCGACACTTGTCAATCCACATGACGACACTTCCTTATAGAGGAATAACACATCTCTTATAAGGGTACAATAAATATATATAAAATACACAGATGAAATACATTCCGAAGTTACATATACATCAACACTCCCTCTTAACTAGGAAGGTATTTCTCGACACATATCTACTAGACAAGTCTTCTTCTCGGGATCATCATCATAGATGCATCGTCATCATCATCGTCACTGATGTTGCTATCTCAACCAATCTCTGACTCTACTCGTCATAGGAAGTTCTACAGAGCCAGTCCTTTTTCATACTGGATGTAGGCCCACCATCTGCAGGTCTTCTTCATCACTGGCCATACTATGGAATCCTCAGGACTTATTACGTGCGTCACAAAACCTGGCTGCAACATCCCAAGCTATTACGAGCACACATCTCTACTTGTAGGATCTCCCAGGAGCACATTACATGTGACCCATCACAAAACCTGGCTGAAGCATCCCAGGTTGTTACGAGCACAAGGATCTACCTGTCGGATCTCCCAGGAGCACATTACATGTGATCTCACCACAAAACCTGGCTGAAGCATCCCAGGCTGTTAGGATCACACAGCTCTACCTGTCGGATCTCCCAGGAGCACATTACATGTGGTCCACCACGAAACCTGGTTGAAGCATCTGAGGCCTTTTTCATCCTGTCCAGATCTCCCAGGAGCAAATTACATGTGGTCATGGTAAAACCTGGCTGAAGCATCTGAGGCCTTTTTCATCCTGTCCAGATCTCCCAGGAGCAAATTACATGCCATAGGACAAAACCTCGCAAGAGCATCTGCCAGATAACCCAGGGCATCGAATTACATGCCATAGGCAAAACCTCAAAAGACTATCTGCAGATCTCCCAGGGAACAAATTATATGTCCTCCCAAGCAAAACCTCAAAAGAGCATTTGCCAGATGTCCCAAGGCACCGAATTACATGCCATAGGCAAAACCTCGAAAGACCATCTGCAAATATCCCAGGGCACAAATTACATGCTTACCTGCACAACCTGATCCATGGACACCAAGTATCATCTGATACTCACCATACATCACCCTGATGTACACATGATCATCCTGATCATCATCACTGCAACATCCTACTACATGTCATCTGGAGAAGCTCGTCATCCACGATCATCCTGATCATACAATGCAACCATCTGATGCACACCAAGTATCTACCTGATATGTATCATCACACATAGTGTATCCACCTGATACATAGATACATGATCCACAAAATGTATCCATTAACATACATGATCTACCTGATCATACCTGATACATATCAATATACATGATCTACCTGATCATACAATGTATCCACCTGATACATATACAGATACATGGTCCAAGCATCCAATATGATGCATACAAAATACATACAAATGATCCAACTGATCATATCCAGCATCCAACATGATGCATACATACATATGAATGATCCAACTTATCATATCCAGCATCCAACATGATGCATACATACATATAAATGATCTAGCTGATCATATCCAGCATCCAACATGATGCATACATATAAATGATCCAACTGATCGTATCCAACATCCAACATGATGCATACATACATATGAATGATCCAACTGATCATATCCAGCATCCAACATGATGCATACATACATATAAATGATCCAACTGATCATATCTAGCATCCAACATGATGCATACATATAAATGATCCAACTGATCATATCCAGCATCCAACGTGATGCGTACATACATATAAATGATCCAACTGATCATCCAAAGCAGAAACTAGAACATCATCCTGATGCTCATCAACATCCAGCGCTTACATCCACAACCATGTAAAGGATCCTCCTTCCAACATGCTTGGAATGGCTTCAGCAAATGTGTCCATCACTTCTTCCTTGAAGTGTCCTCGATCTGAAGAACGCCAAGCCTCTCTCTGAAGTATTCAAACTTCACCCTGGCTAGTGGCTTCATCAGCACATCTGCAATCTGCTCGTCCGTCGCAACATACAGGAGCTTCACGGATCCTCTCTGTACCATATCCCTGATATAGTGATATTTGATCTCTATGTGTTTCGACCTGTCATGAAACACTGGATTCTCGGACAGCTTCACACAACTCTGGTTATCACAGAAGATACCAGTAGCATCCAACGGGAGATCAAATAACTCAGACAGTAGCTTCCGTAACCATACTGCCTCACAACTAGCTGAACAGGCTGCAACATACTCTACCTTAGTTGTACTCAGTGCCACACAGGACTACTTCCTACTAAACCATGAGATCACACCTGATCCCATACTGAAGCAACACCTAGATGTGCTCTTCCTATCTGTAGCACTGCCAGCCCAATCTGAATCAACATAACCTTGCAGGTTAAACTTTTGATTTGCTTCATACTTGAGCCCAAAATCCACTGTACCCTTTAGGTACCTCAGAACATGCTTTACAGCAACCAGGTGAACACTCCTCGGATCTGTCAGGAACTGGCTCAATGTGTTCACAGCAAAGCAAATATCTGGTCTCATGTTCGTTAGGTACATCAAAGACCCAATCATCTGACGATACATAGAGACATCAATCAGCTCAGATGAAGCATCACATAGAAGCTTCAGATTCGATGCCATAGGTGTGGCCATGGCTTTGCAATCCATCATCCCAAATCTCTTCAGGATATCCACTGTGTACTTCCCTTGATGAAGGAAGATCCCACCTGCACTCTGCCACACCTCCATACCTAGGAAATAGTGCATCATTCCCAAATCTTTCATATCGAATTCAGCAACAAGCTTTCTCTTAGTATCTGCAATCAGTCTGTCATCTCCTGTTGCAAATAAGTCATCCACATACAGGAGTAGAATCACAAGATTCCCTTCCTCAACCTTGTAGTAAAGGTTGGAATCCGCTTTACTCTTGGTAAATCCCAAACTGGATAGGAAACTGTCCATCCTACCATACCAGGTTCTAGGAGCTTGTTTTAAGCCATACAAGGCTTTCTTCAATCTGCACACATATGACTCCCTGTCAAGTCTTGGGACTGCATCCCAAAACATCTTCTTCATGATCGATGGATCATGGCATTCCATTTCTTCATCCCATATCCTGGGAACTTCAATATCTTCAATAGATATCTTTGTTGCTGGAAAAAATGTTGTAGTCCTTTTGTAGGTGAAGATATACGGTCTTTCCTACAAAACAAGTTAAATTGCATGATTAGAAACATCTCATAATTTTCAAAACAAATTCTTTACACATAAATAAATATGTCATGCAGTCATGCAGTTATCTTAGCCAATGCTTCAATACAACATTTATCCATGTTCCACAACTTTCTAGATGCCTTCCAGTCTCTACCAGAACATTGTTAAGAGTTTGCACTACTCCCAACATGTCAGCAAAGAGGTTTCATTCTAGATAAGTAGCACTGGAATGTTGTACAGTGCCATAGGCCACTTACCCATCACATGCATATTAGTAGTATATTGTTCATTAATGCAATCATTCAAATATGCACAATACATCTCCTAAGTCTAAGAACATAAGCATAATATTATTAAACAAACAAAATAGGAAAGAAATGATAATTGAAATACTTATCTTTGTTTGTTTGTTGGGTGGACTCCCTCTGAAAATATGCATCCTTGCAGGAGCTGCTGGAGTGTGCTCCCTCTTCATCTTTGCTTCCTGGATTACCTGTCCTTATATTCATCCTTGCTGACATCAATATTCTTGAACCCAAAAAAGACCTCTTTTGGTGTCTTGTTGTCCAATATCTTGTGGGGAGTTCTGTTCTGCACATATACAACTGTTCTAACTGCTTCTGCCCATAGATGCATAGGTAGATCCTGGTCATGCAGCATTGCCCTTGCTGCTTCCATGACTGTTCTGTTCTTCCTTTCTGCAACTCCATTCTGTTGAGGATTATAAGGAGCAGTCAACTCCCTCTTAATCCCTGAATCACTGCAAAGCTTCTTGAAGTCACCTGAGGTGAATTCTCCACCATTGTCGGATCTGAATGTTTTGATCTTCTTGTCAATTTGATTCTCCATCAAGGTTTTGAATTCCTTGAACTTATCAAGCACCTCATCTTTATTCTTCAAGAAGTATACCCAAGTCTTCCTGGAGAAGTCATCAATAAATGAGACATAGTAAACATGCCCACTTAGAGAACTAGATGACATAAGACCACATACATCTGAGTGGATGATTTCCAGGAAGTCTTTTTCCTTGATTTCACTGCTTGGGAAAGCCTTCTTAATGTTCTTACCTTTTGCACATCCTTTGCAAACACCTTCATGTTTGGTATTGATTTCAGGAAGACCCTCTACAACCTTTCTTGCAATTGGAATTTCTCTATAGTGCATATGAGCAAGTCTTCTATGCAAAATTTTACTTGGCTCCATGGATTCATGCACCATGGCATGTTCAGGTTGTCCCTTCAATTTATACAAACCTCCCTCTTGCTCTCCAATCACTACTGCATCATCTATGGTCTTTCCCTTTGGCCACATTAGGACTTGGCCATCCACAAATGAAACCCTCATACCTTTTGCATCCAATGCAGGGATTGAGAGTAAGTTCTTCTTGAGCCCAGGTACATAAAGAACTTCTTTCATCTTCAAATATTTTCCAGAATCTAGGTTGTAGGAGGCTTCACCACTTCCTTTGATTGGTATTGATAATCATCCCCAAGTTTCACCTTATGGGGTGATTTATGTTCAGATAGATTCACAAAAGATTCCTTAAACCCAGTCATGTGTTTGGAAGCCCCACTGTCAATTAACCAATCATTACAACCATGGGAGATAGTACCTGTGAGAGTAGAGATCAGAACATACTCTTCTTCACTTGATGAGTCATCATCACTATCACTTTCTTCCCTAGCCTTCTTCTTTGGGGGTTCATCATCCTCGGCAGCATGAGCATGAAACCTTCTTTTGCTGCCATTCTTCTTCTTACTGGAGTTGTTGTTATTATCACTTTTGTTCTTGGGACAATCTGAAGCAAAGTGACCCTTCTCATTGCATGTGAATCATCTTAGGTCCTTCTTACTCTTTTGATAGGATCTATTGTGGCGAGAGTGCTCCTTCTTGGTTTTGCTTCTTTTGGTGTGAGCTGCAAGAGCTTGATATTCACCTCCCATATTTTCCTCATGAGCTATAAGTCTAGCTTCTTCTTGAGAGCATTCTTCCCGCAATCTGTTGAAGGAGATCAACTTCTTCGTTGCACAAATTCCTTGAATGAAGGAATCCCATGACCTGGGTAGGCCATTTAGAGTGGTCATCACCACTTCACCATTCTCCACCATTTCATCCACTGCTTCTAGTTGTTCCTTGATCTGGGAGACCCTTGAAAAATAAGATTGAATGGTTTCTCCATTCTGAAACTTTATTCCTTTCAATTGGTTCCGCAAGGTCATCTTCCGATTTATGTTCTTTCCTTCAAATAACTTGGTCAAAGATTCAAACATCTCCTTGGGTGTCTTAAGAGAAGACACATGGGGTATGAGATGGTCTTTGATAGAATCAGCAATGATTCTCTTTCCCTTGACCGAGTTCTTCTTATGCAATACCTTGGCCTCTTCATCCTCTGAGATAGGGATGTCTTCTTTCACATATGAGTCCAACTCATTTTCTTCCAGGATTAACCCAATCCTATACTTCCAGGCTCGGAAGTTATCAGCCCCTTCAAGCTTATCCTCAAGCTTGGTGTGGAGAGACATCTTAAAGAGTACTTCAAATGGAAATAGAAAAGATTTAGGTCTTACCACTTGAAATGCTGAAAACTGGATCTGGTCCCGGATTAGGGTTTGTCGAAAAAACCCTAAAAATTTAAAATGTGAATTTCAAATTTCTGAAAGGATAGAAAGATGTGCCTTGATGAGCTGATCAGCTTGGTGTATTCATAATTTGAGATCAACAAAGTTTTTCCCTTCAGAATTGCCTTTTTGTCCTCTCGGGTTGACTAGGGAGAGCCCTGAATTAGGATTTGAGTTTCCCGGAGATCTACCCAGCCAAAAATCTCGATCCAAAGCTCTAAAATTCGATTTTTGCAAGGCGCTTCCAGCTGTGCCTTTAGATTCCAGAAATTCCTATTTTTGTGGAAACCCTAATTTTTAGGGCCAAATCTGAAAATGCTTGGAATTGAATTCTGATTGGACAGATAGATGCACCTTAATGAGTAGAGTCAATCTACTATACTGATTTTGAAAAATCTATGGAGAGAAACCCAATAAACAAGGAACTCAAGATTCCGTCACTGCAAAATGTCTTCTTCTCAGGTTAGCTCTGATACCATGTTAAATTTTGAGCATTAATTCACAATACTCTAGGATCTTTGCTGTGAGAATAACATATACAGTATATCAATGCATGACAATCACAATATGACAAGCATCACAAGAATCAAAAGCATAAGAGATAAGAGACATAGAGTTTCCATGGAGAAAACCCTAAGGTGAAAAACCCCACAACTTCCTCAGAGATAGAGAGAGCAATGGCTCAACCAAAGTACAACCAAAATACACTGAGATAGTCTCCTAGTAGCATATGATCCTCCTCCTCACTAGTGCGCCACTTTTTGAGTGAGAGTGAGTTACTTTTCCGAGTGAATAACATAGAGATCTCCGATCTCTATTTATACTAACCTTTTTGCCCAGTGACCTTATGGGGCCGACTTGTCTATCTAGATACATCCACATTATATTATATATAATTTAGGGACGACCCCACATGGTGTTATAATAACCCATCGGTAAGTACACACACTTGCGACACTTGTCAATCCATATGACGACACTTCCTTATAGAGGAATAACACATCTCTTATAAGGGTACAATAAATATATATAAAATACACAGATGAAATACATTCCGAAGTTACATATACATCAACAGGAAGCTTGCCATATTGGGTCATGTGAGGATTCCTCATATGTATGGGGATCATAATCCATCACAATATAACATCTCTCAGATAGGTAGGGGTAATTCACATTGGGAGCAGTCTCAAATTGTGATCTAGTCCTCCTTGTGTCTTGAGGATTGCACACTAGTTCACCTGTTGCTTGCAAAGTCTTAGCAGCCCATTTAGGATTTGTTGGTGAGTTAGAATTTGCAATAAAATGGTCCTCACCATCAGAAATATCAGAATAAAAAATTTCAATAGAAGCATCACTTACTTCTTTAGGTGGTGGTGAAGACGGTTCTCCAATTTCAACACTCTGAGAGGGTTCTTCTTCGAACTGAACACTTCACTCTATGAACACTTTTTGAGTTCTCATGTTAAGCAACTTATACCCTTTGTATTCCTATGAATATCCAACAAAAAGACATGGTTTGATTTGGGGCTGCATAACCCTCCTCTTCTCAAGTGGAATCCTAGCCCAAGCCTTTGAGCCAAAAATCTTGAAATGAGAGATATCAGTTTTGTGCCCTATCCAAGCCTCAAAAGGAATTATACCTTTGAGATATTTGTGTGGAACTATGTTTTGAATATATGTGGCACAATTTATTGCCTCAGCCCATAGATTGGGAGACAATGACTTTGCCTCAAGCATACATGTTTCTATCTCGTTAAGAGACCTGTTTTTCCTCTCAGCAACCCCATTCTGCTGAAGTGTATATGGAACTGTGTGTTGCATCTAAATTCCTGAAGAGGAGAAAAATTGATGAAGTTATGATTTCACATATTCACCACCATTATCAGATCTGATAATTTTTATATGTCTACCAGACTGGTTCTCAACTGAGGCTTTGAATAGCTTGAACAGACCAAAAACTTCAGATTTTAGCTTGATGAAATAAATCCAACAGTACCTGTTAAAGTCATCTATGAAAGTGAGGATGTATTTGGCATGGTTCAAAGAATCATGAGGGAATGGACCTGATATATCAGTTTGAATAAGCTCCAATGGTGCAGAGGTTCTCTCAGTTTTGGATCTCTCATACTTATGCTCAGGGTGTTTTCCTAGGATGCAAGATTGAAAGACACCTTTGGAAAATATGATATTGGGAATCCCTATGACCATTTCTTTCTCATGAAGTTGGGAAATATATTTATAGTTCAGATGGCCAAATATTTCATGCCATAATTTAATTGACTCATTGGCATGGGTTAAAAGAGCAGAAGGTGAGGGATATGGCACAAAGTGAGAAAACTTGTAGATTCTAGAGCTAGATCAACAGTGCCTAATGCAACAATTCAACCTGTTGATATTTCAGATATATCAACATCATTTGGGGTGAAGGTTACCCTCTTGGGAATACCTATGTGGGTCATCTGATAGACTGACAATAGGTTTGCAGCAAGTCCAAGAACATACAAGACATTATTGAATGAACCAAACTCGAGATCTATGCTACCCTTTCCTTTGCTAGATGTTTCAGAATTGTCACCCAATACAATATTTGGACCACTGGAAGAGTCAAGTGAAGTAAAAAAATTACTTGTAGACACCATGTGTCTTGAAGCTCAGGAATCTGTAATGAATGAGGTAGGTTTGATGTGCTTTCCATTAGTGCATGTACTCTCTCCTTATCATCATAATTTTGTCCTCCATCCTTCCTCCTTGTGCTCACTGGAAGAGGAATGTTGGCTTTCTCCAGGAGTTGAGCCTGTCAATGTTTTTCTTCATGAAAGAGCTTTCCAGATGAAATCCCTTACTGCAATAATTTCACTTTGTCCTCTCATTCTTTTTATTTGGATTCCTCTTGAAATTCAAGGAGTCTTCATGAACTTTCTGCTTGTCTTTTCTCTGTTCAGTGGGCTTCTTGAAATTTCCCTTCTTCTTCCCTTTCGAACCCTTTGAATATCCAACATTCAGTCACTGGTATTTGAATGGATTTTTAATGGATCCCATCAAGACCAATTTTTATTTTTCTTGTGTCAAAGACTCCATGAATTCTGAAAGTGTCGGCTCTTCCAATTTTTAACTTCCTTCCTTGTGGAATGGAAGGTCGAAACAAAGGCTAAGTAGTCGGGGCCAAGTTTGGAGAGAATGGGCAAGACTAATTGCTCATATTTTTTGTTAATACCACATTTCCTCAGCTTCAATGCAAGTGATTTGAATTTGGAGAATAAATCCTGTAGGTTATCGAAATTCGATGGACTCAATGAAACTAGTTCATTATCTAGTTGGTGGCCTCTTAAATCATCGGTCTTTCCGAACAATTCTTGAAGATTTAGCCAAACTTCATTGGGAGAGTTAAGACCATCAAGATGGAATAGAAGATCCCTAGATGTAGTGAGACACAACATCCCATAAGCTTCATCTCTTTGATTATGCCACTTTTCTTTCTCAACTGCTGAGGTTGGCTCAGCTTCAGTTTCCATAGTCACCCTGTAGAGGCCCTTGCTCCTCAGTATAGATCTCCATCTATGCCTTCCAGTGAAAAAAATTTAATGGATTGAGGATGATCTGCTGTGAATGATCCATGGAATCTATGAAATTAATTTTGGAATGATTTGGGTGTGCCCAAAGCTTTTTTGTTGCACCTTCTTGATGATAGAATGCGCCATGTGGATGAATTATTGTGCCCTCCTTGAGACTGGTTGGATACTGCAAGACAATATAAGGAGAAAGGAATATCTTGATAGCTTTGATACCATGTGAAATTCAGTTCACACCAAGATCTGATCAAGAAATTACACACTCTCACAAATATCTCACACAACTAGTCAAGAACACATACAATTACTCACAATCGATACAAACTGTATTAAATCTCTTGAATAAAATACATCAATTTTTTTTTGGAAAGTAATAGGTTGTAAATATATAACATTACAATATATGTTAGAATGGCTAAATATTCCATTTGGATCATCATAAAATCAGCCTTACTAAAACTATGCAAATCCCCCCTAGGTGGAAAGTGTGTTCTCCAAGTCACTCGAAAAACTAACGAATTTCTGAATTAATTACATGAGAGTGATTTGTAATGAAAAAACTTGCCAAATACCAAAAATGGAAAGAAGAAACATCATATAGGATGTGTGGTCCCAAAATCAAGTTTCCCTAGTTGACTAGCTTTCCCCCCTAAGGCAAAAAGCAGTAAAAATTAGTGGAGTGCATTTTTCACCAGAATCCTTAGGAACGCGCCCAAGTGGCTTTAGAATCTTGTGTTTCACACTAGGAATTATTTTGGTCCCCCCAAAGTTTCCTTGTGGTCCACGCAATGGCTCAAATGGCAATTATCTAGTCTAATACATAGGAATTAATCATAAAATGATTAAGTAATGCTACCAATGTATTAAGTGACATAGATAGGAGGATTTAAATATTCCAACAGTCAGCTGAACCAAACAGTGAGATAAATCAATTGAACTGTATTTCATCCCAATTATACAAAATGAATGGAAGACCCTTTGCAAAATAGGTCAGTCTGATATTATCCTTCCTTTGATTCTTCTATTGTCCCTCTAAAAGTACAACCCTTACAAAATACCTTCCTATACAAAATTAACAGAAGGGACTTTTCAAAATAGGACAAAACCATCCCCTTCTATTCTTATATTGTCTGTACAAAACTAGACAAGGAAAACTAACAAAAAATGAAAAACTAAAAATAGACAAGGAAAACTAACAGAAAATGAAAAACTAAAATCGATCCTGCAAATATAAAGAAAAGAGCTTGGTGGGTGTGTCATGTTGTTCCCTTAATCTATATCCATTCATTTTTCCTCCGAGGGAGGCCCGTCAGTTGGAGGGGACTGTCATAGCCTACTGAATTCGTTGGGATCCTCTCAGCCTCATGTTGAGCTCGAATTGGCTACGTCATTTTGGACGAGGATCATTCACATCCGTTCAATCAGTTCGTCATTATTGTTTGTGAACTTGCGGGTGATATTGTCCCCAATTCTCTTATCCATGGATTCCAAGTCCTATTTGTATCATTTTTCCTCGAGCTTCTATCGAAGTTATGTTATCTTATTTTCCAACTACTCCAGTCTTCGACGATTCACACCAATGCCACTAGTCCTTCCAACAGGGCCACGACTGCTACCATCCACCATTATATAATTATGAGATAGTTCTGAATATCTTGAGTAATAAAGCTTCCCGTATGGGAGCTCTCCAATGAGAAGAGCACTATTCGAAATTCGGTGCTTACCCTTGTATGAACCTTCAATACCCAAATGAGGAAGAGGGCCAATGTAGGGAGAAACCGCCGAAGACATAGCTAAGTAATAATTAAATTTTAGAAAGCACCAAGGAACAAGGTCATATCCGATTTAAAGGAGAGAAAATGAAAAAAAAACTTGAACCCCAGATATGAAGAAATCTCCAGCATTGGTGAAAATCAATTTGAAAGTGCTTGAAAGAGTGGGTATAGCAGATTACGAGTGAGAGACCTTAACCTGACCGACCGTTGAATGGATTGATGGGAAAGATTCACTTCTAGGGTTCACTGATATAATTAGGGATCAAATTTAAAGGGTAGGGTCCTATTACACTTTGTAGGGATATGGGATATTGAACCCTTCAATGCTGACATGTAAAAATAAAACATTCTTTTCAATTGAAAATGTAATAGTACATCAAAATTTCATTATCGTTTTTACAAATTCCTTAATATAGTGACCATATTTGCATTGTTCCTCTCTATAAAATTTAATAAGAAATGTTATATTAATATGGGATAGTTAAATAACCCAAGAATGTTAGGATATTCCTATATTCCATCCTAGTCCTAGGAGCATTTTTATTATTTGCATTTTCAGTCATGCATGCACTTTTAGGGTTTGCATGCATTATTTAGGGTTTGCATGCATCCCAGTCATCAGTCCATCACCTAGCCCTCAGTTAGCCAGCCCCTGGGAGCTTCTCTCATATCAATTTTAGCCCTCCTAGTTCTTAGTGCGCCCCTTCATGCAATTGCATGCATCTCATGCGCCCTCTCTCACCTACCACTCAGTTGCACTTTAGTTAATTGAGTTATCATCAGTTCTTTCCTTGATTTAAGGCTAGACTGACTCTCAACTGACTGTATCACTCTGATGGATCTCCAGTGAGACTAGATTGCCCATTCTGACTCCAGTTAGCTCCTCATGCACCCTCCACTAAGCCTCCTTCATTCCGTTAGTGCCAGTTACACTCATTTACACCTACCACACTCAGTTAGACTCAGTTTGATTGATGGTTGATAGTTACTTGAGCATTGATGACTCCACTGATGATGAGATAGACTACTTGTTGTGCTCTGATGACACTCCAGTGATCCTTTGATCACTCCATGAAGGCTAATTCGAATTGCCACCTTAGGCATTCGAATCCTCATGCATTGTACTATTTATTTCTCCATATTGTGATTAAATAATTAGCGTGTGTGAAGTATTTTTGCTGCTATCCAAGTTCTACTGTATTATTATTATGTTGCTCATTATACTGCATTGACCACTCTTCTTCTATTTTCTTGCTTAATCAATTACTTTCTTGTGAGGTATACATCATCTCTTAGATCTGCTGTGAGGATTTTCACATGGTATTAGAGCATGTTGGGAGTATTGTTTATCTCCATTCCTGAGAGTTTTTTGTAGGTTATTATCATGATTTCGAGTGCAGTAGTTGCAGCAGTTTCTACATTTATGCAGTAGTAGCAGTTGCAGATATTCTCTATTTTTTTTGTAGGTCTTCTATAGCTTCAATGTATTCAAAAGAAATCTATACTCTTTCTCCATTCAACTATTCTCTTCTTTCTCTATTCAACTATGATGAATGGAAACCTAATATGATAGGACATTTGAAGAGAAATGGTCTCTTTGATTATTGTTTTGAAAGAGAGTTTGAATCCTTTGAAGAAGAGATTGACTGGTTAAATAAAGGTGACAGAGCTTGTGTAGCCATGATGTTTTCTATGCCTCTATACATGACACACCAATTCATTGATATTGAAACTCCAAAAGAGCTATGGGCTCACCTGGATGAAAGTTTTGGCATATTTAATGAAGGAATTGGTCCAAACCCTTTCGAGAGAAAGCAGAGTGATGCATTTGCCCTCCTTGATGATCCCATTGATCATGAACCAGTATCAAACACATCTCATATTGAAATTGTTCACAAAGAAGAAGAACTTGCAGATTCTACATTCATGCTCCAAATTTCTTCTCTTTCTGTGCTAGCTCACACTCTAGATATTGCAGAAGGTCCTAAATACTCTCTTGCACCAGAGTTTGTTGGTTTGCATCATGATCACATGAATATTTCGGTGGTAAAATCAGCTATTGGAGGTAATGCATTTGCTCTCCTCAAGCAATCACCTCTTATTTCCTACTACATGATCATTATTTCATGCTTTCAGAAGGTTATTGAAGAATATGGTTGTTTCCATTTGCTTGGGATAATTTCTCATGCATTTACTTGTTTTGATCTCACCTCTTATGGTTCAAAGGAGATCTCAAGAAACCATGATTCAAGTCTTGGATCTAATTTGGATTCTAAGCAATTACTACTTGGGATAATTTATCATGCATATGCTAGTTTTGATCTCACCGCTACTGGTTCAAAGGAGATCTCAAGAAACTATTCTTCAAGTCTTAAATCTGATTTGGATTTCAAACAATCATTATTATTTTATGGTTGTTTTTGGCATAATATCACCCATGATGGTTCGAAGGAGAAGACAAAAGAGTATTTGCACATTCATAGATTCGATCCTATCTCAGCTGATTCGAATCACAGGTTCAAGGATCATCCTCATACTTTTGGATTTTTTCTCATCACATTCAATCTGAAGAGCAAGTACAAGCACATTCTTTCTGAGCATGATCCACTTACTCCCAAGAAGAAGATACCTCCAGACATATGAGCAAGCATCACACTTGCTTAAGTTTGGAGCATTTATTTTTTTTTGTGCCTTACAGTCTATTTTGAGGGGGGGTATTTTTCCCATGAGGTTTTCCCCATTTCCTCATTTTATTGACTATTCTTATTCATTGTATTGGGTAACCTTTGGTCTTAGTTACTAGGGCCCAGGATGGATTAAGGGGGGGTGTTAGGATATTCCTATACTCCATCCTGGTCCTAGTAGCATTTTCATTATTTGCATTTTTAGTCATGCATGCACTTTTAGGGTTTGCATGCATTATTTAGGGTTTGCATGCATTTGCGTGCATCCCAGTCATTAGTCCAGCACCTAGTCCTCAGTTAGCCAGCCCTCGGGAGCTTCTCTCAGATCATTTTTAGCCCTCCTAGTGCTTAGTGCGCCCCTTCATGCAATTACATGCATCTCATGCACCCTCTCTCACCTACTACTCAGTTGCACTTCAGTTAATTGAGTTATCAGTAGTTCTTTCCTTGATTTAAGGCTAGACTGACTCTCAATTGACTGTATCAATTTGATGGATCTCCAGTGAGAGTAGACTTCCCATTCTGACTCCAGTTAGCTCCTCATGCGCCCTCCACTGATCCTCCTTCATTCAGTTAGTGACAGTTACACTCAGTTACACCTACCACACTTAGTTAGACTCAGTTTGACTGATAGTTGACAGTTACTTGAGCATTGATGACTCCACTGATGATGGGATAGACTACTAGTTGTGCTTCGATGACACTCCAGTGATCCTTTGATCACTCCATGAAGGCTAATTCGAATTGCCACCTTAGGCATTCGAATCCTCATGCATTGTACTATTTATTTGTCCATATTGTGATTAATTAATTAGTGTGTGTGAAGTATTTTTGCTTCTATCCGAGTTCTACTGTATTATTATTCTATTGCTCATTATACTACATTGACCACTCTTTTTCTATTTTCTTGCTTAATTAATTACTTTCTTGTGAGGTATACATCATCTCTTAGATCTGCTGTGAGGATTTTCACAAAGAACCCATATAGAATAAATTTAAAAAACAGAAAGACAAAAAATCTAACAATATGAATAAATCACTTGTTTTATCATAGTCTATTATACCAATTCTAGACATTGTTTGTAGAATATTTAGTGTAACATGGGAAAAATTCAATGAAGAAGAGGGAGAGATGACCATAAGAGATAAGATAAGTCTAAGCAACAAGATCAATCTTCCAAGATGGCATTGAGATGAAACATAATTGGGAAAAGAAGGAGAGATAACATTCCATAGGAATAACATCTAAGGTAACTTGGTGTTAATTTTTTACACGACCCATTTCATATTATCCTCAAAAGGAGCCAAGAAATGAAACATCTAGACATGATTTTGAAGGAGTAAATGCGAATTCTACCGTTCAAGGTTTGGAAATTGTGAAAAATGGCAGTGAGGTTGTACAATCTAGGAAGTGTAATTTCTTGTTGGTTCATTAGTGTGGGTCATTCGAGACTTTGCGTCCATAGACTAGTCTAACTCTATTCTCCACATACAAAATGATACACATATTTGAAAATCCAATCCACAATGCAAAATTCTGCACATACCTGTAAATTCACAGCAGCCCAGTCATATAAGAATCCCACTAGACGGATCACGAATGTAAATGTTGCAAAATATGTTTGTAAGCCCGCTGGATGAATCACGAATTCATAGTGAAGAAAATGAGGTGGAAAAGGCAATGGGGATGAATTACCCAAGCTAAAATCCATTTCAAGTTTATTCAAGGTTGGAGATCCAATTTTCCCATCCCATCCACTCCATCTTGTTTCATGTTTTCTTCCTCAAGACTGAATAGTCTAGGAGACACTAGCCGGGATCCATTCCAATTTCCATTTTCCATTTCGCATTAATGCACTCGCTGGACTGTCACATGGTTGATCAATGATGGCACATGAAAATTCAATGCAATTATGGATTTTGTCGATTTATATTAATACTTTTCCAAAAGTTATTTATATCATGGTATTTGGCAAGAATCTCAAAAATATCATATTAAACTTTGAAAAAATCAAAAGTTTGATAAAGCACAGACATATATTCCGCTGGGCTTAAGTGCTCCAAGGTTAATATTTTAAAGTGGTATTGGAAATTTTTACCATGGTTTGAGCTTTTACAATGTGTCAATCTTGCATAATTCCACTGGCTTAAGGAGTTTGGATAAAACCACTTTCTTCCAACTTCAAAATATAAGGAATTAATTAATGTTTTATTCATCTAATGTTTAACCTTATCATATAACCTTTGATGCTCACAAAAATTAATTTGGTCCTCAGGAAAATTAATTATTTTCCAAACTTCGGAAATCCAAAACCACGGGAAGAAAAACAATAAATGTTTTTTACAAAAAATTATAAATGGCTTTGGGATTATATTTATGAATATATGAAATATGGGCAAAACAAAACACGGTTTTTAGAAACAGTGAATGGTTTTTGAGAAAATAGTTTTGAATTTATTTTATGAAATTCATAAACAAATGCAAAGTAAATGGAGAAATGTTATGGTTTCTTATGGATGGGTAATCAAGACATGGTTTTAAAAAAAACATGCATTTCCTATTTCAAAGGAAATATAGAAATGTAATTTTATAGGTTGAAGAAGTATTTGGGAAATTTTTTGAAATTCATATTTCATAAAATTAATAAGTGGAAAGAAATAAATGATTTTTAAATAACTTACAAAGTTTAGCAGGAAAAATATTATTTCTAGATTTTAAGGAAAACAATTGAAGATCAAATTTCACACTTGGTAGGCAAAATATTGTTTCTAGATTTGAAGGCACAAAATCAGCAAAAGGTTCTAGTTGTAAATTTCTTGGGTATCAAAATCAACCGTTGCCCCTTCGTTTATTAGAGAATTGTAAAATCAAATCTTGTAATTTCACTTTCTTTAGTTAGAGAGAGATGAGAGAAGTACCTAGAAGTGGAGATGTCCAAGCAACTCAACAATTTCACTTTCTTGAATTCCAAATATGAATCAGAGATATCATACCTAGTTTCAATTGCAAAGAACCTCGGATCGACTGTATCACTCCAAAAGATACACAAGAAAGAGGCCTCTTTTAAACACGGTGTCCTACCTAGGGATTAAAAAATGCCCTGACATTGATGAAGATCCGGAATAGAAATTGATTTTAGAGTGAATTTCTTCAGCTCTCCTAAGAGGTAATAACCCCTTGCAAATTCACACAATCCCACTCCTATATAGCAAGAGAGAGATTGAGTACGGGAAGGCGACAAACATTTATTGACTAGACGGTTTCACCCCTATGCAATTGGGGCATAGGACATGGATGCCCCTTAATGGTGGACACAACTTCATCAGGGCTTGAAGAAGCTCTGGCTAGCAAGGAAAGACACGCAAGAATTACGGAAGGTCTAAAGATGGGGGAACCTCACGTTAGTGGCTCGACCAATTGGGCGCAATTTACATTGCTATATTAATACTCGTATATGTTGACCAAAATTTTAAGAAACTTAGTCACATGACATCATAGTTGTCCCATGGCCACATGGAAGCTCTATAATAATTTTATAATAAATTATGTTTATATAGTTTACATTGATTTGTTTTATAATAGGTTTAAATTAAAGATTTATATTATATTATTTTAAAAAAATTGTGTTATAATTTAAGTTTAATTGTGCTAGGAGGTGCATTCAACAGTCCAATATTATGTCTAGGAATCAAATTTGAAGGGTAGGGTCCTATTTCACTTTGAAGGGCTAGGATATACTGAACCCTTCAATGCTAACATGTTAAAATAAACCATTCCTTTCATTTGAAAATATAATAATAGATCAAAACTTCATTGTATATTAAAAACATTATAATCCAATTTCTCAAAAAAGCGACAAAATTTTCATCGTTCCACTCTATATATTTTAATAAGCAATGTATAACCCAAATAAACCAAGAACCCATATAGAGGAAATTTTAAAAACATAAAAAATACCTGACAATATGAAAAAATCAATTGAAAAATATTTATAACCATGGATATTGAATTGTTGGAATATTCTCACCATCATCATATTTCATTTTGCATGCATTCCATGCAGCACTGCATGCATCTAGTCAGCAACAATGGAGTCTCATAGCACCTTGTCCCTATTTTGGTCCCCCTAGAGCCTGTTTCTGGCCATTATTATCCCTCCTAGCCACTCATGCACCCTTGTTTCCATCATTGGAGTTACATATGCACCCTCTTGCATTGATTTAGGAGATCTATCAGTCATCTATCAGTCAGTTCCATGATTTAGGGAATCTGTTCCCTTGATGACTCACTTAACTGACTATAGCTCTTAGATTGACTCCTACTGAGTCTAGGAGCACACTCTTTGACCACTGACAGCTAATATGCACCCTCCTTGGAGTATCCTTCCCTATTATTGTGATCACATGGTTTAGTTATACTCAGTTCTACTCCGATTGACTTATCATTAACCATCGGTGGCCACTAGACCTTATCAGGATATGGTTCCAATGCAGACTAAGCCATGACTTGAGGAGAATTCGGATCCTTCCAGTGATATCAAATTCATTCTATTGTATTGAAATATTTTTTCCAACTTATAGCTGATGAATGTATCAACAACAGTTTCTCACATCTTTTTAGTTTTATGTGTGAATTTGATCATACTTCTTGTTAATTCTTCTCTCCAATTAACTGAGTGAAATTGTGAGGTTTGTTCAAGCTTAGTGATCTACCCCTATGGAATTTCACATGGTATCATGGCTTTCTAGATATTTTGAAGTTGCATCAGTTGCAACAGTACAAGGAGTTGCAGCAGTTTATTGAGTAGTTGTTTTTCAGTAGGGCACCAGAAGCCTCTGGATTTCCACAACAAATCCTGGTGCTATTACCTTGAATTCTTTGGATCAATCCAGGGAGGTCTAGTGTAATTCCCCTAGAATGAATGTGGACTTTAAGGGAACCTGTCGAGTGACCCAGCTGAATAGACTTCAATAAAGTGGCCCTTCGATTTACGATGTGTCTTTATAATTGAGAAACACCTGATGATGTGCATGACGACAATCAATAAATGAATTAATGAACTCAATGACATGTGTGGAGTTGGATAGTTGATTTAATTGAATAATTGCATGTTGCTTAATGATTAGCTTTGATTGTGGAAAATGTGTTATGTGTACATGAATATGATGCTTAAACATTAGTTGCATGATGAATTATGTGATGAGAACGAAAAAAGTACATATTGACATAATGCCTTACTTATTAACGGAATGTATGATGTTTGGAGTAAACTGTAATTCCTTAATGATTAGTGGGTTTAGGAAATGAATTATGATGAAGGAGGACAAGACTATTAATATGTGCTTTTGAGAATGTGAGTAGTCACAGGTGAAACGGTTCACCGACGAACACACAAAGGACTTAAAGGGCCATAGAGTACGAAATCACACACAGAAGAAAGACGACGGTGATGACTTCCTACGGAATCCCACAGCCAAGTTCAAAATCCCTTATCCTCTTACTCGGGGACGCATGAATTCGTGCAAAATGGACCATGATGGAGTTGGTCATGTACGAGTTGGGGGGAGCGCAGTAAGAATAGACTTACTCCTCAACAACATTAGTCTCCGATACCGTTTAGATGAAGGATTGAAGGTAACGGATACTAAATCCCTACACAAAGTTCCCGTAAGCCAAACAAAAGGATATCGACCAGGGATAATTTTAAGGACCCATACTTATTTAAAAGTGTATAAACCTTGGTGAATCTTACCAATTCTTAAAATGTCAACTATAAAATATTTGGCGATATTTTTCTAAAATTATTTCAATTTCTAAGGATTTTATATAGTTTATATAATAATTTGGCGATTTTTAGAGTGAAAAAAGTTTACCCCATCGAAATTGGGCAACATGGGGCTTCAAAAAATGCAAATTCGCGAATAATTTTTTGGAAAAAAACATGGAAAAATAGCCCATGGGATAAATTTCGCCCCTAAAATTATCCTTGATGTCGACTAAAGGACCCGACAATGTGGTACCTTGCCAAGAAACGGAATTAATAGACGCAAGTACCCGACAATGTGGTACCTTGCCGAGAAACAGAAATGACAGACACGAGGACCCAACGATGTGGTACCTTGATGAGAAACGGAAATGACAGACGCAAGGACCTGACGATGTGGTACCTTGCTGAGAAATGGAAATGATGGACGATTGGACCCGACGGAGTGGCACCATGTTGAACGATGAGCATAAAGGATGGATGGGCCCAATGGTGTGGTACCTAGGTCCTAAAAGGGATTAATTATTAAACATTATGCATAAAAACGTATAAAATTGCATTTAGAACATTTGCTCAGGAAAATGCATCTTAGTATTTAAAATAATAGAAATTATTATTTTAGACATTTGCACATGAAAATACATTTTAGTATTTGAAATAATAGAGATTAATATTATAGACATTCGCACATGAAAATACATTTTAGTATTTAAAATAATAGAAATCATTATTTTAGGAGCAAAATGGAATCCTAAGCTTGAGCATTTAGTTAACACCACTTACACCCACATGTTGGAAGGCGGTTTGGTAAAGAAGAATCACAACATCGCTAATGCTGCGACACATCAGAAGATGTCATGGAAGGTGGCGAGCTAGGCATAAAGAAAATTGTTTCATGCATCTTTGGGTCAGTTGTACCACAGTTTGCGGGTTTTGGGTCATTTGGACCATATGTGATGTAATTTTGGGTTAATTGTACCACATAATGCGGGTTTTTGGGTCATTTGGACTGCGTCAGTTAGATTTTGGGTCATTTGTCCAAAGTGTCGGTTAGGAATTTGTTAGAAAGTGGACAAGCATTGTAAGGTTGGAAGCCTATATATAGACATAAGTTGTAAGAGTTGAATAATATGTTCTTAGTATGGATCCTTGGATGTTGATGTGTGCGTATTTGAGTCTGTATCTAAGATCAAGAGATATTGGTGAGATCGAGTGTTGCGGAGATATTGTATCAGGGCTTTGCTGAAGTAATATGACATGACAAAAATATTTGGTGAAATTTCCTATGTATCTTTTATGGTAATGCATGTTGCGATTTAGAAATGATGCTATGTTTTCTTGATGCAGCTAATGCTTTAATGTTATGTGTGTTGCGATGAAAGATCGTGTTGAATAATTCTATGAATATGAGTGATGTTAAATCTAAATGCATGTATCTGTCTTTGAATATCTCGATAAGTTAAGTAATTGGTACCGCAACCATCCTCCCTCATTCGGCGGAAACATGGTTCCATCCACTCTCCCTTGAATGCCTCAGGTGAGACCTCATTTGCTCTATAGGTGTTGTTGGATGGGGTAAAATCTGTCTAGGCCGGTGCTTAGGGAGATCGCCATGGGTTGGTGTCAACAGCAATGGGAACCCCTGTCGAATGGGTTTGAGTCAACAAATGGTTCTGTTTCCGGGACCATGTGCGAAGTGAAAGGATGATATGTTGTGGCATCCGATGCAACCAGAGATACAAGGAGGGTTTGATCAGAAGTTGCAGGAGTTTGTTGAAGATGAAATCCGGAACACTCAACTGATAGTAGATTAGTGGGTGGATAGATATATCCATGACAGTCTGCATGAATGGTTTTTCTGTGAATTTTTGGTCCTTTTGTTCGAGTGGTTGGAAAATTTGACCTATCAGAAGAGGAACCACCAAGGTGGTGAGCCGACGACCTGGACCACGGAGTTGATCGAAGAATTCCAGGAAGTCGACAATAAAGCATCGTGGGCTATCGAAGTGTGGCTTGATAGCATCTTGGAAGGGTATATCACTGACTTCGCGGTTGATACACAAAAGTCTTATAGTGAAGCTGAAAGAATCTCTTCCGCGAACCCTGGGGAAGGTTTTTGTTGTCGCTCCAACTGTCCATTAATATGCTTATTTGCGATAAGGGTATATTGAAGATGCATCTAGATCAGTAAGTATCCTAGTGGGCGGAGGCCGTGGGTATCGCGACAGCAGGGGGTGGTACATGGAATGATCAGGGGTAGATGTGTGTAGGTCATGATGAGACTGTGAGTGAAACCGAGGCAGAGAGTGGTCTTACAAAGGGAGGAGCGAGGTTTAGATAGGAAAAGAGGTAGAGGATAGGAGAAGGTCCTGCTATGATTGAACCACAAGTTCACGAAGGAAGACCATACGGGATGAAGCAACCTCACAGTCTGGACAAGGATGCACAGGCTATGCCCAGGATAGAGGCAGGACCAAATTCCAGCAGCAGCGTACCCACACCTCCGCTCACTATCTGTCAACCAGTAAGAAACACCACTTCAACTCCACCAGGTCAAAAAAACTTAATTGCTAGTAGTTAAGCAACTACAGCAAGGAAACTCAGGATGGCGAGTGATGATGCTAAGTTGCCATTGTTCCATTGGAATGGGATAGATAACCCAAAGCAGTATTGGTTTTTGTGTGAAGCATTATGGACTGTAAAACAGATCACTAATGATGCCGCTAAGAAAGGACAGTTAGCGACAAATCTACATGGTCGCGCATTAGATTGGTTTATGAAGTTTGTTCTAGTTCCTACAGGAGCTCCGGAGAAGTCACTAGATGACATCAGGGATGGGTTGATTGCAGAATTCAGAAAGCCCAAGTTTGAAGCACAATATATCACAGAATTGAAAGAAACTAAGCAGTATCCCAACGAGACGGTGTGGGATTTTGACCAGCGGTTCAAGATGGTGATGGAGAGGGTTAGTTTTGATATGAGTGTTGTCCAACATAAAGAGTGGTTCATCGCGGCACTGCTACCGCACATTCGGCAGTACCACTGATGCAACAAAACATCACTACGCCCAATGAAGCTATGGAGATTGCAATGCGATTGGAGGCATCGCTGATTAGTGAAAATGCAGTCAGTATGATGCAGATGTAGACACAGCTGGCTAACTTGACCATACAGTTGCAAGATCTGAAGAAGAGAAAGGAGCAGGTGAAGAAGTATGGTGTACGCGATGTCAAGGGGAAGGGCATACTAAAGAGAATTTCCCTGACTTCTGCAACTATTTGGTTTCGGGGGAACCTAACCCGTTGAATGGTGGTGTAATTCCATGGTGTCGTGTTTGTCAAGTATTTGGTTACTGCCATGAAGAATGTTCATACATGCAGAAGATGGTCACCAAACCGATGAACCTGTATTGCACTTTCTGTAAATGGGTGGGACATGATGACAAAGATTGTTGGGCATATGGGTTGCTTCATGAGAGAACGTACGATGCATTCTATGTAAAGGATGAACAATGTGATGTATAGAAGCCATAACCACAGCCACAGGTAGCCCATCCGCTACCTCAACTGTAGGTACAGTTTGTGCCGCAATATGCTCTGATGAAAATGGCTCGACAATAGCTACAATACGTTCAGCAACCACAGTATGCGCAGCCAGGGTAGGGCATGCAACCATCCCCGATGCAACAATAGTACAACCAACCATAGTACCAACAACGGGGCGGATTCTGTGGAGGATTCAGGGGTGGACACGGTGGAGGATTTGGTCATCGAGGAGGATAAGGAGGTTGCAGAACCGTTCAGTGCTATGACTGTGCGGTATGGGGACATTGCTAGTGGGACTACCCGCTATTGCAGACGCAGTGTACATTTTTCTTTGTTACAAACCACATAGTGGAGAACTACCCGCAGTTGATTACACGATGGCAGACAAGGAATGTTCCACAATTGCAGAACCAAGCATAGTAGCTAGTACAGAATCAGGTGTAGCATTCGGTGCAGAACGAGAACCAACATCCAATTCAGAATGCTAATCAAAATGTGAACCAACAAGGGAATCCTGCACCAAATCAGAATCAGGGTGTGAATATTGCGACAATTTCTGCGGAGCCAAGACCACAAGACGCGGCTTTCATAGTCATTACACGGGGAGGTGCAGCAATAGGACGAGATATTCGATTGGCTGGGCAGAAGAAGGTATCATTTGACATTGTGTCTGAGCGTGATACATTCTTTCAGGCACATCGTGTGTTGGACCAGGATCACGGTAAAGCCATCATCTGCGACGTGCCCCCAGCTTTTGATGCGACTTCAGAGGTCGGTCCATCAGCGCAGTCCAGAACCTTGCAAAAGTTTCTTGAGAACTGTTTATTGTTGGTGAGAGATCCCGTAGCCCTTGTTGAGATTGAGGGGTTTTTGCAGCGTCCAGTTAGGGGACTATAGGAGTCCACAGTCAACTCGTTACAGTGGAAAAAGACAGGTAAGGAGATGTGAATGAATATCCGAATCGGGGATTATGATGTTGATTCGGTTATTCTGGATCTTGGTTCGGATGTCAATATCTTAACCAAGCAAGCATGGAATAAAATGGGGAGCCCCCCATTGAGCTGGTCTCCTGTACAGCTCTGGTTAGCTAATCACACTAAAGTAATGTGGATTGGGAAAGTCCCACATCTGGTGGTGGACATTGATGGCATGAAGACCTATGCTAACTTCGATGTCATCGAGGTGGTTGAAAAAGGAATTTCATATCCCACATTGCTAGGGATTGGATGGGCCAATGATAAGAGCGGTAATCAACTTCAAACGGTGGATGATGACTTTCGAAAACCACGATCTCAGATTCATAGCCCCGTTGGATCCGATTGAAGGACGTAGATACATTGAGCCAGTGAAGGACGACGATCCTAGTAGATGGGACCATGCATTCAACATTTCCGAAGACTATATTCATCCCACTGCCAATGGTGAGCTAGGATGGCGCAGTGACAGCTTTGCGTCTTTCGACTCTGATGACATTTTAGAACAATAGCAGGATTGCTTGCATTAGGTGTCGCTTTGCAAGTGTGGGCTAATCACGTAATCGCTATGTCGCATTACGACTGAAATAGCCACACTACCAGTATATGAAGGGCTACTTGGCTCGCTTGAGTTTCTAGCGGAGTTCGAGGAAAGAGTTTCAGAACCACAACGATTGCTGGCATTGGAAGAAGCACTAAAGGTTGCTCCAGCATGTTGGTGGAAAACACACAAGGAATCAATTGATGGATGGTCGAAATGCAGAAGATTGATGACGGTTCGCTTCATCGATACCGAGGTCTACCACATAGGGAAATATGATGGTCGAAACGACTCTAGAGGCCATTTGATGGAGTGTCAGACATTATGGGTATCGTGACCAAGAGACGAGTGGGTCCATGCATTTATCCATACCTTTGATGAAATGCTGCGGTCATGGTATACTACAACTAAATTACGAGGAGAAATCACTACTTGGTTGGAGTTGACAATATGTTTTACTCATATGTTAAGTTTTGCTGATCCCAACCCGGATGTCCATAATGCTCTGCAGATCATCCACGGTGTGGTTCTAAAGGTTGTTCCCATGGCATACCCGACAGATCCGAATACACACTGCCAGATGCAATCCATAATGGAATGTTATAATATCACTAGTGGGCCTGAAGATAGTGATGATCCGCGGAATGTCAATATCCTAGAATCTGAAGGAAGTTGCGATGTGCTACCACCTGATGCACCAAGTGATCCGTTCAGTCAGCCCTTGAAGCTTCGCAAGATCAATATTGGGATGGAGGCCACTCCCAAGTTTGCGAATGTTGGGGATTATTGGGATGATGAGATGATGGGAAAGGTCAATGATTTTCTTTATGACTTCCAAGACCTATTTCCTACGAAGTTTTCTGAGATGAAAGGTATTTTGGGCGATTTAGGTGAAATGAGGATCCCCTTGAAACCAGATGCTAAACCGATCAGGAAGCGACTTTACTAGCTGAATCCATGACATAATGAGAGGGTCAAGGTTGAACTTGATCACATGTTGGATGCTGGTATCATTGAACTGGTTGAAGAGTCAGAGTCGATCAGTCCTATGGTGGTGCAGGACAAGAAGACCGACGAGGTGCGTATCTGTGTCGATTTGGGGAAGTTGAATTATGCCTACTTGCATGATCCCTTTCTGACCCCATTTACTAATGAAGTACTCGAAGGTGTGGGAAGTCAGGAGATGTATTATTTCATGGATGGGTTCTCGAGGTATCATCATATCCGCATTGTGAAGGAAGACCGCCACAAGATGAATTTTGTGACAGAATGGGGATGTTTTCAGTATACCGTGATGTTGTTTGGGTTGAATAATGCACTTGTGATATTCTCACGGGTTGTCGTCGCTGCATTCAAGGACTTTATTAAGAATGTTTTCCAGGTATACATGGATGATTGGATAGTTTATGGTTTGATCTGTGATCATCTGGCCAATCTATAGTTGATGTTGGAGTGTTGTCGACAACATCAGATATTGCTGAATTTGAAGAAGTGTATCTTTTGTGCACCGTTTGGGATATTGCTGGGTCACATTGTGTGCAAACAAGGGTTGTTAGTCGATGCAAAAAAAAATTGCGCTCATTTTGAGCTTAACACTACCAACCAATGTCAAGCAATTGAGGGCCACTTTGGGGCATACTGGGTATTATCGTAAGTTTATCAAGGGATATGCAATGATCACCGCCCCTATGGAGAATCTATTGAAGAAAGATGTAGTCTTCCAATGGAACACTGAATGTCAGGATAGTTTCGAGCAACTGAAGGAAAAGATGGCTTCAGCACCAATACTAGTCTTTCTAGACAGGAGTAAGGAGTTCCATGTCCATGTGGATGAATCATCGATTGCACTCGGTGTGGTGCTGGAAGAACCAGGAGAGGGGGATCTCGATCACCCTATTGCTTTTGCAAGTCGGAAGTTGTCATCCGCAGAAAGGAACTAGACCACTACCAAGAGGGAAGGCTTGGCGATGGTCTATGCGCTGCAGAAGTTCTGACACTACTTATTGGTTGGACATATTAAGATGTTCACACACCACTATGCATTGAAATACTTGGTCAATAAGCCTGTGTTGGGGGGGAAGATATGCCGCTGGTTACTTCTCTTTCAAGAGTTCAATTTTGAAGTAATTGTGAAGCCAGGTTGGTTGAATGCTAGCCCTGACAATCTATCGTGGATTTATATAGGTGAAGAGCCAACTAACATTGAAGATGGGTTTCCTGATGTGCAACTGTTTAAAGTGGAAGTAGCTAATGGCTATTTTGAAGAAATCATCCAGTTTCTGGCGACAGGTACCGCACCAGAAGAGTTCACCACTAGTTAGAAGAAGCAGTTGGTAGTCAAAGTTGTAGACTTCCAGCTAATTGCAGGAGAGTTATACAAGATGGGTGCAGATGAGATATTGTGACGGTGTATCTTGCCACATGAGCAAGCGCAGATCCTGTCATAAGCACAAGGAGGTGTGGCTGGAGGGAACTACGGTGGTCGGACAACTTCCAGGAAGGTACTTAGCACAGGGCTTTGGTGGCACATGTTGCATAATGATGCGACAGAATATGCATGGTCCTGTGATGTCTATCAGAGAATCGGGAAGCCATCCAAGTAAGATGAGATGTCGATGATGCCTCAGATAACACTACATCCATTCGACAAATGGGCAATGGATTTTGTGGGACCAATCAATCCACTAGGGAAGCTTACTGGGGAAATAGACATCATCACGACGACAAATTATTTGACAAGATGGGTGAAGGCTGCACTAGTCTTTTATTGTTCCATAGCCATGGCTGTGCGGTTCTTGTTTGACAATATTATCACTCACTTCGACTGCCCCAAGATATTGCTGAGTGATCAAGGAAGCCACTTTCTCAATCACACCATCAGTACATTGACAGAGGAGTTGCAGATATAGCATAAGAAGAGTATGCCATATCATCGACAGGAAAATGGCACGGTGGAAGCTTTCAATAAAATATCGGAGCATGCACTGACAAAGGTGTGCAATGCGAACCGTGATGTCTGGGATCTAAAATTCCCAGTAATGTTGTGGGCGTATCGCACCATGTGTAAAAGTTTGATGGGTCAGACACCATTCAAGTTTGTGTATGGACAAGAAGAGATTATGCCGATGGAGTACATTGTTCCAAGTCTGTGCATCACGGCAACGACAAGGCTAGATGATGCAGCGGCCTTAGAAGAACGTCTGGTGCAGTTCGTGCAGCTGGAGGAAGATCGCTTTATCGCAGGATTCCACCAGGGGGTGGAGAAGGATCGCTAGAAGGCTTGACATGATCGCCACATCAAAAACAAATTGTTTCAATAGAGCGACTTGATGTTGTTGTATGATATCAAGTTTATGAAACATCCACGTAAATTGCAGATGCATTGGCTTGGTCTGTATTGCATCAGTAGCATCACTTCAGGAGGAGAGGTATAGTTGCCGCATTTGGACGGAGCGATGCTCCCAAAGTTGATTAATGGTAGTAGGTTGAAGCCCTATCGATCGGTCTTGGAATAGCACGATGCTTGAGTTGCATTGAAAAAAAAAATGCAGGTTGATTGGTGGCAGGTTGGTGTACCAACAGAAGCGGAATGCGCAAGCAGGGAGGCTTGTGCCGCAAGTTAGGAGCGGTCTACGACAAGTGGCAGGGTCGTGACCGGGTCAAATCAGCAATAAATGCCAAAAGTGAAGACAGTTAATTAACGAATCTTGTTCGAATGATGGACATTAATGGTGGATCTGACCGATCGGTTGACAGGATCAACGATGTATTTGAGTCATTAATACAAAATTTTGGTCAAGTTAATGCAGGATTTAATAATGATTATGGAGGATTGCATTGGACGCTATAAGAATAGGCCTAAGATGGTTGGAAGGCACTGAGAATTCAGTTGTTAAGTGACTGTGAAGTGCTGTCGAGTATCGTTGTTTCTTGGTGAGTGCAATTTTGAGTTAGGCAAGGTTCAGTTGAACTTGTAGAGTGTCATTGTTGAGCATTGAGTGGGTCTATCAAATTATGCTGGTGCAGCCATCAGTTGAGAACGCCGTGTGAGGTATGCTAGGCGAGCTGGAAACAATTGAGATTAGCAGTGAAGTAGAGTCTCCCTTCATCCCAGTTTCCATTGAAGAAGAAGTCGAGTCTGTGAGAGACATTAATCTTGAGGAAGAAGTTGCAAAAATGTTGGTGGGAGCATCAGTGATTGCCAAGAAGCATCGGGGAGGACATCATTCTGAGTGGCCGCAAAGCAAGCGTCATCTTCGGTCCTCCACTGCTGTGGTGGGGGAAGCTCAAGGGGAAGCGGGGCCATCCAGCCACCGGATTCATGAGTCCGTTGCATGGGAAGGACTCTTGGCCACTGATATTCCGGGGTATGTCCCCCCAGTCGGACCAGGGCCCCTTCCCGGAAGGTGCAGAGGAATCAAAAGTATCCATTGCAGATGTCCGCCTTGCCAGTAGGAACGAAGTGCTCTATTGACATCATGCCAGCATTGATGGGTCTGAAATATGATGACCATGATATGGTGGCATACAAGGAGATTACGTCAGACCCTTATGATCCATAGTCACAATTGAGCGGTAAGCCAGTTCCACGTGATTGGGCGTGGGGTTTGAAATAGGCAGTCCTACTAGGCCTTGTCAATATGTCCCATTTTGGATGACTACCGGAGGTCAATGCATGTGTGAAGCAGCTACTGGCCTACTTTCATGGTAGTACGTTGTGGCTGGATGAAGCAATTCCCTTCATGGTGCACTTGATCACAGAGATTACCCGGTTTCCCAAGGATGGGGCTGACCCGTCGCAGTATTTCCGAGGAAATGAGAACGACAAAAAGATGGTCGTGCAATTGGTCAAGTGCTATGCCTTGGAGAAGGATGGCCGTGGTTACCGCACCAGTAGAATCAATGATAAGGTGGTGCTCACTGGCACAAGGATACTTTCCTGCAAAGTGGTATGGGGTGGTCGACCCAATCAGTGTAATTCGAGAATTGTGGCATGTGCTAAGCAGTGTGTGGCCAGAGTGCAGATGAACTGGTCATTGTTTTTACTGAATCAGTTGGTGGAGGATGCCATGGTAGTTAAAGCAGGTAAGGGCTCATTTACATATAGTTGTCTTCTGCTATTGATTGCATTCGTGGCATGGAAGGAGTCCGACGTGTACCGGAGTATGGAGACTGATGCAGTGAAAGAGCGTCACGGCGCGCGGTATCAGAACCTGTGGTTTGTCCGAGAATAAGAGCGGAATAGGGAATGTATATTGATGTTCTGGTTATACTAGGAGATGCTCTGTGTGGCTGCGATGAAAGTGCCCCAATTGTCCGAAGAGACCACAACACAGTTTAAGACGGTCATGGTGTTTGCAATTCGATCGCATGCAATTTATGTACCAGCCCTCCATGACCCAGATAGGAAATGGGTGCTGACACCATATAAGGTGATGATGGTGGAGTTGGAGGCTATCGTGAATTAATGGCCAGAGGCATGACACGAACCCATGGGGTTGGCAGAGATTGGGGTTGGAGAACCGGCAAAAGGCCCAGATGATCGCATATCGATGCAGGACCAACAAAGTCATCATGACTCAGATCAAGAGTCAATAATAGAAAAAAAGGCACCAGTACCCTGCGACAATCAGTGGGATGTGCCTGTCATCGAAAGCGCACTTGGGATGATTAATAAAATAAATCAGTGATGCATCCACTACAGCAGCTCACAAGATGACAATGAAGACAGATGAAGGTTTCCATGTGCTCACTGCTCGTATGGACTCCTTGTATGACATGGTGTCGAGGAAGTCACTTGGAGAAGCAGTGGCATTGTAAGTTGGAACAATCAACAACAAGCCGTGGGTCAGGAATGTGGATATTCCCCTCACTGCGATTGTGACTGAAGATGAGGCTGTGAATGACTTATTGCAACAATTGACGAAGGTGACCATAAACGTTAATGCATTGCTGGCACAAGGATTGACAACGGTGCAGATGGTTGTTAGCTAAGAAATGGCGGACAGAATGCACGAGATTAGCGGTAAGTGTCTCCGGCTACAAGAGAGCGAGGAAGTTGCACAGGAAGCAATTGCAGAGTTCATAGGATGAGTTTCTATAGCACGGAAGGCTGTAGATGAGCTCGAAGAGGACATCAACAGAGAATGAGATGAGAAGGCTCAAGAAATTGAAGACCTGAAAAAAGAACAGGACCACCTCATCGTGGAGAAAGCCCTTATGTGGGATGGCAGTGTGTGGGTAGAGAGGGCCATTGCGGAGGCTTATCACCATGTGTCAGATGCCACTGAAGGGTTGGATATGCTTCAACATGTGCAGTAGCTGGGGGCTGCCATTGTCGAGTTGCTGCAAGAGAATTAGGAGTTAAAAGATCAGGTGAATCCTGGTACACCTTAAGCCAAAGTGGATGACTGCAAATAAGCCATTGAGGAGATAGAAATGCAGCTAGCGGAACTGGAAATAGCACCAATGAAGATCACAGCCAACACTATGCAGTTTTGCGGCCGGATTGTTCAGGACGAGCAGGTTGAACAGTTGATGAAGTCTCGGCAGGAAGCAGAAGGGTAGTTGGCGACGTTGAAGGGGGCGATGCACATAATGCCACCCATGGAGCAGGTTACCAAGTCTGTAGACATAAAAGAGCTATAGAAGTGCATTGCCAAGGCCTACAAGTGATAGAAGAAGCGCGTTGTGCAGTTGGAGGAGTTCAAGGATGTTGGCGGTTAGTTCATGACAAAGGCTGACGAAGTTTTCCAGGCAGTGCAGGGCCATTGTTAGCTAGTGGTCGCGAAGCTTACTGAGCACCCATCGCCCTAGGATGTCATTGACAGTCAAGAGGCGGCTACGAAAGCAAAGGAAGTGGTGACGACAGTCGAGCAGTAGTATGAGTATTTAAAAGTCAAGACCACAAAGTACATTATGTCCTACTGACGTGGCTCGAGGGTGAGCCACAAGATTGTGTTAGGGGCCTATTGGCAGGCAGTTTGGTAAGGAATAATGAAAGCATCGTTGATGTTGTGACACATCAAAAGATGCCATGGAAGGTGGTGAGCTAGGCATAAAGAAGATTATTTTATGCATCTTTGGGTCAGTTGTACCACAGTTTGCGAGTTTTGGGTCATTTGGACCATATGTGATGTAATTTTGGGTTAATTGTACCGCAAAATGTGGGTTTTGGGTTCATTTGGACCGAGTCAGTTAGATTTTGGGTTATTTGTCCAAAGTGTCGATTAGGAAGTTGTTAGTAAGTGGACAAGCATTGTAACGGTGAAAGCCTATATATAGACATAAGTTGTAAGAGTTGAATAATATGGTCTTAGTATGGATCCTTGAATGTTGATGTGTGCGTCTTTGAGTCAGTATCTGAGATCAAGAGATATTGGTGAGATCGGGTGTTGTGGAGATATTGTATCAGGGTTTTGTTGAAGTAATATGACATGACAGAACTATTTGGTGAAATTCCCTGTGTATCTTTTATGATAATGCATGTTGTGATTTACAAATGATGCTATGTTTTCTTAATGCAGCTAATGCTTTAATGTTATGTGTGTTGCGATGAAAGATCCTATTGAATAATGCTATGAATATGAATGATGTTAAATCTGAATCATGTATATGTATTTGAATGTATCGATAAGATAAGTAATTGGTGCTACAACCATCCTCCATTTCGCGGAAACATGGTTCCGTTCACTCTCCCTTGAACACCTCGGGTGAGACCTCATCTGCTCTACAGGTGTTTCTCTACAGGGTAAAACCTGTCTGGGCCAGTGTTGAGGGAGATCATGGTGGGTTGGTGTCAACAGCAATGGGAACCCTTGTCGATTGGGTTTGAGTCAACACCACAAAAATAGAGATTAAAAGGAACATCATGGAGACAAACTTGAGTAAACTTAGGAAAGTTGGTGTACTCTCTAGAAAACTTGACACATGGATATGTGAGCTAAATCACTTTTTAATCAAACGAAATTAAATACTTTTGCATGAACCGACATGTGTTGCAATGTATTTTCCTATTTAAGGAAGGATTTGGGAATGGGTAAGGGACCCAATGTTTGGATGGTTATTGTAATTTTTGTAAAGGGAGTGACTTGCTGCTCCTGGAGTTTGGCTGGAGATTTTGGTGGGGGGGAAACCCATTTATGAGTCTGTAGATTGTGTGTGTGAGCTCTATGACCCTGAAGCTCGGGGGTGGCTATGCGATTGAAAGCATGAGCCTATGGTTGGGTGGCGAAGCTAATGGTTTCTTCGCTTAGGGTTAAACGAGCTTTGCTAGAGGGATCCTACGGAAGATGCAGACGACAATGGACAAGTTAGATTAGACTGATGAAAACCCCTCCTTCGACAATGGTCACGACCTACAGTTGACAAGTTATGGCTTTGTCTATATTTGCTAAGTTATTTAGTTAATTTATTTTATTTCTCTATTAGTGATGGTATCTAATATGTTTTTTATTAAGTTGTTAAGTTTTAGGCTCAGCTCATGAGGACCCTACAATAGGGGCTCTACATATAGCCAGGTGTGAAGGATCCAGATAAAAGTGCCTACTATCCTAAAGCAGTGTTCATTAGATTCTCTAACAAATCCTATAGATAAACTTCATTCTTTTGCAGGTTATTCAAAGTTTTAGTGCAGCAATAGTTGCAGGAGTTTTCAACAGTTGGAGAAGTTGCAACATTTTTTTGCAGTAGTAGCAATAGATATTCTCCATTTTTTTGTAGTAATTATACAACAACTTCCATGAATATGAAAAGAAATTCTTTCTCTCTCTCCATTAAACTATGATGAGTGGAAACAAAAGATGATAGCATATATGGAGAGACATGGTCTTTTTGATATGTGTAATGGTGTTAAGAGAGATTTTTCTTCCTATGAAGAGGAGAATGATTGGCTAAATGATTGTGACAGAGCCTTGGGAGAAATATGTATTGTTATGTCTCCTATTATGTGATACGTCATTAATACTGTTGAACATCCAGGTAATCTCTAGACCTGATTGGATAGAGAATTTGGAAAGCAGAAGGAAGAGGATCATGCTAGCCATTTGAAGAACAAGCCCAGTGATACCTCCTTACGTGTTCTCTCTAATTATGTTTCGTCCTTAATCATCTCTCATGATGAATTTGTTTAATATGAATAAGAAGCTGCAGATTCAACACAAAAAATTCATGTTGAAGACATTCCTTCCTCTGTTGTTCTAGAAGTTGAAGATAGTTTCGAATTGTCCCATTCCATGTAGCTGATGAAAATTAAAGTGACACAACTGATGAAGTTGCTCCTTTTGGAGATATTATCCATTCCTCACTCATGTTCTTAATATCTTCTATATCTAATTCTGAGCGAGATTTGTCAGTTACTACTCTAGAAGTTGAAGAGAGTTTCGAAATCTCTACTTCCCATGAGCCTGTTGATATGCAAAATGATGATCTACTGAATGTTTTGGAAGTTAAATCAGAGTTTGGAGGTGATGCATTCTCCCTCCTTGATCACATGCTTCCTATTAACTTCTATTGGATCATTGGCACATGTTCTCAGAGTTTCACTGAATATGGAGGACACTACCATTCGCTTGGGTTCAAGTCTCGGGCACATTTTTGTGATTTTGGTTTTGATCTCACCCCTACTGGTTCAAAGGAGATCACAAGAAACCTTCAATCAATTCTTGGATTTGATTTAACTTCCAATGATCATAAGTTCAAGTTTCAAGAGAAATTAGATCTGATTGGAGCTAATTCTACCTCAGTTGGTTCGAATTATAGGGTCCATAATGATCTTCATAATTTCGGATTTGTTCTCACAATGTTTTGTCTGAAAGAAGGAAGCCCAGGATGGCGGGCGATGATGCTAAGTTTTCGCTGTTCCATGGGAATGGGACAAATAACCTAGAGCAGTATTGGTTTTTGTTTGAAGTGATATGGACCGTAAAACAGATCACTGATGATGCCACTAAGAAAGGACAGTTAGCGACAACTCTGCAAGGTCACGCATTAGATTGGTTTATGAAGTTTGTTCTAGTCCCTACAGGAGCTCCAAAGAAGTCACTAGATGACATCAGGGATGGGTTGATTACAAAATTTAGAAAGCCCAAGTCTGAAGCACAATATATCATAGAATTGAAAGAAATTAAGCAGTATCCCAATGAGACGGTGTGGGATTTTGACCAGTAGTTCAAGATGCTGATGGTGAAGGTTAGTTTTGATATGAGGGTTTTCCAACATAAAGAGTGGTTCATCTCAGCATTGCTACCACACATTCGGCTACCACTGATGCAAAAAAACATCACAATGCCCAGTGAATCTATGGAGATTGCAATGTGATTGGAGGCATCGCCGATTGGTGAAAATGCAGCCAAGATGACGCAGATATAGACACAGCTACCTAACTTGACCATACAACTTCAAGATTTGAAGAAGAGCAAGGAGCAGCACGAAGAATTATGGTGTATGCGATGTCGAGGGGAAGGGAATACTAAGGACAATTGCCCTAACTTCCGCAACTATTTGGTTTCGGGGGAACCTAACCCATTGAATGGTGGTGGCATGTCATGGTGTTGTGTTTGTCAGGTATTTGGGCACCGCCATGAAGAATGTTCATACATGAAGAAGATAGTCACCAAACTGATGAACCTATATTGCACTTTCTGTAAATTGGTGGGACACGATGACAAATATTTCTGGGCATATGGGTTGCTTCATGAGAGAACGTATGACACATTCTATGTAAAGGATGACCAGCGTGTCGTACAGCAGCCACAACCGCATATGCAGGTAGCCTAGTCGGTACCTCAACCACAGGTACAGTTTGTACCGTAGCAGTAACCACAGCAGTTTGTGCTGCAATATGCTCCAATGCAAATGGCTGCACAATAGCCATAGTACGTTCAACAACCGCATTATGCGCAGCAAGGGAAGGGCATGCAACCAACCCCGATGTAGCAACAGTACAACCAACCATAGTACCAATAGCAGGGCAGATTCCATGGAGGATTTCGGGGTGGAGGCAGTGGAGGATTTGGTCGTGGAGGAGGACAAGGAGGTCGCGGACCTATTTAGTGCTATCATTGTGTGGTATGGGGACATTACTAGTGAGATTACCCGCTATTACAGACGTAGTGTACATTTTGCGTTGTTACATACCACACAGTGGAGAATGGCCCACAGTTGATTGCACGATGGCAGGCAGGGAATGTTCCACAGTTGCAGAACCAGGCACAACAACCAGTACAGAATCAGGTGCAGCAACCGGTGCAGAACCAAAACCAACGTCCAATTCAGAATGCTAATCAAAATGTGAACCAACAAGGGAATCTTGCACCAAATCAGAATCAGGGTGTGAATGTTGCGACAATTTCTGCAGAGCCAAGACCAAAAGACGTGGCTTTCACAGTCATTACACGGGGAGGTGCAACAACAGGAGGAGATATTTAATTGGCTGGGAAGAAGAAGGTATCATCTAACATTGAGTCTGAGCATGATATATAGCGGTAAAGCCGTCATTTGCGACATGCCCCCCACTTTTGATGCGACTTCGAAGGTCGGTCCTTCAGCGCAGTCCGGAACCTTGCAGAAGTTTTTTTAGAACTGTTTATTGTTGGTGAGAGATCTCGCAGCCCTTGCTGAGATTGAGGGGTTGTTGCAGCATCCATTTAGAGGACAACAAGAGTCCATGATCAACTCCTTACAGTGGCGGAAGATAGGTAAGGAGATGCGAATGAATATCCAAATCGGGGATTATGACGTTGATTCGATTATTCTGGATCTTGGTTCGGATGTCAACATCTTAACCAAGCAGGCATGGAAGAAAATGGGGAGCCCCCCATTGAGCTGGTCTCCTGTACAGCTCTGGTTAGGTAATCATGCTAAAGTAATGTCGATTGGGAGAGTCCCATGTCTGGTGGTTGACATTGAGGGCATGAAGACCTATGTTGACTTCGATGTCATCGAGGTTCGTATCCCGCATTGTTGGGGATCGGATGGGACAACAATAGTGGAGCGGTAATCAACTTCAAATGGCGGATGATGACTTTCGAAAACCGCGATCTCAAAGTCATAGCCATGTTGGATCCGGATGAAGGATGCAGATACATTGAACTAGTGAAGGATGACTATAACAGTAGATGGGACCATGCATTCAACATTTCCAAAGGATATATTCATCCAATTGCCAACGGTGAGCTGGAATGGTGCAGTGACAAATCTGTGTCTTCTGACTCTGATGACATGTTAGAACACTGGCAAAACCACTTGCATGAGGTGTCGCTCCGCAAGTGTGGGCTAATCATGCAATCACTATGCCGCATCGTGACTGAAACGGTCACACTACCAGTATACGAAATGCTTCCTGGCTTGCCTGACTTTCTGGCGAAGTTCTAGGAAAGAGTTTCAGAACCACATCGATTGCTGGCATTGAATGAAGCACTAAAGGATGCTCTAGCACGCTAGTGGGAAACACACAAGGATTCAATTGATGGATGGTTGAAATGCAGAATATTGATGACGGTTCGCTTCGGCAATGCCGAGGTCTACCACATAGGGAAATTTGATGGTCGAAACGACCCTGGTGGTCATTTGATGGAGTGTCAGACATTATGGGAATCACGACCAAGATACGAGTGGGTCCATGCATTTATCCATACCTTGGATGAAATGTCGCGGTCATGGTATACTGCAGCTGAATTACAGGGAGAAATCAATACTTGGTTGGATTTGACAATATGTTTTACTCATACGTTTAGTTTTGCTAATCCCAACTCAGATTGTTAATTTTTCAGAATTTACTTCAATCTAATCTCGGATCTTAACTGAGAGAACAACATGCACAACATATCTACAACATATCAATCATGGACACAATAATGCAAGCACACAAGAGACACAGAGTTTACTTGGGGAAAACCATAAAGGTGAAAAACCCCAATAACTTTCTCATATATAGATAAAGCAATGATACAACCCAAGCATAAGACATAGACATCTCCTAGCAGCAGCTTCTCCTTCTCCAGCTTCTCAGCTTCCCGCACTCTATTTATACTTGACTTGACTTTCCTAATAACCTTTACTAGGTCGGCCTTAACTTAACCACTTAACATAATGCTGACTGGGCCGACCCCCAATAGGGTGGTCTAATAACCCTTTGACTCACATGGCCAACCCCCAATAGGAGGGTCTAATAACCCTTTGACCCACATGACTTATACAGGGCTGACCCCAACAAGGTGGTCTAATAACCCATCAAGTATAAGTTATGACACTTATAATATAAATGATGACACTTCCGTATAGAGGAATAATAACATCTTTATAGGAATACAAACACTTCCGTATAGAGGAATAATAACATCTCTATAGGAATACAAACACTTCTGTATAGAGGAATAATAACATCTCTATAGGAATACAATATACATATATGTGAAATACATTATGAAGTTACATATACATCAACACGGATGTCCATAACACTCGTCAAATCATCCGCGATGTGGTTCTAAAGGTTGTTCCCATGGCATACCTGACAGATCCGCATATGCATTGCCAGATGCAATCTGTAATGGAATTTTATAATATCACTAGTGGGCCTGAAGATGGTGATGATCCATGGAATGCCAATATCCCAGAATCTGAAGGAAGTCGCGATGTGGTACCACCTGATGCGCCAAGTGATCCGTTCAGTCAGCCCTTGAAGCTTCGCAAGATCAATATTGGGATGGAATCCACTCCCAAGTTCGTGAATGTTGGGGATTATTGGGATGATGAGACGATGGGAAAGGTCAATGATTTGCTGCATGAATTCCAAGAACTATTTCCTATGAAGTTTTCTGAGGTGAAAGGTATTTTGGGTGATTTAGGTGAAATGAAGATCCCCTTGAAACCAGATGCTAAACCGATCAGGCAGTGACCCTACCCGCTGAATCCGCGACATAAGGAGAGGGTCAAGGTCGAACTTGATCGCATGTTGGATGCTGGTATCATTGAACTAGTTCAAGAGTTAGAGTGGATTAGTCCTATGGTGGTGCAGGAAAAGAAGAACGGCGAGGTGAGCATCTATGTCAATTTGCATAACTTGAATGATGCCTGCCTACATGACCCCTTTCCAACCCCGTTTACTGATGAAGTACTCGAATGTTTGGGCAGTCAGGAGATGTATTCTTTCATGGATGGGTTCTCAGGTTATCATCAGATCCACATTGTGAAGGAAGACCGCCACAAGATGACTTTTGTGATAGAATGGGGATGTCTTCAGTATACCATGATGCCATTTGGGTTGAAGAATGCTACTGTGATATTCTTGCGGGTTGTCATTGCTGCATTCAAGGACTTTATTCAAAGTTTTTGCAGGTATACATGGATGATTGGACAGTCTATGGTTTGATCCACGATTATCTGGGCAATCTACAGTTGATGTTGGAGCACTGTCGACAACATCAGATATTACTGAATTTGAAGAAGTGTATCTTTTGTGCACCATTTGGGATATTGTTGTGTCATATTGTGTGCAAACAAGGATTGTTAGTCGATCTAGCAAAAATTGCGCTCATTTTGAGCTTAACACCACTGACCAATGTCAAGCAATTGAGGGCCACTTTGGGGCATACTAGGTATTATAGCAAGTTCATCAGGGGATATGCAGCAATCACCGCCCCTATGGAGAAGCTATTGAAGAAAGATGCAGTATTCCAATGGAACACTGAATGTCAAGATAGTTTCAAGCAGGTGAACGAAAAGATGGATTCAACACCAATACTAGTCTTTCCAGACTGTAGTAAGGAGTTCCATGTCGATGTGGATGTATTTTCGATTGCACTCGGTGTGGTGCTGGCGGAACTAGGAGAGGGGGATCTCGATCACCCTATTGATTTTGCAAGTCGGAAGCTGTCATCCACAGAAAGAAACTACACCACTATCGAGAGGAAAGGCATGGTGATGGTCTATGCACTGCAGAAGTTCCGACACTACTTATTGGGTGGACATTTTAAGATGTTCACAGACCACTCTGCATTGAAATACTTGGTCAATAAGCTTGTGTTGGGGGGGAAGATATGCCACAGGTTGCTTCTCTTTCAAGAGTTTGATTTTGAAGTAATTGTGAAGCCAGGGCGGTTGAATGTTGGCCCTGACAATCTATCGCGGATTGAAACAGGTGAAGATCCAACTAACATTGAAGATGGGTTTCCTGATGTGCAACTGTTTAAAGTGGAAGTAGCTAATGGCTATTTTGAAGAAATCATTCACTTTCTGGCGACAGGTACCGCACTAGAAAAGTTCACCACTAGTCAGAAGAAGCAGCTAGTAGTCAAAGCTGCAGGCTTCCAGCTAATCGTAGGAGAGTTATACAAGATGGGTGCAGATGAGATATTGTGATGGTGTGTCTTGCCACATGAGCAAGTGCAGATCCTGTCATAAGTACACAAAGGTGTGGCTGGAGGGTACTATGGCGGTCGGGCGACTGCCAGGAAGGTACTTCGCGCACGGCTTTGGTGGCCCACGCTGCATAAAGACACGACAGACTATGAGTGGTCCTGCGATGTCTGTCAGAGAAACGAGAAGTCATCAAGGTGAGATGAGATATCGTTGATGCCTCAGCTAACACTACAACCATTCGACAAATGGGAAATGGATTTTGTGGGACCAATCAATCCACCGGGGAAAGATACATCATCACGGTGACAAATTATTTGACAAGATGGGTGAAGGCCGCACCAGTCATTGAATGTTTCGTAGCCACGACTGCATGGTTCTTTTTTGACAACATTTCACTCGCTTCGGCTGCCCCAAGATATTGCTGAGTGATCACGGCAACCACTTTCTCAATTGCACCATCAACACATTGATAGAGTAGTTGCAGAGATAGCATAAGAAGAGTACGCCATAACATCCACAGGAAAATGGCACGGTGGAAGCTTTCAATAAGATATTGGATCATGCACTGACAAAGTTGTGCAATGCGAACCGCGATGACTGGGATCTGAAAATCCCAGCAGTGTTGTGGGCATATCTCACCACGTGTAAAAGGTTGATGCGTCAGACACCATTCAAGTTGGTGTATGGACAAAGAGCTATTATGCCAATGGAGTACATTGTTCCAAGTTTGCGCATTGTGGAAACGACAGGCCTTGATGATGCAGCAGGATTAGAAGAACGTCTGGCGCAGTTAGTATAGCTGGAGGAAGATCGATTTATCACAGGATTCCACTAGGAGGTGGAGAAGGATCGCCAGAATGCTTGGTACGATTGCCACATCAAAAACAAATTGTTTCAACAGAGTGACTTGGTGCTATTGTATGACAAAAAGTTTATGAAACATCCAGGTAAATTGCAGATGCATTGGCTTGGTCCATATCGCATCTGTAGCATCACTTCAGGAGGAGAGGTACAGTTGCAGCATTTGGACAGAGCGATGCTCCCAAAGTTGATTAATGGTAGTAGGTTGAAGCCTTATCGGTTGGGCTTGGAACAATGCGATGCCTGATTCACATCAGAAACAAAAAAAAATATGCAGATTGATCGGTGGCAAGTTGGCGCACCAATAGAAATGGAATGCGCAAGCAAGGAGGCTTGTGTCGCAAGTTAGGAGCGGTTTGCAACAAGTGGCAGGGTCACGACCGGGTCAAATCAGCAATAAATGCCAAAAGTGAAGATAATTAATTAATGACGCAGTGAAGTAGAGTGTCCCTTCATCATGGTTTCCATTGAAGAAGAATCCGAGTTTGCGAGACACGTCAATCTTGAGGCAGAAGTTGCAAACATGCCGATGGGAGCATCGGTTATTTCCAAGAAGCATCGAGGATGACAACATTTTGAGTCACTGCAAAGCAAGCATTAGCTTTGGTCATCCACTGCTGTAGTGGGGGAAGCTCAAGGGGAAGTGGGTCCATCCAACCACTTGATTGATGAGTCCTCCACATGGGAAGGACTCTCGGCCACTGATATCCTGGTGCCTATCCCAACGAGTCGGTCCGAGGCCCCTTCCCGAAAGGTGCAGAGGAATCAAAAGTATCCATTGCGGATGTCCGCCTTACTAGTAGGAATGGAGTGCTCTGTTGACATCAGGCCAGCACCGACGCGTCTGAAATATGACGACCATGATATGGTGGCATACAAGGAGATTAAATCGGACCCTTATGAGCCAAACTCACAATTGAGTGGTAAGTCGGTTCCGCGTGATTGTGCGCGGGGTTTGAAGCAAGCAAGCGTGCTAAGCCTTATCAATATGCCCCATTTTGGACAAATTCTGGAGGTCAATGCATATGTGAAGAAGCTACTGGCCTGCTTTCATGGTGGTACGTTGTGGCTGGACGGAGCAATTCCTGTCATGGTGCACTTGATCGCAAAGATTACTGGGTTGACCAAGGATGGGGTCGACCTGTCACATTATTTTCGAGGAAAGGAGAACGAAAAAAAGTTGGCCACGCAGTTGGTCAAGCACTATGCCTTGAAGAAGGACGGTTGTGGTTACCGCACCAGTAGCATCAATGATAAGGCGGTGCTCACTGGCACCAAGATACTTTCCTGCAAAGTGCTACCTGCTAGTCGACCCAATCAGTGTAATTTAGGAATTATGGATTATGCTGAGCAGTGTGCGGCCGGAGTGCAGATGAACTGGTCATTGTTTTTAATGAATCAGTTGGTGGAGGATGCTGTGGTGGTTCAAACAGGTAAGTGATCATTTACATATAGCTGGATTTTGCTATTGATTGCATTCGTGGCCTGGAAAAAGCTTGACGTGTACCAGTGTATGGAGACTGACACCGTGATTGAGCATCACGGCGCGGTATCAGAACTTGTGGTTTGTTCGAGAATAAGAGTGGAAAAGGGAATTTTTTTATGTTGTTCTGGTTATACTGGGAGATGCTCTATGTGGCTGCGATGAAGGTACCCCGATTGTCCAAAGAGACCACAACACAGTTTAAGACTGTCATGGTCTTTGCAATTCGACCACATGCAATTTATGTACAAGCCCACCGTGACCCAAATAAACAATGGCTGCTGACACCATATAAGGTGACGATGGTGGATTTGGAGGCTATCGTGAACGACTGACTAGAGGCATGGTGCGAACCCATGGGTTGGTGAAGATTGAGGCTGGAGAACCGGCAAAAGGCCCATATGTTCGCATATCGGTGCAGGACCAGGACAGTCATCATAACTCAGATCTAGAGTCAATAAAGACACAGAAAAATGATGACAGTGACCGAGCCCTTGAAGAAAATAGTACAAAAAGGTACCAGGACCCTACAATAATCAGTGGACTTCCCATGTCATCGGAAGCGCACTTGGGCCGACTAATAAAAGAAATTGTTGATGCATCCACTGTAGTGGCTCACAAGATGACAATGAAGACAGATGAAGGTTTCCATGCGCTCACTGCTCATATGGACTCCTTGTGCAATATTGTGTCAAGGAAGGCACCTGGATAAGCAATGGCATCGCAAGTTGCAACAATTAGCATCGAGCCACGGGTCAAGAATGTGGAGATTCCCCCGACTGCGATTATGACTGAAGATGAGGCTATGAGCGCTTTACTGCAATAGTTGACGAAGGTGACCATAACGTTAATGCATTTCCGGTGAAAGGATTGACAATGGTGCAGATGGTCATTAGCTAAAAAATGGTGGACATAATGCACGAGATTAGCAGTAAGTGTCTATGGCTGCAAGAGAGTGAGGTAGCTGCGTAGGAAGCAATTGTATAGTTAACAGGAGGAGCTGCTACAGTGCGGAAGGTTGTAGATGAGCTCGAAGAGGACATCAAGAGAGAATGAGCTGAGAAGGCTCGAGAAATTGAAGACCTGAAAAAAGAATTGGACCACCTCATCGGAGAGAAGACCCTTATGTGGGATGACAGTGTGTGGGTAGAGAGGACCATTGCGGAGGCTTATCACCATGTACCGGAACCCACTGAAGGGTTGGATATGCTTCAACATGTGCAGTAGCTGGGGGCTTCCATTGTCCAATTGCAACACGCGAATCAGGAGTTAAAAGCTCAGGTGAATCCCGGTACACCTTAAGTCGAAGTGGATGACCGCAAACAAGCCATTGAGGAGATAGCAACGTAGCTGGAAACAACAGCAATGAAGCTCATAGCCGACACTGTGTAGTTTTGGGGCCGGATTGTTCAGGATGAGTAGGTTGAACAGCTGATGAAGTCCTGGCAGGAAGCAAAAGGGCAGTTGGCGACGCTGAAGGAAGCGATGCGCACAATGCCACCCATGGAGTAGGTTACCAAGTTTGCAGACTTAAAAGAGCTACAACAGTGTGTCACCAAGACCGACGAGCGACAAAAGAAGCGCGCTGCACAACTGGAGGAGTCCTAGGATGTTGGGAGTCAGTTCATGACAAAGGCTGGCGAAGTTCTCCATGTAGTGTAGGGCCATCATCAACAAGTGGTCGCGAAGCTTACCTAGCACCAATCGTCCCAGGATGTCATCAAAAGTCAGGAGGCGGCTACGGCAATAAATGAAGTGGTGATGATAGTCAAGCAACAGTACAAGGATTTCAAAGTGAAGACAAAAGAGTACGCTATCTCCTGTTGACGTGGCTCGAGGGCGAGCCACAAGATTGTGTTGGGAGCCTATTGGCAGGCGGTTTGGCAAGGAAGAATCGCACCATCGCTGATATTGCGACACATCAGAAGATATCGCAGAAGGTGGAAAGCTAGGCATAAAGAATATTATTTTATGCATCTTTGGGTCAGTTGTACCACAGTTTGCAGGTTTTGGGTCATTTGGACCATATGTGATGTAATTTTGGGTTAATTGTACGCAGAATGTGGGTTTTGGGGTCATTTGGACTACATCATATAGATTTTGGGTCATTTGTCCAAAGTGTCGATTAGGAAGTTGTTAGTAAGTTGATAAGCATTTTAAGGGTGGAAGCCTATATATAGACATAAGTTGTAAGAGTTGAATAATCTGGTCTTAGTACGGATGCTTGGATGTTGATGTGTTCGTCTTTGAATTTGTATCTGAGATCAAGAGATATTGGTGGGATCGGGTTTTGCAAAGATATTGTATCATGGTTTTGTTGAAGTAATATGACATGACAAAACTATTTGGTGAAATTCCCTATGTATCTTTTATGATAATGCATGTTGCGATTTACAAGTGATGCTATGTTTTCTTGATGCAGCTAATTCTTTAATGTTATGTGTGTTGTGATGAAAGATCCTATTGAATAATGCTATGAATATGAATGATGTTAAATATGAATGCATGTATCTGTCTTTGAATGTCTCGATAAGTTAAGTAATTGGTGCCGCAACCATCCTCCATTCAGCGGAAACATGGTTCCGTCCACTCTCCCTTGAACGCCTCGGGTGAGACCTCATCCACTACGCAGGTGTTGCTAGACAGGGTAAAACCTGTTTGGGCTGGTGCTCAAGGAGATTGCAGTGGGTTGGTGTCAACATCGATGGGAACCCCTATCGACTGGGTTTCATTCAACACCAAAAAAATAGAGATTATAAGGAACATCATGGAGACAAACTTGAGTAAACTTAGGAAAGTTGGTGCACTCTCTAGAAAACTTGACACATGGATATGTGAGTTAAATGACTTTTTAATAAAAAGAAATTAAATATTTTTGCATGAAGCAACATGTGTCACAATGGATTTTCCTATTTAAGGAAGGCTTTGGGAATGGGTAAGGGACCCATTGTTTGGATGGTTATTGTAATTTTTATAAAGGGAGTGACTTGCTGCTATTGGAGTTTGCCAGGAGATTTTGGTGGGGGGGAAACCCATTTCTGAGTATCTAGGTTTTGTGTGTGAGATCTACGACCTTGAAGCTCGGGGTGGCTATGTGACTGAAAGCATGAGCCTATGGTTGGGTGGCGAAGAGAATGGTTTCTTCTCCTATGTTTAAACGAGATTTGCTAGATGGATCCTACAGAAGACATGGACGACAATGGATAAGTTGGATAAGACTGATGACAACTCCTCCTTTGATAACGATCACGACCTACGGTTGGCAGGTTATGGTTTTGTCTATATTTGCTAAGTTATTTAGTTAATTTATTTTACTTCTCTATTAATGATGGTATCTAATCTATTTTTTGTTAAGTTATTAATTTTCAGGCTCAGCTTGTGAGGACCCTACAATAGGGGCTCTACATATATCTAGGTGTGAAGGATCTGGATAAAAGTGCCCACTATCCTAAAGCAGTGTTCATTATATTCTCTAACAAATCCTATACATAAACTTCATTATTTTGCAGGTTATTCAAAGTTTTAGTGCACCATCAGTTGTAGTAGTTTTCTGTAGTTGTGTCACCTACCCAAATTCTGAGAATATTATTTTATTTTCAAAATACTTTATGTTAAATTATAATTACAAAGTTTTGTAATTATGACCAAGTTTGGTCAAGGATGAATGTAATTACTGATTATTATTATTTAATAAATTAAAATAGTAGACAAACACCCCAGGGAACTGTTAAATGAGTGTTCACTGACCCACTAGGAGGAATGGAAGCTGTTAGAAGGTTTGGGACATATGGCAGCATTTGCAATTCACCACTAGTTGTTTGTTATGGGACAACTACCCCTAAAAATGTGGCATTATCCCCCAGGTGGGTGGAAGAGAGCAGGCAGCTCATTAATGACCAGTTAACCACTAAAAGGCCTAGGCAGCCTAGATAAGGCAATTTGAATTGGGCAGGCAGCCCCTTACAATATTTTTTGCAGAAATATTCCTCAAGTGCATCAGGTGATCACTGAGAGATTCGAATAGGGAGGCTATGTGAGAGTGCAACTGTGAGTCTTCTAATTATACTGAGAAGGAAAACCAAAGGTGTTGGTGCAGGTCTCTCTGACTGCTGAGTCTTGATGACTGGACAATCAACATTATATTGCAAGCTGATGAACAAAGGCTTCTACATAATATTTCTCCTGGTGGTTCAGTGAATAGGATCGGGGGTCCTAAGGCAAGCAACTTGGCTGTCTTCAGGAATAGGTTGGGTGGAATAGGTTCCTTGGGCTATTTGTTTCTCCTACAGTCAACCAAGTTTTACTGGTCCTAATTTTGTTTACAGTTAAATGTTTCTGCATTATAGAATTATTAAACTCAATCATGCAAAAGAAATTATTGTATGTTTTGATCTAAGTATGATTCTGAATGAAAAATCTTTGTGAAATATTTGAATCGATAACCATCTCTATATTTTTCCCCTTGTTGTTCTCTGCATCGTACTCCAGTATAGAGAAGTAAATTAAGAAATATAAGTGATAGGAAGAATTCCATTGATTGGAAAGATGATTACAATAATGTTCTTGTTAAAATTCTATCCTATATTTAAATACAGTAAACATTACAGTATAGCATCAACAATAGTATAGAATTCATTTAATTAATACATGAAAGAAAGAAAAAAAAACAGTATGTTTCTGCATAGTTCTATATATTTCTTTTAACTCTATTTATTTCAGATAGTAAGCAAATGCACATCAATATTATACATTTCATGTTTTTCAAGCAATTGTATTTTCAAGAATTATAGTAGCTGCAAGGATTAATCTCTGTATAGATTTATTACAATTATACATATTTTATTCTTCACTAACTTTCACCTTTGATTTCAATTATTGAATATCTACACAATAGTATCAAACCCTAAGATACGACAAACCCTAGTTCTGTTTACACAGTTCATAATTTTCTTCTCAAGCCTTTCATGGAAAACTTTAGACATTTCTTTTCTGAGCCTAATAGCTACATATTTTCCAAACCCTAACTAACATTTCGAGACTACTACAAGACAATATTCATCACTTAGCAAAAAGCACGATTCTGTACTAATGTCTATCGATAGCTCATAACCCTAGTAATAACACATGCACAACATTGAAAACATTTAATACATAGGTTGAGTCTCAGTACAAAACTCAGTACAAACCAGATAGAAAACGAAAGCCACAGGCAGGTTCGCATTCCTAAATCAAAATCAAACACTGTGGCATAGCCATTCCAAAAACACTTAATAGCCGAACTTATCTCATCACATTTCCAAAAACATAGTAACCAACAACGATGATGAAGTATAGAGAACAATTATCTACAGTCAACTATCGTTGTTCGACATCACATAATAGTTATACAAATATTTCCTCAACCATTAATTTTTTTAAAACAAGTCTTTCTATTTAAAAAACGAGCCATTGTCTTTAGAAAAGGAGAAACCTTGGCTCTCATTTCACACTCAAAAAGTATAACAGAGTTTACATTACGGACCTGTCAAGGTTCCCAACAGTACATAGAAGTTTAACCCTTGTCAACAAAAACATTTAAATGAGGACAAGATCCATAAACTACACAGGGTTTTACCCTTGATTTTTACAGCAGCACAAAAACGAATGTGAATTTCTTATCAACGACGCAACAGGCATCAAATAGCCAAATAACAACTTAAACATATGGAGGTTACCCTCTGTATAATATGTATCAAACTAAGACTCTAGAACTCAACACTCGGCCATCATTGGAAACAAAGTCCAATAGTTCCAACTCTTATCATACGATAGTCATCAGCAAAACCATGCAAAAGGGCACCTACAAGGTTTTTGAGAACCACCGGAGCTTACCAGGAAGCAGTAGCAGATTTCCATTTTCCAATTCTTATGCATAGGAATCGTTCTATGAAGTGGGTACCTGCAAAGTTCATAGTTCAGAGAGGTTAAAACATTAAAATGCAAGAATGAAAACAAGTAACACAGTACTTGCATCACTATCATCAGAAATTACCATTTGAAAACGAAGCCTTGAACTTTGGCATACCACACAGTAAAAATGACGAAGCCTAATGGCACTTGATAGAGAAGATCTTTTCACAAAAACTGAAGGATCGAAACCCAGTTCAACTATGAACTCAACAACTGATAGAAGAAAAACCACACACAACTTCCAGGCTGTATCATAGTGTTATGGCACAATATTGAGAGCCTGCAACCATTAAAACTATCCTCACGGGTCCAAGGTTCGAAACCGAGGAAGGAGTCCTCCTCTCCACCAACTCTAAAACCCTACATTGCAGCAGATGGTCGGTTCCATGACCTTGCACCAAAAATGCAACAATGAATGCCTAAAACCATTTTTCCATTACTTACCAATGCATGGATAGGGTTTCATTCACAGCCCCAGATATTGCAGAAATAAACGCTGGGAGACTTGCCAGTCAAGGCACATTGATTATTGAACCACGATGTAATCAATATTGCATTAATTGTTTCTTCTACCACTTTCGAAGTAAGCAGATCGAGAGTCAGTGCATGGCATAGCTCAGCTTGTTGTAATGCTGATCTCAAACACAATCCACGTGATTTCCTTACAACTGGGCTTCCACGTCACTTAACCGTGGAACACGTTAATGCTAGGCCTGTCAATGCCAACTTCGGAAGCATGCCAAGTTAATACCTGTCAACATCAAAATCATTGCAATATTATAACCGTGGATCGTATTTCCTTTCAGCCTCTATAGTCTATTTGTTATGCATCGTAATATTGTATTGTATGCCAACGTTTGGTGTGATTGTATAATCACTATATAATGTTAACAATTCATTTACTAAGGCTCGGGTATAGATATATATAGAATAAAGCTAGCCTTATATATATATATATTGTTAATCATTGATAATGGAGACCATAGATATAGTTAGAATTCTAATTATGCAAAAGTAGAATTAGATACTATATACAATATAAGATTTCATACAATAGCTATAACTTTCCAATTCATAATAATAGTGCGAGCCTATAGGCATAGTTAAGTAATACACTTTTTTAATATGCTAGCCATGTATTGCAAAGTTTAATTGATAGATGTAATACCTAAGGTATAGTTAAATGATGAAGTTATACATTATAATGTTGAGTTCATAACACTAGTCACTAGACCGTTTATATATTCACAGTGTAATGATAATCAAATCATAAATTCAGGACTTACAGTAGTCTAAGTTTTGCAGACGCAAAATATAATGATAGTTCCAAAATATAAACACTATTTTCTACAAGCTTTCTACTAGCTTATTCCGTAGATATTGGTATCACTGTTTGATAATAATGATAATAGTCATATGATAATAATTGCAGCATTATAACCAATACTTGGATGACATGAAATCATAACACTGAAGAGTTTTGAAAGTCAGCATACAAACTAGTTTAGAACCAAGTATCCATACCTATAGTAACTTGTTTCACAAGGAAGTACTTAACATTCTAATTTTACATTGATGCTGAGTTGAAAGACACTTGTACTCTTAAGACACGTTGTCGTAGAATTTCTTACTTGTGGTATGCACATGGAAACAAGATTCAAATGCCTTAGCTAAATGTAGCTAAGTAAACTCCAGGGTACCTCGTAGGACCCCTTCATCAACATACAAACAAATTGTCAGCACATCATCAAGAACATCATAATAGTACAAACTATGTACAGCATGTAATCATATTTAGAACTTAAGAAAATCTGTAAATTTTATTCTTATGCATGATCATAAAAGATCTTTCGTTAAGGAGATTAACATCCGCTTAAATATGAAATGGCAAATATAATTATATCATATTTATTTGAGAAGTATGATGTGTCATCGTTATTAATTATCTTATTTAAGAAATCTAAATAATTTATATGTTCCACATTAATGACTTTGATATTTATTGCTATTATAAAAAAACTTAAATTTTGGCATTTTTCGAGATGTTACAAGATGGAGAAGTTGCAACATTTTTTTACAGTAGTAGCAGTAGATATTCTCCATTGTTTTTGTATAAATAATACAACAACTTACATGAATCTGAAAAAAAATTCCTTCTCTCTCTCCATTCAACTATGATGAGTGGAAACCAAAGATGATAGCATATATGAAGAGACATGGTCTTTTTTATATGTGTAATGGTGTTAAGAGATATTTTGCTTCCTATGAAGAGGAGAATGATTGGCTAAATGATTGTGACAGAGCCTTGGAAAAAATATGTATTGTTATGTCTCCTAGTATGTGCTACCTCATTAATATTTCTGAACATCCAGGTAATCTCTGGACCTGATTGGATAGAAAATTTGGAAAGCAGAAGGAAGAGGATCATGCTAGCCATTTGAAGAACAAGCCTAGTGATACCTCCTTAAGTGTTCTCTCTAATTATGTTTTGGCCTCAATCATCTCTCATGATGAATTTGTTCAATATGAAGAAGAAGCTACATATTCAACACAGAAAATTCATGTTGAAGACATTCCTTCCTCTGTTGCTCTAGAAGTTGAAGACAGTTTCGAATTGTCCCCTTCCCATGTAGCTGATGCAAATTAAAGTGACACAACTGATGAAGTTGATCCTTTTGGAGATATTATCCATTCCTCACTCATGTTCTTAATATATTCTATATCTAATTCTGAGCAATATTTTTCAGTTACTACTCTAGAAGTTGAAGAGAGTTTCGAAATCTCTACTTCCCATGAGCCTGTTGATGTGCAGAATGATGATCTACTGAATGTTTTGGAAGTTAAATCAGAGTTTGGAGGTGATGCATTCTCCATCCTTGATCACATGCTTCCTATTAACTTCTATTGGATCATTGTCACATGTTCTCAAAGTTTCACTGAATATGGAGGACACTACCATTCGCTTGGGTTCAATTCTCGGGCACATTTTTATTATTTTGGTTTTGATCTCACCCCTGCTGGTTCAAAGGAGATCACAAGAAACCATCAATCAATTCTTGGAGTTGATTTAAATTCCAATGATTATAAGTTCAAGTTTCAAGAGAAATTAGATCTGATTGGAGCTAATCCTACCTCAGTTGGTTCGAATTACAGGCTCCAGAATTATCTTCATAATTTTTTATTTGTTCTCACCATGTTTGGTCTAAAGAGAAAGTTTAGGAATCCTATAGATTCACTTGCATACATTGAAGGAGAACTCATGAACATGTTTTTGGAGCATGATCCACTTCTTCCCAAGAGGAATATACCTCCATAAATTGAATCAAGCATCACATGTACTTGAGTCTTGAGCATCAATTTTTGGTGTGTTTCAGTCTATATTGAGCGAGGGGAGTTTCCCATTGGGTTTTGCCTATTTTCTCACTTTTTTAGATTTTTGTACGGGGTGACATTTGGTATCAGTAACCAGGGCCCTATTTTTTTAGTTATATTTCCTCAAAGTCCGCCTTAAGGGGGGTGTTGGAATATTCTTACCATCATCATTTTGGATTTGCATGCACTGCATGCATGCATTCCATGCAGCACTGTATGCATACAATCAACAACAGTGGAGTCTCCTAGCACCTTGTCCCTATTCTAGCCCCCATGGAGCCTTTTTCTAGCCATTATTATCCCTCCTAGCCACTCATGTGCCCTTTTTTCCATCATTGGAGTTAAATATGTGCCCTCCTGCACCGATTTAGGAGATCTATCAGTCATCTTTCTATGATTTCCATGATTTAAGGAATATTTTCCCTTGATTACTCAGTTAATTGACTATATCTCTTAGATCAAGTGCTACTGAGTCTAGAAGTTCCCTCCTTGACCACTAACAACTAGTATGCACCCTCCTTGGAGTCTCCTTCCCTATTATTGTGCTCAGATGCTTCAATTATGCTTAGTTCTATTCCGGTTGACTGATCATTAACCATCGGTGGCCAATAGACCTTATCAAGATATGGTTCCAATGTAGACTAAGCCATGACTTGAGGAGAATTTGAATCCTTCCAGTGATATCGAATTCATTCTATTGTATTGACATATTTTTTCCAACTTATAGTTGATGAATGTATCAACAACATTTTCTCACATCTTTTGAGTTTTATATGTGAATATTATCATACTTCTTGTTAATTTTTTTCTGTAATTAAATAAGTAAGTGAAATTGTGAGGTTTGTTCAAGCTTAGTGATCTACCCCTGTGGAATTTCACATGAATTGACAAGTAATCAAACTTCTAACAAAAAAATCAAGGTTGGATGAAAAATAAATACAATCTATACAATGTCCAATGATATAGAGATTGATAAATACAAAAGAGGGAGTGAATCTAAAAAATATGTTCATGAATACAAAAACTATTATCTTCAATCACTTCAATAACAGACTTCACTCCTTCAAATCCCTTTATATATGATTCTATTCACTCAGCTTTGTGAACTAGAGGAGAGACATACTCCCTTGGAGGAAATAATCATTAGGGGAGGTGTCATATTATGTCTATAGTGGTGATGTGCACATATGCATGTGGGTAGTGCACGGGTGTTGTTGAGGTGGGTGTGTCCTTCCTTTGCTCAGGAGGAGAGACCCATGGAGTTTGGAGAGGGTATGATATACCCTATAATGAACATGTCTATAAAGGGTGGAATTATCTTGAGCAAGGTTGACGATGATGGTGGAAATAGCCTGAGCAAGGGGTGAACTTGATAGTGGACAAAAAAGTGCAAAGGTATTTGGAAAATGACTTCCACAAATTACCCATTGGGAATTGGTGGTCCCCTAAGTACTCTAATGTTATTTCAATATTTCTAATCTTCTCATAAGACATGGGATTGAATATTTTGAGTGTGCTTTTAAGATTTATCGATATCTCAAACTCTGCTCTCAACATGTCTACCATTGCATCACGAATTATGATTCCTTCTAAATAATCAAAATATGCAACATCATCTCTCTTTTGAGTTAGATTTGATTTTTGCTCAACCCTTTTATACATATCACCATTCCCATCCCATGGGTGAGGTAAAGCAATACTAATGGAAGAACTTTCTATATAAAGACCTTTGAATCTAATAATCTTTTCAGCCAATGCTTTAGATTTGTCTTGAGTTATGGACATCAAGACCTCCTTGGTAATCATTTTGTTGGATATCTTTATCAGATGAGTCCTTTTATCAACCTACAAGTCCTCCAATTGCTTCTTAGTTCTACTAGTATTCAGGAAATTTTTTATTTCACCATCCTACTCAGTCATTTTCCAAGCTGCTTTTCAACATATTTGATTTCCTTTTGACATGTTTCATACATCTCTAATTCACATTATATAAGATCAAAATAATCCCATCTATATAAGTATATGTTTCATTACATGTTAATATTTATACTTGTTTAAAGTTAGGGTTTGTGACAACGACAAAGACTATTAACACCAAAAAAGTGCTCACCAGCTCATCCCTTTGGACATACACCTCTGTTGACCTAATTCCTACCAACCTAGCCTCCAAAACCCCAGAAAACCCAAAATGGGTACCAAAATACCCAAAATTCCCTCAAAAACATACCAAAACCCCAAAAGAGGGTCAAAATCAAAATAATAGGACATAAAACTCAAAAGAAAATCACAAAAAAGAGAAAATTGTGTAAAAACCCTAAAACCCCCTAAAACCCTAATCCAAGTTTATAAAAATGGGTGGAGGCCCCCCATTTCCATATCCCTCAACTACTCTACCTTTATGCTGCTAAACTTTTGTCAAAGTCTTAGCCATCCATCTTTGAGCTTTGGCATCCCTTGAGCAGATAGAGATCTTAGACACCACCAAAAGCATTGAAAAGGAGAGTCTAGAACCAAAGGAGCTCTGAAACACACTGTCAGAGCTCCGCCAACCTAATCTCTGAGGTAAATCTTTTGCAAGCCCTTGCTTGCCCATAATACAAAAATGAAAGATTCTTTGTTACTTTGTCTCAAAAATCAGTTATTTATTTCTGTAAGTTATCTATAAATCTCATGCACATGTTAGATCTAATGGTTTATTGTTTTTTATAATTCGCTTAGTTTTTTATCACTTCCCTTCGACCTGCTACTAAGGGTCCTTTCCCTTAGTAGGTTCCCTTTTGCACAAGCAGGGGTGAAAGCCCCAGCTATAGATTGGCGACTCCACTAGGACTCAAACCTAGCATCTCTAGTTTTTAGCTTTCATTGTTATTTGTTTAAAAGTTCTATTTTTTGGTTTTAACTGCTTAGTTACAATCCTACGAGTTTTTTTGTGCGGGTGCAACCAGTTTGCATCGTTTTTCGTGCATAAAATCACATCTTTTTTCATGATAGCTATGGACCGCACCGCGGCTTTTCACCATTTTTTCATGGTCTATAGCTTGGCTCTTTATCCCTTTATTGCAGTCCATAGCACGACTTTCCGACGTCTTTAAGCGGTGCACACCGCACCATTCTAGCACCTGCGCGCGGTTCTAAACCACAGCTTACCCATTTCCAGATGTAGTCCATACCACGGTCTGCACGAGCCTACCCACGGTGTGACCTCTACACATAGATGGCGCCACTCACCACCCCGCCACCTGCACGGCCCCCACCGCTCACCACCTTGCGAGTTTCGCAGCCTCAACTGCAGATCCCCCAGTGCAACTTGCGTTGCACACTGTTCTATCGACCCCATAACTCGTGTTGCACACCGCACGTCCCTTGCCAGAATTAGTGTTGCACACCACTCTAACCATCACCACTTCCACGTTGTACATCGCACTGACCGGCATGCCCCCGTCGCGATGCACATCACATTGCCCAGCGCTCCTACAGCGCTGCACACTGCACACTCCAGACCGAGAAGTGCGCTGCACACCGCAGTTCACGACCCGAAACTCGCGCTGCACATCGCAGTTCAAGACTAGAAACTCACACTGCACACCACACAAATTTGGCCCATAGCCATGGCCTGATTTTAAAAATTTTTACTCATTTTGTTATTTAAAAAAAAATAATAATAATTATTTTATTTTTCAAAATCTTTGTTAAGCATTCAGCTTCCAGCATTGCTTCAATTTTTCTAGCATTTAAATGCCATCATTTTATTTTGCTAGTTAGCTGCCAATATTATCATTGCACACACTCTGTCACCTAACTCAAGTGATCCCTAAAAAACTACTTAACTCAACCAACTTTTAACCCCACTTGGAGAACACAGAAGAATTTTGTAGCTAGGTAGGACAAGGGGGATAGGTATCCAAATAACACCCCTTTCCAGTTACATTTGAGACACAGTTGTTGTCATCTATAGTGCCAAAATCCACTAGTACTTATTGACAAGGTTACAACCAATTTTTCGGAAAGGCCTCTCCCTTAGGAGGGTTGATGTGGCGAGACTGGTTCCGGAGGCCTAAGTGGAATACCGCAATCCATTCATTCACCGAAGGCTACCTACTTGTGAGGCCTGAGTGGTGATTCCTTTTAGGCCCACACGATGATAGGACTGGAGCCGTAGATTCACCTTTCTGGACGTGTCATGAATGGGGTATCTTAGTTTTCGTTCTTCTAGGATTGTCTACTCGATGTCCCTCCCGATAGGGGGATTTCATTGGCCTTTGTTTCTACTTTTCGTATTGTCTGACTGGGATTTCATCACCCTGTAGAGGATACATCTAGTTCAAACCAACATACCTTTTAGTTAGGCATTTGCATACTCCCTTACCTCCCCTCAATCTAGCGAGTATACATTTTTTCACTTTTTAGGACACCTTTTTTCTGTTGGTATTCTAACCATTTTTATTGCTGCTCCATTTGATTGCAGCACAGTTGTTGCAACAAGCATTTTGAGCATTGTTGTTGGCTTGAGTGCCACCTTTTTTACGCTCTTCTTGTGCACACATGGTTGCACTAGTATTTTTGAGCCTTTTACTCACCACTCCTCACCCGGATTACCCAAATCACCACCATTGAATCCCAAAGACAGTCTCGACGCCAACGGGGCCAACCCCCGCAGCACAATGTACTTGGATCTCCTCACCATCGACGTAGAGCCTCATCACCTGATCCAAATGCTCCTTATAGCACATTCGACTCGGAACCGGAGTACAACAGATACACTGCCCCTTCTAGCCCCTTGGCTGGTATGACGTCCAACGCCTTTTTTGGCGGGATGGTCAGCAGAGGACCCTCCACTCACCTGGCTACCACAACAACGTCCATACCTGCCACCACATCTATTCCTATGGGTAGTGGGTTGGTCACCAATACAAATCCACTGGTGACTAGTAGCATACTTGGGGGAAGTGGACCCACCATGGACGCTATGGCCCACACCATTGCACCACACATTGGGGGCAGCGCCCCCACCATGGCCGCTATATCCCACACCATTTACCCACACATTGGGGGTAGCGTCCCCACCATGGCCTCTATGTCCCACACCATTGCACCACACATTGGGGGAAGCTCCCCCACCATGGCCACTATGGACCACACCGTTGGACCACACATTGGGGGCAGTGCCCCCAAAATCGCCACTATGGCCCACACTATTGCACCACACATTGGGGGAAGTGCCCTCACCATAGCCGCTATGGCCCACATGGTTTCCCCACACATTGGGGGTAGCGCCCACACCATGGCCACTATGGGCCACACTGTTTCCCCACAAATTGGGGGAAGCACCCCCACCATGGCCGTTATGGCCCACACCATTGCCCCACACATTGGGGGGAGTGGCCACACCATCGCTGCCATGGAAAACACACTTCCCCCACCACCCTCGACGCATCTTCCTACTAGTTTTCCATTCATGGCAAGTCTGAACCTCTCCAACTTGGCTAAGTTGACTAATGATCTGATACGACATGATCCTACGTGGCCTCCTATGCCCACAAAACTCCCCTCGGACATACCCAAATTCGAGGGAAAGGGAGGAGAAGACCCTCAAAATCATATCATGTGTTTCCCCTTATGGTGTTCCTCTAACTCCATCGTGGATGACTCTATTCACCTTCAAATACTACAAAGAACCCTCACTGGAGCTGCAACTAAGTGATATATTAACCAACCTCATGGGACCCACCCTACATTCACATCCCTTTCCTCCACTTTCCTTCAGTTCTTCTAGCTACCCATTTGTTATGACGTCGGTGTAGAGATCCCCCTATCTTGTAGGCAGAATACGACCACCCACATCATGGACCGCATCCATGAGTGGCGTAAATGACGCACTTTATGTAAGATCAAGTTGGACGACCGTAACTTCTTAGATTGGTTCCTGAAGTCTGTCATACCAACCATCGTGAAGCATGTGGCATCCGAGCGACCCCAGTCTAAAGAAGAATCCATCCTCAAAGCCCAACAATTTGATCTTATCTACGCCCAATCTGGCTACCTATACTCTATCCTATCAGATGCCCCTCGCCCTGACGAATCCTAGAGTGATGCCCCAGGAGCATCCCATGCCGCCAAAGGCATTATCGGGCATGTAGCATAACGCACCCAACCATACACAGCTATGCGCACTCCTTCTGGCCCTGATCTTTCGCGTGCCACGTCCCATTCTTTAGCAACTACATCATACACCTCGATCGTTCGACCTCCTCATACTCATGGACCATCATGCCCACAACATTGTTATGGCCATGTACACTCACATTACAATCCTTCTACAGGTCAACCCACCTTTTATCAACATCTACCTCAACCAGCAAATTCACACTCCCAAGTTCAGCCGGCTTACTACCCTCTGCAAGCCCCACTTGCACAACCACAAGTTCCTCTAGTTTATCATCCACCGCCAACCCCACCAGCACCGGCCCAACCTCAAGCACACCCCGGTTACCACCCGCCACCAGCACCTTCACGACCTGTTCAGCCATAGAATCCCCTCAACCCCTAAGGGAAATTTTATGCCGAACAACACCCTCAACAAAACCATCCTGCTCAACGCAACTAGCAAGGCAAATAGAACAGAGCAAGAGGACAGAACTGTAGGACTAACCAACATCCGGACCAAGGTGGTCAACAACCAAACCCCCCCAATAACAACAATGTTGCCCCACCTAACCAAAACCCTGACATACCACCTCGTCAAAGCAAGAATTCCAATCTATCAACGAACCATCCTTGTTCCATATGTGGAGTCTATGGCCACTATATGCATAGATGTTCACATTTAGATCGTGCCCATGTTGATGCCCCGAAGATCGCATCATCAAGTAGAAAGGGATTCTCCCCGGTAGACTATCCCAATTAGATTGTCCACCATTTGGTATGGGGAATCCATCCGGTTAGCGGTTCTGACAACCGTTAGATTTAGAGATTTGCTTCAATTACACCGGTTATGGCCCAATCCACCATTCTTTTTTTATTTTATGGTTTAAAATGATATGCAAGTGCCTAAGCTAACTTAATCTAAATGTAGAACTTGAAACAAATCTGTATCTAAAACTGAAATAAACCTAAATTATCCCTGCAAGGAGCAAAATTATAAGTATGATTAATGTGCTGGAAGAAGTATCTAAAGATCAACAGACAACCATTAAATCATAAAGATATATCTACAGCAAGAAGGAAAAAGATATTAAAAGATAGCTTCCAATTCACATATAACGCATTCCATTACTCATGTAGGAAAAAAATCATTTGCACAAGAAACAGTAAGATCATTCAATACAGAGAAATAATTCAAGACAACAAAGAAAGATCGCACTGTAGAATATGAAAGTCACAAGAATAATCAGCATGCATCCAACATCCATTTCAATGCAAAAGACGTCCTCTCCAGGCTCTTATTAGGAAAATTTCATTTTCTTGGAGCAAGTGCAAGATAGCTCGTACAAGTTAAGAAAAATATTTTCCCTACCAAAAGTCCCCTACACTATTCCCTAAGCTTCTATTTATATCTTTACAAAATGCCTCTTGGGCTCCCACCTGGCTCTTTACACTTGTCCTCTCTAGAATTTTTTCTCTAAATAAACAAATCATGGCCCTTTTCTTAAAACTGAAAATTTCTCAAAATAGAAAGGGGACAGTTGTCTAGTGATTTTACGCTCTAAACATAGGGAGAACTAAATAAGGAACAATGCCTCAGGATCAACGTGTTCACCCTTGGGGAGGTGCTTCTAGTGGGAGGGAGGTGCTTGGACTGGCTGCTACTGCTGCTGCTTCTTTATTTTCCTCCTCTGCAATGTAACTAAACCATATGCCAGTATCTCTGATAACCACATTTGCTGGTGAAGGGAGCAAGATCTTTTGAGAAGTTATATGCTTACCAAGCTCTTCTTCAATACTGTGAATTTCTGCAATTACTGCTTGGTGGATTTCTTTCATCAAATGGTTGTATACTGATGACAACCCAATATAGTGACGGAGATCATCAATGGATAGGACGTCAATCTTCTTTACATATTCTATTTGAATTTCTAGCTCTTCCTTCAAGTCTGATAGACGTTGCTCCTTTCTTGGAAACTCATCGAGGGACTGAGGGAAACTCAGCTTACACTTATCATGCACTTCATGAATCTTTTGATATAGGTTGTTACTCTTATCAATTGTTCCCTGGATCTTAGCCATTAGATTCAGGCCACAGTTCCTGCAGAATTCCATGAGGACCACATCTTCTTTAAAATCATCTACCGACTTGAATGGGAGATGTTTGGGGAAATCAACCTTCCCTTCTCTCCATTCCATTTGGATCAGAATGTTTGCTTTAACCCAATTGTACTTTCCTTTAAGCCTATTGGCATCTGCATTGACTTCCTTCAATCTAACCATCATGGCTTTGAGCCTGCACACTTCCTCAGAAATCAGCTCCTGTGTGGCGTGCATTTGTCTTAGAATGTCATAGGACAACTCATGAAAGGGAGACATATCTATTGCTTTGCTTTCTGCTTGATCTAATTGTTCAACCATTGCCTGCTTATCTGCTTCCAGATGAAAAACTCTAGCTTCAGAATCGTTCTTTTATGCTTCTAGAACCATCATCTGGATTTCCAGGTGCTCCTTTTCTTCTTCTAAATGGCGGTACTTATCTAACAACTCCTTGTGATCAACAGATAGGTGATTATATTTATTCACTACAAGATCCCTGTAAGCTTGCTCATTAGCCACTGTATGTTGCAACATGCGAGCTCTCCTCTTTGTTGACTCAAATTCTCTGACCATATCGACCACATTGTCCTTTGTTGCTTTTGCTGCTGACACAGCGGTGAATGCCATGGCTATGGGAGCCTTATTGTGTTTTGCATCACCGTGGTCTCCCGTTGGGTGACAATATCTTCTTGGAATAGTCTCTTTATCCTCTCTTCCGACTTCAAGACCATCGCCTTCCTCTTCTTATAGTACACAAATTCATCCCATCGGGACACAGTATGATCTTCTGATGGGGTGTAAGGGATGATCCGGAGGTTTATCACATGCACTTTTGCCTCTATGGGTGGGATCTGTACTGCTTGAGATGTGTCTATTTCCACATTTTGGGTGCCGGAGCCACCTGCCTGAGATGTGTATGTTTCCATATCTTGGGTGCCAGAGCCACCTTCCTGGGCATCTTTATTGGTCTTAAGTTCTTCCTCTGTCTTTTCTTCCTCTTCTTTTTTACGCCTTCTTTCTTCTTCTTCAACTTGCTGCTGATTTTCACTTTCCTCCCTCTGCTCTCGATCTTTTGCTTCCTTCTACTGTCTTGCTTCCTCAACTTCTTTCTGTAACCTTACATCTTCAACTTCTTTATGTATCCTTGCTTCTTCTTTCAATCTTTGTTCTTCAAGGGTTAGGGCCTCAGTTGCTTCTCTCTCTTTCTGCAGACTGGCTTCTCTGGCTGGGGCAGAGCTAGAGCTAGCTCCACTTCCTTGACGACAAATCTGCAACTTAGTCATGTTGTTGATGCCTCTGAACACTTCTTCCTCTGCATCATAGTAATGAGCATATTCAAAATGAGCATATACTTCCTTGCAATGCTCGGCAACCTTGCTCCACCTATCATTTCTATGGAAGATAATTTCACCAAAGTGGAAAGCTTTCAGCTCTTGAACGCATTCCTCAGTTGTTGCAACCCCTGAGAATTTGTAGGCTCCTATGCAAAAGGGAAAAGGAGGGAAGGAAGCCTTATGTTGCTTGTTAAGCACCCCTCTTATTCCATCGAGGAAAACTTGTGTGACTGTTTCCTTGAGGACTAAATAATCAGTAGCGTATTTTGGAAAAATGTATGGCGCTTTGGTACCTCCAAACATCCTGATGTAGGCGCCCCACTCTGAGAAATAAAAATCGACATAGTTTTCCAGGACCTCCATGGCATTTTCTGATAGAAAATTGGGCTCTTCCTTGAACATCTGCTCATACAGAGGCATGATGAACTATTCGCAGATGAGCTTATAGTTCACTCTATAATTTTGAGCCCACATTATTTTATAGGCAGTGTAGACCGGGGTGTTGGCTTTATCCCATGTGCAACCTAGCATGGGGAAAGAGAGCTTGGCCAAAATGAAGTCAATGAGATAGGAAGACATGTAAAATTCTGACTTTTTTAAGGCCAGACCTTCTCTTGCAGCAGCCACTGTGGATGCCAAACTATCTGAAAGGATAGTATCCCAATCAAACACAGTTCCTTTGAATTCTATGAAGTGGATGATGGGAGCCCACTATATCCTATATACAGTGCCATCGGGCATGCCGAAAATTCTGCATAACATTAGGGTGATTAATCTAAAAGGAGGTCTTAGGCTCTGAACATCATATTCATCATTATCTCTCTTCCTCACTTGTTTGCTTGTGACCAATAACTTTTTGGCCATCTCAGTATTATTCATCTTATTCAACCACTCATCACTTAGAGCTTGCTGGGGACGTGAGAATTTGTAGGCTGCTACAATATACGCTGGATGGAATGAAGCGAAAGGATCTCCCTTGCTGTCATGCAACACTCTTGTTTGCGGGTTGGCATGTTCCAGTATCCATCCGATCACTTTAGAGCATGGGAACAATTCGGGGCGAGTAGAAGCCCTGTCTATGCTGGAAGTTTTGATGTTGAGGTAGATTTGTTCTTCTTCCAATAATACATCTAGGATATCTTGGTTCCTAATCATCCGGTAAACATCTCCCCAACGGACCTTGGGAGGAAAGTCGGTGGTACACTTAGTGTCTTGGAAAATAGTTTCAGTTCTTAGTTGCACTGGCTCTAGTTCCATCACTTTAACTTTCTTTGTACCACCTTTTGGCATAGTGGCTTATCCCTGCCAGCAACCATATGTGAATAATTACAAAATTTGCAACACATTATGAGAGTGTAACATAGAGTATGGGAATTTTAGCATGTTAATGATAAATCTAGACAAAATTATAAAGTTGCATGCTGGGGAAGCAAACTAAACATAGATCATTCCAGAAAACAAAATATGGTCCTTAGACTTGATTGTTCTAGGGAGACAATGCCTAGTCAAGAACTTTTGGAATGTTTCTGAAAAGGTAAGCATATGACATGGAAAAACCTACTTCCTTCCTAGTCCTTGGAGACAGGATGCCCTTCATCATAGCACTTCTAATGTTCAATGGTGGGTTGGCCTGGAGTGGAAAATCCTATGAGTAAACAATGAAAACATGGAACTGTTTTCCACAGTCAATAACTGAGCCGAATAAATCAGTGGTTGAGTATCTCAACCGACCACTACTGTTATTGATAATACTTGCGAAATTTTATGCAGCCAGTAGGAAGTTTGAGTCTAGGTAGGAAAACGACCGGAACGTGGCCAGTGAAAGAAAAATAAGCTCGGATGGCTTAGAGACAAAGGGCCAACTGGTACCAACTTGGTCATGGCTATGACTCCTAGTTGGCAGTATTGAGAAACATATGGGGACCTAGGGACCGTAAGTTCTTTTAAAACAATACATACTACCAATGCCTACCGGCCACGTTATTAAACGAAAAAGACCAAGAAATAACTCAACGCGAAGATAAGACAAAGATGACGGTTAAAAAACCTACCTGGAGATGAAACAATGGTGGAGTGAGGTGGACACCGTGGTGGATGCGCTCAGCTAGAGCGAGCTGATGCGGTCTTCCCAACGGTGTTCTTTGAATAACAAACTAACAATGGGACCAACGCAACCCCACTGCCCTTATATAAAGTTAGACACGTGCGGGCATTTAAATGGGTAGGTGACGATTTAAAACAGGGTTTGATGCTCGTACGACGCAGTCTTTTCAAGTCGACTTGGCATTTAAGCGCGATCATCGGTTGCAGAGCAGACTCACAAGTTTTGTCCGTAGTTGCGGCCAGAATTCATGAGTTCCTCCCGAAAGGCAGGAGACTTTGGCGAGGGATTTGCTTGTTGCGGGAGAGATGGAAAAGATGCTTCGCAGTGGCGGAAAATTTTGGCGAGTCGTTCTGAAATTTCGGGAGCACTTTGTGAGTTCTTCCGAAATTCACTTTCCCATAAGTTTATGGCGGCTGGTCTTGCCAAGTTGTTCCAAAGTTTCGGAAAGACTCAGTAAGTCCTTCCAAAATTCACGAATAACTTTGTTATGTTTTCTTATCGAAATATGAATGGTCGAGTAACCTGGGGACAAGACCAACTTACTGCGGTAACACTTGGAGAAAGCTTCTGCAATTTCGGGAGATAATCCCAAGTTCCTCCGCAATTTCGGACGAGCTCGTTGAGTTCTTCCCCAGCTTCGAGAGAGAGTTTCAAGTTTCTTCCGCAGTTTTGGGAGTCAATTTTAAGTTCTTCCAAAACTTTAAAAAAAAAACGCTAAGTGTTTTCGATGTTTTGGGGAGTAACTTTGATTCTTTTCCGCAGTTTCGAGAGAGAATCTTAAGTTCTTCCCCATTTTCGGGAGAAACTCCTGAGTTCTTCCCCATTTTAGGGAGAGAATTTTAAGTATCTTCCATAGTTTCGTGAGAGAATCCTAAGTTTTGACTTGGAAGAAAAACTTCAAAATTTTAAAGCAGATTCCTCAGTTGAAACAAAACTAAGTCCAAAAAGTTTTCAAAGGAGACTTAACTTTTTTAGGCAACCTTTCTAGAAAAAAGAAAAAAAAAGAAAGGAGGGCCCCCAATATCTACAAAATTTGTTGGGGATGTTGCTGCAACAACAATTTCCGAGTCACTGGCTAACACAGATCTCTAAAAATATCCCTCTTGTTGATCTGAAACCTTCTTAAAAGATATCCATCTTATATGTAATGTTCAGTTGAGCACTTGAATCTCGACGAAGGAAGAAGTCATTTTATCTGCTGGCCATTTGGGAAAGGGGAGCTTTGATAGAGACATCTTTAAAACTTTCGAAGGGCCAACATATGGGGTTCATTTTAGAAGATTCATCTTTCAGATGGCTACTGCTATCGGAGTCCACAAGATTTGCAACACCTTCTCAGGGACATTATTGTTCTTGTTCCTCATTCCCATGCCGCTTGCATCCTTTTGATAGCTTTGCTGTTTGGGCCTTCTAGAAATATTTTCTTTAGACATGATCTTTGATTTTGGCTCCTCAATCCATAATGTCCTTTTGTGTGAGTAAGAGATTTTATTGATTTGATCAAGCCTCACAGACGGAGAGGAGCTTAGCTTGAGCTGAGTCTTTTGGGAAGCCTTCTTAACTTACATGATTTGCTTTTGTCTCAGTCATGCTTTAATTGAGGCGAGAATCTCAGGAAAACAGACCCTTGATTATAAGCCATTTTGGTTGTTAGATTTGCAGCATGGAGTCATTTCAATACCCTATGTCCTCAGAATGTGCTACTCTCCATGGGTCCAACTTCAGTGACCTTCTTGAGATGCCTTTAAGTGTGAGAGTGAATGGATCCCGAAGATAGTAATAAAGATATTCATAGATCTCTGCTATTTAAACAGGGTTAGTGTGACTAACAGAATTGGCTTCCTTCCTTCTGGAGAACGTTCAGCAAGAGCAAAATACATAGATAAACTTTCATTCGAGGGTAGTTTCGGATTCATGAGTTGTGATATTTCTTCGAGAGATCTATGTTGATGAGAAACCCAACCGCAGGTGTTTTCAGAAAACAAATTTTGTACAAAAGATTCAAATGACAAGAAAAGAAACAACATAGCTGAAAACAATGAAAACAAAGGGCTAAAGCAACATAAAAGAAATTTTTTATTTATGTACAGAAAGTCTCAATGAGACTATGAAGTATTGTTTCAAGGCGAGGCCATTGAGAGGAAGGGTTATTTCCTCTTCCTGGAGGTCCGTCAACTTATAAGTGGATGGGCCGAGCTTTGCTGAAATTTGGTAAGGACCTATCCATAAATGTTGAAATTTCATGTGCATCCCTTTGCCTTCATGATTATCATCCCATTTCAGTAGTAAATCCCCAACTTCAAAAATTATTTTACCGAACATCCTCTTATCGAACCATCTCTTGACTATGTCTTGCTACTGATGGAATCGGTCTTTAGCTTTATGTCGGACTTCTTCAAGTTGAAGCAAGGTATTGATCCTAGATTGTAAGACTTGGCTACCAGACCCTCGAGAGGCTTGGGACAACTATAAAGATGGAAGCAAGATGTTGGGGGGGGAGGATGGATTTCTTGCCATAGATAAGAGTGAAAGGGGAAACCCCTAACGCGTTCTTTGGAGTCACCCTATCTGCCCATAAAGTATTTGGGAGAGCTATATGCCAACTTCGCTGATTTTCTATCACAGTCTTCTTGAGAATTCGAATGAGGTTTTTGTTTGAAGATTCAGCTAATCCATTTCCTTGAGGGTAATAATTGGCTGAATAATGTAGTTTAATCCCCCATTCATAAACAAATTCATTTATCTTAAAAGACAAGAAATAGGGAGAATTATAAAAAACAAGGGAAATTGGAACCCCAAACCTAGTTATGATGTTTTCCTTCAAGAAAATGATGACTGTATCTTCATTGATCTTGGGCAACGGGATAGGCTCCGTACATCTGGTGAAGTAGTCGGTAGTTGTCAGGATGTATCGATGTTGTAAAAAGAATTTGGATTTATCTCTCCAATAATATCTATACCCCACTGTTCAAAAGGTTCAGAGATAATAACCGGCTGCAAGGGTCTTGCTGCCTTAGGTAATTTCCCGGCACTTCTTTGGCATATGTCACAGTTCCGTGCATACGCATGGGCATCTCAGAATAGAGTGGGCCAACAATATCTAGCTCTAAGTATCTTGTGAGCTATTGTGTCCCCTGAATAATGTCCACTAGCGGGACCATCATGTAATTCTTTAATAGCTTTACTTGCATCTTCATTTTCTATACATATAAGAAAAATTCCATCATAATTCTTTCTGAAAAGTATCCCATCAATGATTTGATAAGCTGCTGATTTCAAACAGAGCGCCCTTCTTTGCTTAGAGCTCCAGTGCTCAGGTAGGTATCCTTGCTGCAAATAATGCACTAGATCTCTATACCATGATTGAGGAGTTGTGAAGGTAGGACATACTTCAACTGAGTTCATCTCAGCTTCATTTTTCCAATGTTGCTCTTCATCAGTCGGATTTCCTATAAGCAATTTGCATAGGCCTTGTCCTTTCTTGATAGTGGCCAGTTTAAATTCTAAATCATATTCTTGAAGAGCTGTGACCCAGTTTCCCCTCCTTTATCCTAGTTTCTTTTGAACGAAGAGGGATCTAACAACTGGGTGGGGAACTATAACTTTAGTTCTATTCTTAAGAATATATGGTCTGGACTGTTTGACTGCTTTGAAGACAGCATATGCATGCTTGTCAACCACGAGATAATTTAGCTCAGCCCCTTGCAGACTAGTGCTCATAAACGAGATTGGGTATTCGTCCCCTAGCTCCACCTTTTGCATGAGTACAGCCGCGAGGGAGTCATCTGAAGCGAAGGCATACAGGATAAAATCCTTAACAAAATCTGGGCTTCTTAAGGAAGGAGCTTTATCTATGGCTGCCTTAATGTCTCTGAACGCATCCTTTTCTAAATCTGTCCACTTGAACTGTATGCTTTGTTTGACCATTTGTTGTAAAGGTTTAACAATTTGTGTGAAATATGGAACAAATCTTCGGACGAAATTGATAGTGCACATAAAGAACTGCATGGATTTTTTGTTATGAGGCATTGGAATTCTATTGATAGCTTGTACTCTTTCCTGATCTATTGACACTCCTCTTTTGGAAATGATATGGCCCAAAAGTTTACCTTCGGGAACAGCGAACACACTCTTCTTCGGATTCAATGAGATACCATATTTTCGATAACGATAAAAAATATGCTTCAAATGGACAACATGATCTTCCCTTTTCTTCAAAAAAATTGTCACATCATCTAGATAGACAACAACACATTTACCACCCAATCCTCGGAAGGCGATATCCATTGCTCGTTGGAATGTAGCTCCTGCGTTTATCAGGCCGAATGGCATCCTTCTATATGTGAAAGTTCCCCACTTAGTGCGGAAAGTAGTCTTAAGACAATCTTCTTCGGCCACTAATACTTGATTGTAGCTAGAGAAACCATCGAGAAGAGAAAATAGCTCAGATCCCGACACCATCTGAAGAATTTGTTCCATTGAAGGGATGGGATAGTTGTCTTTATCTGAAGCTCTATTTAAATTTCTAAAGTCCACACATAGTCTTATCTCTCCTAACTTCTTTCTTACGGGAACTAAGTTAGCAACCCACTTAGAATGCCGGACCTTAAAGATTATTTTAGCGTCCAGGAGTTTCTTCAATTCCTTTTGAATCAGAGGTTCCAGAGTAGGATGCATCCTTCTTAATTGTTGTTGAAATGGATTGACACCCGCTTTCATTGGCATAACATGCTGAATAATGCGGACGTCATATGTTTTCAGATCCTCATAAGTCCATGCAAAAACATCCTTATATTGTCTAAATAGTTTGATGAACCTATCTCTTTCTCCCGATGAACAACATTTGCCAAGGTTGACAAATTTTGGTTCATCCTCGGTACCCAAATTAACTAACTCATGCTGCATTGATGAACTATTAGTTTTGGTATTCGCTGGCCTTTTGAACTTACTTTGAAGATCAAATAGCATTTCGAGTGACCTTACCCCTTTGGGGATGAAATTTCCTTTATTTGCATCCTTCTTTAGCAAATCAGAATCGTGTTCTTCTTCATCTATCACAGCTCCTTGGAAAATGTCTTCGTTCATTAGAAAACTAATAATATGTTCGTCATCATCGAAGACCTTGAAGTTTGTGACATTGTCAGGGACGGAGGGCCTGAAAATTAATTCAATTGAGAATTTTTTATTAGATGGAACCAATCTAGAAGCGGATGTTGCTAACAAATCAGCTGCAGAATTTTGCAATCTAGGAATAGACTTTATATTGAAAGCCTCAAAATGCATAATTAAATCCCATACCTTAGCCTGATAACCTTTCAAATGAGGTGAGAGACAGTGAATGGTATCTCTTACCTGTCTCACAACTATTTCTGAGTCACCAAAAAGCTTCAGGTATTTAACATTTAAATCGATGGCCTTCTTTAATCCATGTACCAAAGCTTCATATTCCGCAGTGTTGTTAGTACAATCAAATTCTAACCTACAGAAAAAAAAAATACTTATTTCTTTCCGAATCCATCAGAACACAACCGGCTCTGGATCCTTCCAGAGTTTTAGAACCTTCAAAGTATAATGTCCAAAACAGATTTTTTGATTCAGCTAAGTTAGTATCTCTATGATCTAAGTCAGTGACTAAACTAACTATATTACAGTCAATATCATCAGTCCGAGAAAAATGAAGGAGATCGAACTGTTCATCTGATTCATGGCCGATAGTTTCAGACTGATAATTACCCGGATCAACTTCTAAGAAATAATTCCCCAGAACCGAGGATGAGAAGGTTACAGCCTCATTCTTTCCCTATAGTTGAGTTACATTTTGTTTCATGTGCGGTTCTCTCAGGACCTTGATCTGATTCTGTCTATTTTGATAAGGAAACCACAGATGAGACCAATCAGTTGCAAAGTAACCATTCAGCGTTGTGGACCAATCCCTACTTAATATCAAACCATAGGCCTCAAGAATATCAACTACCATTATGTCAATAAACTGACAGACTCTAGAGTCGGCTGATAATCTAATGAGGATATCTTTCATTTCCCCAATAACTTTAACAGCAGTTCTATCTAACTGAATAATTTGGGCCGGAGATGGAATAGGTTTCCCGTTAATTTTTTTACAAATTGATAGTGGCATGACATTTGAAGATGCTCCGGAATCTACCAGACAATTGTGAACATTATGATCGAAAATTTCAAAGGTTAACAGGAATGGCAACGTCTGAGATTTAGATTTCCCGCTGATATTAGCCTCATTAATTTCAGGATCTTCTTGAGTGTCTGTTAATGGAGTGCTGGGCTGGGATTGTAGAGCATGCAGTAGCTTATCTCGTTGTTGAGGCAAACTGCACATATCGAATATTGATACATTTGCTTTGACTTTCTTTATATCCTCAATAATGTCATATCCTATATCAGATTCTTTTCCAATTCTAGTCGGATGGTCTGTTTTATTCATTGTGACCTTCAGTTGTTGAACTATGGTGTCAATGTTTGGCTTTTTGGCCGCTATTGGTTAGCTTTAGGTTGCGATGGAATGATTTCTATATGTCTTCTAGGTAGTTATTTCGAAACCTTAGGCTTGGGAGGAGTCGATTTTGGCACAGGATCCGTAATAAGACCTTTACTGCGAGTATTAATGTTCACAACAAAGACTGAGCTTTCTACGGGATCTTATTCTACTAATTCAGTTAAAGGTACCCAATCCCATAGCACCATAGTGGTGTCCGGAGGTGGTTCTTCTAACTCAGGGCTCGATTCCTCTGGAGGATCATCTTGATCTGGAATCTGTGAATCCAACATTTGGTTCATGACTAAACTCATAGAGTTAACCCATTGTGGGAAGCTCTTTTCCGAGTGCGGTTCTTGATGAAAGGTGCAGAAGTTTTCCATCCCTATTTCATTGAGATTTAAAACAGGGGAAGTGTTCATGGGTGGATGAGGTTAATCGTTGTCTTCCCTCTTCTTGTAAAATGGCTTGAAAAGTTTCCTAGATGTACTAGTAGCTTTATCTTTCTCGAGATCTACAATTTTATTGGACAACTTCTGCATCATCTTAACTACATTCTCCATGTCTATTGATGACTCTTCTTTACTTCTGGTGAGCAGCAAGGTTTTTTTACTGGCTGTTGGTTTTGTTTTTGCATCTAAGGCATGTTTAGCAATGCTATCTGCTTCTTCTTCCACCTTTCTACCTTTTTCGAAATTCTCTATCATGGTGGTTTTCTTAGATCTTTTAATGAACATTGCTATGGGTCCTTCAAGAGCTGTTGTATAATATTCAACCAGAGATTCCTTTGCCCTTTTATTTGCTTCGCTACAATTATTTAAGAGTGTTGTGAACCTTTGGTTGAAGTCTTGAACATTTTGTTTCTTTTCCATTCTCATGGACAATAATTCTTTCATAAGCGTAGCTACAGTTTTTTGGTTTCCATATTTCTTTAAGAAACATTTTTCAAATTCATCCCAGCTTGAGATCAAGCTAGGTTGTAAGCTAAAATACCAGGACAAGACTTTTGGCTCAAATGTGTATGGAAAAATCCTACAGACTACATCTTCATGTTGCACATTTAAAAGATTCAGAGCTAAATAAAAACTCTTGAGATGATCTTCGGCAGAAATGGCTTTCCCTGGGTCGAATTTAGGCAAGACTTTCTCTGGATTTTTTGGAAGATTGTGGAATGGACCAGCTAGATTCAATGCTCCCCTCGCTCTCCAAGCAGGTACAGCCATGTCTCTATGTGGAGAATCAGGTGGAGAATTGTGTGGTGAATTCAATGGAGTGTTCTTGGGAGTAATAAGTTCTCCAAGACTTTCTTGATCTGAAATATTTTTTGGGTTTTTCAGATTGACTTTGTTTAGGGGTTCTGCAATTTCTTCCAAGGTTAAACTCACAAGTTCTTCAAAATTTTGCACAAGAATTGAATCATGGGTGCACTGTCGTTCTTTTCTAGGAGAACTTTTCCTAGGGAGGAAATTTACTGCGTTTAAACCACCTAGATGTCTAACATAAGATCGTGTATGCCTCCTTAAATCTTCTATTTCTGCAAAAGGCACAGCATACAATACTTCTTGAGGTTCAGAATCAGAGATGAGGTTTTCTTGATTTGCTACTTCAAGATTTGGGATGTCTGAAATTCCTTTTTTAAGCGGGTTTTCAGTAACATTTTTTACAGTGGGAGATTTTACTTTATCAGCCATGCACTTTCAGGACCTCCTTCTAGCGCCAAAAACTGTTGATGCCCCGAAGATCGCAACATCAAGCAGAAAGGGATTCTCCCCGGTAGACTATCCCAATTAGATTGTCCACCGTTTGGTATGGGGAATCTATCTGGTTAGCGGTTCCGACAATCGTTAGATTTCGAGATTTGCTTCAATTACACTGGTTATGGCCCGATCCACCATTCTTTTTTTATTTTATGGTTTAAAATGATATGCAAGTGCCTAAGCTAACTTAATCTAAATGCAGAACTTGAAACAAATCTGCATCTAAAACTGAAATAAACCTTAACTATCCCTGCAATGAGCAAAAGTATAAGTATAAGTAATGTGCTGGAAGAAGTATCTGAAGATCAACAGACATCCATTAAATCATAAAGATATATCTACAGCAAGAAGGAAAAAGATATTAAAAGATAGATTCCAATTCACATATAACGCATTCCATTACTCATGTAGGAAAACAAATCATTTGCACAAGAAACAGTAAGATCATTCAATACAGAGAAATAATTCAAGACAGCAAAGAAAGATCTCATTGTAGAATATGAAAGTCACAAGAATAATCCAGCATGCATCCAACATCCACTTCCATGCAAAAGACGTCCTCTCCAAGCTCTTATTAGGCAAATTTCATTTTCTTGGAGCAAGTGCAAGATAGCTCATACAAGTTAAGAAAAATATTTTCCATACCAAAAGTCCCCTACACTATTCCCTAAGCTTCTATTTATATCTTTACAAAATGCCTCTTGGGATGCCACCTGGCTCTTTACACTTGTTCTCTCTAGACTTTTTTCTCTAAATAAACAAATCGTGGCCCTTTTCTTAAAACATAAAATTTCTCAAAATAGAAAAGGGACGGCTGTCTAGTGATTTTACGCTCTAAACATAGAGAGAACAAAAAAAGGAACAATGCCTCAGGATCGACGTGTTCACCCTTGGGGAGGTGCTTCTGCTAGGAGGGAGGTGCTTGGAATGGCTGCTACTACTACTACTTGTTTCTTTTCCTCCTCTGCAATGTAACTGAACCAGATGCCAGTGTCTCTGATAACCACATTTGCTGGTGAAGGGAGCAAGATCTTTTGAGAAGTTATATGCTTACCAAGCTCTTCTTCAATACTTTGAATTTCTGCAATTACTGCTTGGTGGATTTCTTTCAGCAAATGGTTGTATACTGATGACAACCCAATATAGTGATGGAGATCATTAGTGGCTAGGATGTCAATCTTCTTTACATATTCTATTTGAATTTCTAGCTCTTCCTTCAAGTCTGATAGACGTTGCTCCTTGCTTGGAAACTCATCGAGGGACTGAGGGAAACTCAGCTTACACTTATCATGCACTTTATGAATCTTTTGATATAGGTTGTTACTCTTATCAATTATTCCCTGGATCTTAGCCATTAGCTTCAGGCCACAGTTTCTGCAAAATTCCATGAGGGCCACATCTTCTTTAAAATCATCTACCGACTTGAATGGGAGATGTTTGGGGAAATCAACCTTCCCTTCTCTCCATTCCATTTGGCTCAGAATGTTTGCTTTAACCTGAGTGTACTTTTCTTTAATCCTATTGGCCTCTGCATTGACTTCCTTCAATATAACCATCATGGATTTGAGCCTGCACACTTCCTCAGAAATCAGCTCATATGTGGCGTGCATTTGTCTCAGAATGTCACAGGACAGCTCATGAAAGGGAGACACATATATTGCTCTGCTTTCTTCCTGCTCTAATTGTTCAACCATTGCCTACTTATCTGCTTCCAGATGAAAAACTCTAGCTTCAGAATCGTTCTTTTATGCTTCTAGAACCATCATCTGGATTGCTAGGTGCTCTTTTTCTTCTTCTAAATGGAAGTACTTATCTGACAACTCCTTGTGATCAACAGACAGGCGATTATATTTATTCACTAAAAGATCCCTGTAAGCCTACTCATTAGCCACAGTATGTTGCAACATGCGAGCTCTCCTCTTTGTTGACTCAAATTCTCTGACCATATCGACCACATTGTCCTTTGTTGCTTTTGTTGCTGACACAGCGGCAGATGCCATGGCTATGGAAGCCTTATTTTTGTTTTGCATCACCGTGGTCTCCCGATGGGTAACAATATCTTCTTGGAAGAGTCTTTGTATCCTCTCTTCGAACTTCAAGACCACCACCTTCCTCTTCTTATAATACACAAATTCATCCCTTCAGGACACAGTATGATCTTCTGATGGGGTTTAAGGGATGATCAGGAGGTCTATCACATGCACTTCTGCCTATATGGGTGGGGTCTGTACTGCTTGAGATGTGTCTGTTTCCACATTTTGGGTGCCGGAGCCACCTTCCTGAGATGTGTCTGTTTCCATATCTTCGGTGTCGGAGCCACCTGCCTGGGCATCTTTATTGGTCTTAAGTTCTTCCTCTATCTTTTGTTCCTCTTCTGTTTTACGCCTTCTTTCTTCTTCTTCAACTTGTTGCTGATTTTCACTTTCCTCCCTCTACTCTCGATCTTCTGCTTCCTTCTGTTGTCTTGCTTCCTCAGCTTCTTTCTGCAACCTTGAATCTTCAGCTTCTTTCTATATCCTTGCTTCTTCAACTTCTTGTTGCAGTCTTGCTTCTTCTTTCAATCTTTGTTCTTCAAAGGCTAGGGCCTCAGCTTCTTCTCTCTCTTTCTGCAGACTGGCTTCTCGAGCTAGGGCAGAGCTAGAGCTTGCTCCACTACCTTGACGACAAATCTGCAACTCAGTCATATTGCTGATGCCTCTGAACACTTCTTCCTCTGCATTGTAGTAATGAGCATATTCAAAATGAGCATATACTTCCTTGCAATGCTTGGCAACCTTGATCCGCCTATCATTTCTATGGAAGATCATTTCACTGAAGTGGAAAGCTTTCATCTCTTGAACTTATTCCTCAGCTATTGCAACCCTGAGAATTTGTAGGCTCCTATGCAAAAGGGAAAAGGAGGGAAGGAAGCCTTATGTTGCTTGTTAAGCACCCCTCCTATTCCATCAAGGAAAACTTGCCTGACTGCTTCCTTGAGGACTACATAATCAGTATCGTATTTTGGAAAAATGTATGGCGCTTTGGTACCTCCCAACATCCTGATGTAGGTTCCCTGCTCTGAGAAATAAAAATCGCCATAGTTTTCCAAGACCTCCATGGCATTTTCTGATAGACAATTGGGCTCTTCCTTGAACATCTGCTCATACAGAGGCATGATGAACTTTTCGTAGATGAGCTTATAGTTTGCTCTGTAATTTTGAGCCCACATTATTTTACAGGCAGTGTAGACTGGGGTGTTGGCTTTATCCCATGTGCAACCTAGCCTGGGGAAAGAGAGCTTGGCCAAAATGCAGTCAATGAAATAGGAAGACATGTAAAATTCTGACTTTTTTAAGGCCGAACCTTCTCTTGCAGCGACCACTGTGGATGCCAAACTGTCTGAAAGGATAGTAGCCCAATCAAACACAGTTCCTTTGAATGCTATGAAGTGGATGATGGGATCCCACTGTATCCTATAGATAGTGCCATCGGGCATGTCAAAAATTATGCATAACATCAGGGCGATTAATCTAAAAGGAGGTCTTAGGCTCTGAACATCATATTCATCATTATCTCTCTTCCTCAGCTGTTTGCCTGTGACCAATAATTTTTTGGCCATCTCAGTATTATTCATCTTATTCAACCATTCATCACTTAGAGCTTGCTGGGGACGTGAGAATTTGTAGGCTGTTGTAATATATGCTGGATGGAATGAAGCAAAAGTCTCTCCCTTGCTGTCATGAAACACTCTTGTTTGTGGGTTGGCATGTTCCAGTATCCATCCGATCCATTCAGATCATGGGAACAATTCGAGGCGAGTAGAAGCCCTGGCTATGCCGAAAGTTCTGATGTTGAGGTAGATTTGTTCTTCTTCCAATAATACATCTGGGATATCCTATTTCCTAATCATCCGGTAAACATCTCCCCAACGAACCTCAGGAGGAACGCCAATGGTACACTTAGTGTCTTGGAAAATAGTTTCAGTTCTTAGTTGCACTGGCTCTGGTTCCATCACTTTAGCTTTCTTTCTACCACCTTTTGGCATCGTGGCTTATCCCCGCCAGCAACCAAATGTGAATCATTACAAAATTTGCAACACGTTATGAGAGTGTAAGATAGAGTAGGACAATTTTAGCATGTTAATGATAAATCTAGACAAAATTATAAAGTTGCATGCTAGGGAAGCAAACTAAACATAGATCATTCCAGAAAACAAAATATGGTCCTCAGACTTGATTTTTCTAGGGAGACAATGCCTAGTCAAGAACTTTTGGAATGCTTCCGAAAAGGTAAGCATATGATGCGAAAAAACCTACTTCCTTCCTAGTCCTTGGAGACAGGATGCCCTTCATCATAACACTTCTAATGGTCAATGGTGGGTTGGCGTGGAGTGGAAAATCCTATGAGTAAACAATGAAAACAAGGAACCGTTTTTCACAGTCAATAACTGAGCCGAATAGGTGAGTGGTTGAGTATCTCAACCGACCACTACTCTTATTGATAATACTTGCGAAATGGTATGCAGCCGGTAGGAAGTTTGAGTCTGGGTAGGAAAAAGATCGGAATGCGGCCAGTGAAAGAAAAATAAGCTCGGATAGGTTAGAGACAAAGGGCCAACTGGGACCAACGTGGTCATGGCTATGACTCCTAGTTGGCAATATTGAGAAACTTATGGGGGCACGGGGACCGTAAGTTCTTTTAAAACAATACATACTACCAATGCCTACCAGACACGTTATTAAACGGGAAAGCCCAAGAAATAAATCAACGTGAAGATAAGACAAAGATGACGGTTAAAAAGCCTACCTGGAGATGAAACAATGGTGGAGTGAGGTGGACATAGTGGTGGATGCACTGAGTTGGAGCGAGGTGACGCGGTCTTCCAAACGACATTCTTTGAATAACAAACTAACAATGGGACCAACGCAACCCCACTGCCCTTATATAAAGTTAGACACGTGGGGGCATTTAAACTGGTACGTAACGATTTAAAATGGGTTTTAATGCTCGTACGACGTGGTCTTTTCAAGCTAACTTTGCATTTAAGCACGACCGTCTATTGAGGAGCGGACTCACAAGTTTCGTCCATAGTTGTGGCCAGAATTCATGAGTTCCTCCCGAAAGGTGGGAGACTTTGGCAAGGCATTTGCTTGTTGCGGGAGAGATGGAAAAGACGCTTCACAGTGGTGGAAAATTTTGGTGAGTTGTTTCGACGTTTCGGGAGCACTTTGTGAGTTCTTCCAAAATTCACTTTCCCATAAGTTTATCGCGGCCGGTTTTGCTGATTTGTTCCTAAGTTTTGGAAAGACTCATTAATTCCTTCCGCAATTCATGAATAACTTTGTTAAGTTTTTTTATCGAAATATGAATGGTCGAGTAACCTAGGGACAATACAAACTTACTGCGGAAACACTTGGAAAAAGATTCCGCAATTTCGGGAGATAATCCCAAGTTCCCCCACCGTTTCGGACGAACTCACTGAGTTCTTCCCCAGTTTCGAGAGAGAATTTCAAGTTTCTTCCGTAGTTTCATGAGTCAATTTTAAGTTCTTTTGAAACTTTAAAAATAAATGCTAAGTGTTTTCAATGTTTCGGGGAGTAACTTTGAGTCTTTTCTGCAGTTTCGAGAGAGAATCTTAAGTTCTTCCCCAGTTTCGGGAGAAAATCCTGAGTTTTTACCAAGTTTCGGGAGATAATTTTAAGTTTGTTCCACAATTTTAGGAGAGAATCCTGAGTTTTGACATGGAAGAAAAACTTCAAAATTTTAAAGCAGATTCCTCAGTTGAAACAAAACTAAGTCCAAAAAATTTTCAAAGGAGACTTAACTTTTTTAGGCAGCCTTTCTAGAAAAAAGAAAAAAAAAGAAGGGAGGGCCCCCAATATCTACAAAATTTGGGGGGGATGTTGCTGCAACAACAACCCGTCAACTTTGGATGGATGACGCCAAGAACCAAGGACAGGCTGCTCCTCCTACACAACCCAACCCCCAGCCACCTCCCATTGTGCTACAAAATCCCTTGTGCACACAAGTAATAGTAAATACCCAACCACAAACTCCCCCCCAAGGAATCACACAAACACCTCCAAAAATCACATATGCTACACAGACAAACCAATCGACAGATTCAGTTACCCACCATCTCCTCATGATGTCATCAATCGACGTCAATCTTCAAACACGTCGAAATCAATACGGATCCAACCCCGAACCCCCCCCCATTGATACTACTGCTAACGCTCTTCCCACAGATCATCCCTTACGCATACCCCCGCCACATGGCAATGGGGCCCCTAAAGCCCCTCACTTCCCACTATGGCGGATCAACAACAATCCTAACGCTCATGCCACAACAAATTATAATATTGTAGAAGACCTAGCGCAGTCCCCCGCTACTATGTCTACCTTGGAAGTCATAAAGAACTGTCCTGCATAGAGGAAATTGTTGTTATCCACCATCGATGCAATAGACCCTAACGACTCACGATTGATGACATTCGATTTAGACCAATCCAAACCACATTTTCCTTCGACACTAGCTTTCCAGGTTTCTGTATCGGTTAGGAACCTTGTCATCCATCGATGCAACATCGATGATGGAGCCTCCACTTGTGTTATGTCATCGTTTTTTTGGCAGAAGCTTGGATCTCCAACTCTACAGCCATCAACAACTACATTAAGAGCTTACGATGGCTGTGCAACCCAACCTCAAGGCTTTTGGCCAACAATCTCATTCAGCTACCGGGAAAAATGGTCCTAATCGATATAGAGGTTATCAATGCACAGCTTGATTACAACCTCTTACTTGGTCGCAGTTATATGTATGCTATGAAGGTCGTCGCTTCATCCATCTTCCGTGTCATGATGTTCCTGTGATGCACCTGCAACAATTACTTAATAAAAATATGTGAAATAACAGAAATGACAGAACTCAGAATCACTTTTATATTGATCACAGGCCACTTTGAGGGGGCAACCTCCTATGAGCAAGCTCAATACAAATAACTTCACGGTGCCTTCATAGGTTTCAACACACACTTATATACTAATTATAGGCGCCAATACTATGGGTCGAAACCATGGGCTGTTACAAACTATGGATCAACAATAATACGGGCGACTTACAAAGCATATGCGCCAACAACAATAACACAAAATATTGATCAACAAATACTACGGGACGACTTACAAAGCATATGCGTCCAACAACAACATACTAACAAAGTAAAGAAATGGGTTCCTAACATCCCCTCCCCCTTAAAAAAAGCTTTGTCCTCAAAGCTTTAGATGTCGAAATTGTTGTTGAATCTGAAGGAGTGGTTCCCATGTAGCATCCTCTGGTTGCATGTCGTGCCACTGAAGTAAGACCTCTGTGATAGAGCGAGAGTGAATCTGACGCATGCGCCGATTGAGGATGGCCTCTGGCTCCAAAAGGATGGATCCTTCATTATCCAGTTCGGGTAAAATCGTTTGGCCGCTGATGTTGGTGCCAAGAACTTTCTTTAGACAAGAGACATGAAAGACTGGATGAATGCGGGAAGAAGGAGGAAGTTCCAATTTATAAGCAACGGACCCAATCTTCTGTAGAATCCGATATGGCCCATAGAACTTTGGAGCGAGCTTATGACGCCCTTTGAGTTTCAAGGAGGATTGTTTGTACAGCTGGAGACGAAGAAAAACCATATCGCCAACTTGAAAAGTGCACTCCGAACGGTGCTCATCAGCTTGCTGCTTCATGCGATTTCTTGCCATGTGAAGATTGTCCCTCAAAATGCAAAGAATCTGATCGCGGTTGCGAAGGACCGTGTCAACTTCCTGAACTGGTGAACTAGTGGGGTTGTATGGAAGAAGAGCTGGAGGTGCCTGAGCATAGACTGCTTCATATGGGGTCATTTTAGAGGCAGTGTGGTAAGAGGTATTGTACCACCATTCAGCAAGAGGGAGCCACTTTGCCCACTGATGTTGTTGTTCCGAGGTGAAGCAACGAAGATAAGTTTCCAAGCATTTATTGACAATTTCAGTCTGACCATCTGTTTGTGGGTGATACCCTGAACTCATCTTCAGTTTGGTGCCAGTGTGGCGAAATAGTTCTGTCCAAAAATGACTGGTGAAAGTCGCATCACGATCCGAGACAATGGAAGAAGGGATGCCATGAAGACGAAAGATCTGGTCCATAAAAAATTGAGCGACGGAGGAGGCTGTATAGGGATGGCTGAGAGCACAAAAATGACTATATTTGGAGAGGCGATCAACCAAAACGAGAATCACTGTCTTCCTACTAGATTTAGGGAGCCCTTCAACGAAATCCATAGAAATATCTGTCCAAATCCGTGTAGGTATGGACAAGGGTTCAAGCAATCCTGGAAAAAGTGTTGTTTCACCCTTATTGCGCTGGTAGGTATCACATTTGGCCACCATCAGTTGAATTGTCCTTTTCATGCCCTGCCAAAAGAAGTTGCGTCGTGCTCGTTCATATGTTTTGAGGAACCCAGAGTGCCCGGCCGATGGAGAAGCATGGAGTTCATAGAAGACAGCCTGTTGAAGATCTGTGCTCTGGGGAAGCACCAGACGACCCTTGTATCACAGAGAAGCACCATCCCAAGAGTAATGTGGTACAACCGAAGGGTTGTTGGTCAAGCGTTGGATGATATGAGATAAGGAAGAGTCATTGACATAATCCTGTTGAACAGATTGCAACCAATTTGGAACAGGCATAGAAATAGCTGAAAGAGAACCTTGGGTATCAAATGTGCGAGAAAGAGCATCTGCCACAATATTGTCTTTACCCTTCTTGTAAGTGATCTCATAGTCATAACCCATGAGTTTGCTAACCCATTTCTGTTGTGCTGGGGAGGAGACACGATGGTCCAAGAAATATTTCAGACTCTGGTGATCAGTCTTGATGCAGAAATGATTCCCTAATAGGTATGGACACCACTTCTGTATTGCATGCAAAATAGCCATCATTTCCTTCTCATAGGTAGAGGTAGCTAAATTCTTACCTGAAAGGGATTTGCTGGTGAACGCAATGGGGTGTTCATCTTGAAGAAGAACAACACCAAGTCCATTGTCGCAAGCATCACTCTCAATAGTGAAGGGCTTGAAAAAATCGGGCATAGCTAGCACAGGTGTAGTACACATAGCTTGTTTTAGTTTTTCAAATGCACACTGAGCAGCAGGTGTCCATGTAAAAGCATCCTTTTTCAATAGAGCAGTTAATGGAGCTGCAATCTTCCCATAATCCTTGACAAACTTGCGGTAGTAGCTAGTCAACCCCAAAAAACCACGAAGGCTCTTGAGTGTCTTAGGATGTGGCCAACTGTTCATGGCATCGATTTTGGCAGGATCCACGCGAACCCCTTGTGCTGAGATAATGTGCCCGAGATACTCAACTTCCTTTTGTCCTAAAACACATTTAGACTACTTGGCATGGAGATGATGGTCAGAGAAAAGTTGCATGAAAAAATCCAGATGCTGGAGATGTTCATCCCATGTTTTACTGTAGATGAGGATATCATCAAAGAATACCAGAATGAATTTCCGCAAGTAGGGTCAAAATATTTTATTCATTAAGCCATGGAATGTGGAAGGAGCATTAGTGAGGCCAAAGGGCATGACTAAAAACTCATAATGACTATCATGTGTGCAGAAAGCTGTTTTAGGAATATCATCCTCATGAACACGAATTTGATGATACCCAGAATGAAGATCCAACTTGGAGAAAAAGTGAGCCCCATGAAACTCATCAAGAAGCTCATCAACAACAGTAATTGGAAACTTATCCTTGATGGTGAGGTGATTAAGTGCTCGGAAGTCAATGCAGAGGTGCCATGACCCATCTTTTTTGTGGACAAGAATAATTGGAGAAGAAAAGGAACTAGTGCTTGGGCGAATAATACCTTGCTTCAATAAGTCCCGAACGAGCATTTCAATCTCCGTTTTTTGGTGAAATGGGTAGCGATAGGGCCTGATGTTGGGAGGAACGCTACCAGGAAAAAGCTGAATATGATGGTCTTCTGGCCTGGAAGGTGGTAATCCCACTGGTTCAGCAAAGATACCTGTATATCGATCCAGAATTTGTTGTAGATCCAAAGGAGTAGTGGAGATCGTTGATGGTTGCATCTGGATGGAATGGATCTGAGCGATGACACCATGTGAATTCTTCTTGAGGAGTTTTTCCATGCGATGTGAACTGATGATGCTGAGAGAACCTGGTTGTAATCCTGTCAATGTGTGTTTGTGTCCATTGAGGGAAAACTGCATCCAAAGTTCGGCAAAATCCCATAAGATAGGGCCGAGTGTGCATAGCCATTGAGCGCCCAAAACCACATCACATCTGCCTAAGGGCAAGGAAAACATGTCAGAGCACAAGGTATAATCTCCCATAGAGATACGCACATTTCGACACTTCCCTTTGCAAGGTAAGGTGCCCCCATCGGCAACCATGACTTCAAAGTTTGAGCAAGGATGGATAAAACAATCAGCTTTTTTGGCGATCCAAGGGTCAATGAAATTATGAGTGCTACCAGAATCAATGAGGATTGTAAGAGGAAGCTTCTTGAAGTAACCCCTGACCCGCATTGTTTGGGGGGTGGTGATTCCAGCTAAAGCATGGAGAGATATCTCTGGCTGGTCATCCTGAGACAGAGGGTCAATAGGCGGTTCCTGAATGTCGACCGCAGCATCCAGTGTTTCTGTATCGTCGTCACCCATTTCAGAGGCAGGAGGAGACTCCACATCCAGGAGATAGAGCTTTTGTTGAACACATCTATGTCCTCGAGTGAATTTCTCATCACAATTATAGCAAAGCCCCTTTTCTCTGCGTGCTTGCATCTCTGTTTCAGACAAACGCTTGATAGGAGTCGGTCGAGGAGCCTGCGGTATAGGTGGTCGCTGAGACCCCATATTTTGGAAGGGAACAAAAGTGGGCTTGGAGCGTTGTTGGGATGCAATCTTGTCTTCTGCCAACTTAGCCAACCCTATTGCTTCCATCATTGTGTTGGGACAAAACATTTTGACCTCAGAGCGGATGGCATCCTTTAGATCACTGATAAAACAACTCCGGTAAAATTCATCAGACAATCCTTCGGTGTGGTTGGCTAGATTCTCAAATTCGGTTTGATACTCTCTCACAATGCCAGTTTGGCGAAGTTTAGTGAGGGCTCCTGTGAAGTCATCAAAAGCACTAGGACCAAATCGTTGCAAAAGGAGCTGGCAAAAGTCTGGCCAGTTGGGCTCTGGATGAGCCTTGATGTACCAACGGTACCATTGAAGAGCTTCCTGTTCCAAATGAAAGGATGCCAACGGAACTTTGTTGACATCAAAAGTATTATGCAGACTGAAATACTGTTTTGCACGATAGATCCATCCATTTGGATCGGTACCATTGAAGCAAGGAAAATCAAGCTTCGGGCCACGAAAATTGCTGGAAGAAGAGAACCCATTGTCTGCTGAAGACTTGGACTGTCGTTTGTTGTTCATAGCTGGATGTTCAAGATGGAGAACGAGAAATTTTTCATCCAGATCCTGGAGTTCGGCTTGGATGGCTGCAAGTGCTTCCTCCATGGTTTTTGCTCCTGCACGGGTGACAACCATAACTAGGGATTTTTTTATTATTTTTTTTACTGGGTAGGAAAACAAAAAAAGGAACTACTTCAGTAAGGGAAAATTTGGATTTGGGAAAAAATCAGAAGGGTAATTGGTGTTTGACTAAGTTTTGGACACTGTTGGGTAGATAGGGACGCAAAAATGAGGATTTCAGAAGTGGGGTGAAAGAATGGGAAAATTTGGCAGAGGGGAACAAAGAAGCAGAATTCAGAAAGGAACTTTGTGGTAAAATTTGAAGGTGATTGGGTGAAATCTGAGGAAGTTATGGCAAACCCTAAAAATAGACAAATGTGGGATTTCGGGTTGTAGGGAGGGGAATTGAGGATAGGGTCCTCAGGAATGAAATATGAAGAATGGAATGAAAGGGGTTCCCTGAAAATTTCAAGGGAAACAGAGGTAAAACAAGGGAGATATGGAGAAAAAAATGATTTTTTTTTTTTTTTTTTTTTACAAATTGGAGCGGCTATGGTTCGGAAGGAATCTGGAACAACGCCGAACGGTTGGATCTGGAACGGATTGCAAAATGGATCTGAAACGGCACAGCAGTGCTTGACAATAGTTCAGCTAAAAGTAGATATGGACCCCAGGTATGTGTGGCTTCCTAACAGTTCAGGGTTTTCACTCGGCCACTAATGCTGTCTGACGACTTGCGTATTGGGGCAGTGCCCCTCACTCCACGGCTCAGGTAAAACTGATAACCACTTTTCCACAAACGAAAACTCTTGGTTTACCTCATGGGTGGGAACTAGTCAATCAGGTAGGGGTCGTTGCCCTTTTCGCTGGCAGGTCCTCTCAATGGGCCAGCTACTTCGGGGTTCCTGTGGTACTCCTCACAATGAGTTTTAGGGCTTATGCCCAAGTACTTCCCACAGTTAAGCGGATAGGGATTATTCCCAAATCCGAACCTGCAACAGATGCGAAAAAAAAAATTTCGCAGAAATTTCACCCAGCGAGCCCAAGAAAGTGCTCTGATACCAGATGTGATGCACCTGCAACAATTACTTAATAAAAATATGTGAAATAGCAGAAATGACAGAACTTAGAATCACTTTTATATTGATCACAGGCCACTTCGAGGGGGCAACCTCCTATGAGAAAGCTCAATACAAATAACTTCATGGTGCCTTCATAGGTCTCAACACACACTTATATACTAATTCTAGGCGCCAATACTATGGGTCGAAACCATGGGCCGTTACAAACTATGGATCAACAATACTACGGGCGACTTACAAAGCATATGCGCCAACAACAATAACACAAACTATTGATCAACAAATACTACAGGATGACTTACAAAGCATATGTGTCCAACAACAACATACTAACAAAGTAAAGACATGGGTTCCTAACAGTTCCCCCATGAGGGACGTGTGGTAAAAATAGACCAAATAACATACTATGATCCCAATGCTCCCGCTACTCCTGAGAATGTTCTTCCCATGATTGAACAACCCATACACAATACTCCTACGTCATTAATCTCCACAGTCAGACCCAGGTTATACTTGGAATCACCCATTACCTCCACGTTCCAATCCATTCCACCTCCTGTGAAGATAATAGAGATATCTGATCTTTACACAATTTCCTCCAACAACACAACACCCAACCAGCAACCGCCTTTACTACCGCAACCACCGTTGGTACAAAGTTACATTGGGGCAACACCCATCCATACGATCCCATTTTTATTCCCACTGTCTAGATTGGTTAGTACCCCCGGTGATGGCCACTTTGAACCTCCCTGGTTTAACCCTAGGTCTACCCGTATGGTATTTACCCGTCCCTACTCCTCCACCATCTCCACAACTAGTCCTTCAACCATTTCAACCTGTTAACACTTCCAACTTCCCACCCCCAAGAGTTGCAAACATGCCCAACTGTCCTCCTTCCAGTGCAACATCCACATATTCTACAAACCCTCCCCCACCACCACCTAGAAACGCTAGGGGCAGAGGCCTGCAAAACTATATCGCCCCTGCGGCAAGAACACCGGTGGCACCCCAACCACCCCGTGAGCACCCACTAAGTGCTCTTTTGTGATGATATCGGACACGCCACCCACAATTTCCCTCAATTTCCATATCTCCAAAAACAAATGCAAACCTTGGACGATGACCCCAACATCCCCGTAGTCGTATTAAACCCCCCATCCCATCAGTGCAACAAGGCATTGCATACTAACCACGCTTGCGCTATCTGCGGAATATATGGTCACTACTCACACCACTGCCCTGACCTCCTGGATTACAGAGAATCCCTCTAAGAGTTGAATAACGCCGACCTAGAGACATCCCCTCCTACCATTGAATAAATTTACCCTCCAACATATTCCCCTTCGAAAGAAGTCAATACCATATACATGATCTCTATGGTTGATAGCCATGACTTTCCTCCAACATCTACCCTTCCCTCATATGACTTGATCACTCAACACTTCTACAATGACGAGGAAATCCTTGAAGCCCTTACGAAACCCGACTATCGGTGGGATGACATGCACCATCGATCATATTTCATCCCTGGTGAGTCCACCCCTATCGCAGCCAACCAGCTAGCAATTGAAACAAAAGACTTTCTCCCTGAGAAGGTAGACTGGTTCAAGAACCCCATCCCCGAACCTGATTCCTTCGAAGACGAAAACATGGCAAATATTTCCCCCATTACGCAAGTGGACATTGCTCTCTCAGGTGGCCAACCCGAGGTCATCACCTTAGGTGCCACTTGTACGAAATACGAAATCGGAGAATCCAAAAAGCTTTTTCAGGAGTTCCGTGATGTCTTTTCCTGGTCTTATACCGAGATGCCTATCCTAGACCCTACTATCATTGAACACCACATCGATACATGGCCCGAAGTCCCACCTATCCACCAGAAGCAAAGACCAATTCACCCCTCCAAACTCTCGGTAGTCAAAATTGAAATTGAGAAGCTCCGGAAAGCCGGATTTATCTATCCCATAGCTTACACCACTTGGGTTTCCAACCCTATACCTGTCAATAAAAAACAGGGCACTCTCCGTGTTTGCACATATTTTCGATATCTCAATCATGCATGTACCAAATACAACTTTCCCACATGTTTCATCGATCATATCGTTGACGCTTGTGCCGGACATTAAGTCCTCTCCTTTATGGATGGCTTTTCTGGATATAACCAACTTCACATTCGGAAAGAAGACCAATATAAAACTGCACTCACTACACCATGGGGCACCTTTGCCTACCGGGTCATGCCCTCTGCTCCATCCATACTGCAATTATGGCGTTGTTTTGCTATCATTCACCAACCCACAAGGAGGCCCCATCAATGTTCCCCCCTATCACTGTTCTAGATCCTCATACTCATCCTTTGACTGAACACTTCCTCCTTGCCTCACCATTCCTTTTTCTCGGTATAATTTTACCCCTTTTTCGGGTTGATCAATTCCTTTACAAAAAAGGAACTTAGGGAGTTTTTATTAAGCTCTTTTATGACTCCTAAAGAAATGAAAAGATCGCCGAGCACACTTGCTTCCTTTCATACTCGCTAAAAGTATCTAAAAGGGCGTCTACCTGGTATAAGTTTACCCCTTTTCAGACCTTGTAGACTAATTACAAAAAAGGAATACTGTGGTCACACCGGCTAGAAGAGTTCTTCATTGCATCCTTTTACGCTTTTTTGGGCTTTGGAGACTAACACATGAAAAAGAACCCCCTCGGAGTCCTCCTACTTCTTTCAGACTCTCTAAACGTGAAAGAAACCACGATCAATCGCCGTCCTTGGCTTGTACAAATCCACAAGATGGTACCTTTCCACCATCTCAAAGTCTCATTATCGCTTTCAGAGTCCTTAAAAATGAAAGCACTTACAAGCATTAACTGTCCTTGGCTCGCACAAATCCACACGACAATACCATTTTATGAGCGCACTTTTATCCCTTCTTCGAGCTCCTTACAACCATGAAGAAGGCCCCAATGGTGCCTCTTGGTGCCACACCAAAGAATATATAATCACACTATCATACCAGCTTCCCCAGTTTGGTCACCTTTGTTTAGAGTATTCTACAATATGTCACCCTGAGAGTCTTTTGATATGATCCATAACTTTGTCCTCCTAAGTCCTTCCCACTGTAGTACTCATTCCTGATCCCTTAACCTATGATCCCCATACCCAAAGTTAGTTTCATATGCTGCCAGGTCAAGCCATTCCGTCATGCTCTGAACAAAGGAAGTTTGAGTTCACCTATTCTATGACCCTAGTTATTCCCCTTCCCCACAGTATGTCACTCCCACCATCAGTACTATCACACTTCGATTGTACACCTCGCGCTCCTATCAAGGAACCATCATTGCCTTGGTAGTTGCAAGGTATCCCTCTGTCAACACCAACCAATCTATTCTAGAGGATAGACCCAAAGGTCCCTGTGCCTTGGAATCATCACCACCAGCGGTGAGTGCCTACAACTCATTTTGAAAGGAGTCCTTAGTGCCTCTCCAAATGATTGTTTCTCACATGCTCGACATCAACACCTGTTGGTTGTGCAGCCTAATCTCCAGATTCATAGATATTATTATTCAGCCGTGTTTGTACCCCAGCTTTATATGATATGTCAATTGACTCTACACTCACCCTAGCAGGGGGGGTGTAGGGGGGTCAAATCCTCCCCCCACTGGGGTTTGGGGGCCAGCGCCCCCGAAGGAAATTGTTTGGGGTTATTTTACGAGCCCATGGTTTTGGGTATCCTATGGTATTTCCGAATTGTATTTCCCCTATAAAAGAACGACATTGTAATACGACTAGGGTAATATGTATTAGGTTTTATGCATTGTAAAGATCTCTGAGATCTGAAGAGAGACTGTGAGACAATGAAGAGGAAGTGTAGCGGCTCTGCTGCAGGTTGTATCCCTTCACTTTGTTGGACGGTATAATAATAAGGACTAGAAACTTGAGTGTGGACGTAGCCCATCTTGGGTGAACCACAATATATCTGTGTCTCTCTTGTAATGTTTATGTGTGATTATATTTGCATTTCTGTTTATTGTTATTGCTTTGCGATCCTGTTTTTCTAACAACACCTTGATCGCATCGTTGAGATTCGCACTGGGTATCGGTCGTTTCAGTTATTAGTTGAAGACCCCAAATATCATTTGACTCTAGCATAGTTGTGAATCTACTTGAGGAAACAACCAGTCTCATGTTCCTGTAGATATCAGGGTTGTGCTTGGCGACAGGTTTATGGAAGCACCCCAGTTGCATGCTTCTTTGACTTACAATTCTTGGAGACATTCAGATCCATCATTTTTATCAGTCATTCTAGTCCCACAATTAGAGTGACGAATGTTTTCTAGTGTATCAGTTCTTCACATCAAACATGGTCAGACAATGGGCATGTCCCCGATTTGTGTCCCCTCTGGACCAGTATGATGTACACAACATTTTTTTCTCATGTATGATTCCAGTCCCCCTTCTTGGATGTAATTATTATATTTTGACAATGAGCATGGGTATGCCCACCTCGTCCATATGTTGAGATACTCCTAAGTAAGATATGTATTTTTAGTTCTTGGTAGTCAGTACAGACCTCGGGTTCCAATCTCCAACAAGTTTGTGCTCTCCTCCATCCCTATTCTTATCACCCAGGAAAACCACAGTACTTATGATGTCCATTGGCCATACGATGAGCTCCTACCCTCACAGATCAGAGGGCAATTTGTTAACACCAAAAAAGTACTCACCAGCTCATCCCTTTGGACATACACCTCTGTTGACCCAATTTCCTACCAACCTAGCCTCCAAAACCCCAGAAAATCCAAAATGGGTACCGAGATACCCAAAATTCACTCAAAAACATACCAAAACCCCAAAAGAGGGTCAAAATCAAAATAATAGGGAATAAAACTCAAAAGAAAATCACAAAAAAGAGAAAATTGCGTAAAAACCCCTAAAACCCTAATCCAAGTTTATAAAAACGGGTGGAGGCCCCCCATTTCCATATCCCTCAACTACTCTACCCTTATGCTACTAAACTTTTGGCAAGTCTTAGCCATCCATCTTTGAGCTTTGGCATCCCTTGAGAAGATAGAGATCTTAGCCACCACCAAAAGCATTGAAGAGGAGAGTACGGAACCAAAGGAGCTATGAAACACACTGTCAGAGCTCCACCAGCCTCATCTCTGAGGTAAATATTTTGCAAGCCCTTGCTTGCCCATAATACAAAAATGAAAGATTCTTTGTTACTTTGTTTCGAAAATCAGTTATTTATTTCTGTAAGTTATCTTTAAATCTCATGCACATGTTAGATCTAATGGTTTATTGTTTTTTATGATTAGCTTAGTTTTTTATCACTTCCCTTCAACCTGTTACTAAGGGTCCTTTGCCTTAGTAGGTTCTCTTTTGCACAAGTAGGGGTGAAAACCCCAGCTACATATTGGCGACTCCACTAGGACTTGAACCTAGCATCTTTGGTTTTTAGCTTTCATTGTTATTTCTTTAAAAGTTCTTTTTTTGGTTTTATCTGCTTAGTTACAATCCTACGAGTTTTTATGTGCAAGTGCAACCAGTTTGCATCATTTTCCATGCATAAAACTGCATCTTTTTTCATCACAGTTATGGCCCGCACCGTAGTTGTTCACCATTTTTTCGCAGTCTACAGCTCGGCTCTTTAGCCCTTTTCTACGGTCCATAGCATGACTTTCCAGCATCTTTACGCGGTGCACACCACACCATTCTAGCGCCTGCGTGCAGTTCTAAACCACGGTTTGCACGAGCCTACCCATGTGACCTCTACACATAGATGGCACCGCTCACCACCCTGCCACCTGCATGGCCCCCACCGACCACCACCTTGCGATTTCCACAGCCCCGACTGTAGATCCCCCACTGCAACTTGCATTGCACACTGTGTTACCCACCTCGTAACTCACATTGCACACCGCACGTACCGTGCCAGAATTAGCGCTGCACACCGCTCTAACCATCACTACTTCCATGTTGCACACCGCACTGACCGGCACGCCCCCGCCGCGGTGCACACTACACTTCCCTGCGCTCCTACAGCGCTGCACACCACACACTCCGGACTAAGAACTACGCTGCACACCACAATTCACGGCCTGAAACTCACGCTACACATCGCAGTTCGCGACTGGAAACTCGTGCTGCACACACCATGCAGATTTGTCCCATAGCCGCGACCTGATTTTCAAAAATTTTACTCATTTTGTTATTTAAAAAAAAAAAAAAAATTATTTTTCAAAGTCTTTGTTAATCATTCAACTTCCAGCATTGTTTCCATTTTTCTAGCATTTCAATGCCATCATTTTATTTTTCTAGTTAGCTTCCAACATTATCATTGCACACACTCTGTCACCTAACTCAAGTGAGCCCTAAAAAACTACTTAACTCAACCAACTTTCAACCCCACTTGGGGAACACAGAAGAATTTTGTAGCTAGGTAGGACGAGGGGGATAGGTATCCAAATAACACCCCTTTTCCAGTTACATTTGAGACACAGTTGTTGTCATCTACGGTGCCAAATCCCCTAGCACTTGTTAACACGGTTATGACTAATTTTTTGGAAAGGCCTCTCCCTTAGGAGGGTTGAAGTGCCGAGACTGGTTCCAAAGGCCTGAGTGGAATACCACAATCCATTCATTCACCGAAGGCTACCTACGTGTTGTTCGCATGTGGTGATTCCTTTTAGGCCCACACGGTGATAGGATTGGAGCCACAAATTCACCTTTCTGGATGTGTCATGAATGGGGTATCTTAGTTTTGTTTCTTCTAGGATTGTCTACTCGGTGTCCCTCCTAGTAGGGGGATATCATTGGCCTTTGGTTCTACTTTTCGTATTGTCTGACTGGGATTTGATCACCCTATAGAGGATACGTCTAGTTCAAACCAGCATACCTTTTAGTTAGGCATTTGCATACTCCCTTACCTCCCCTCAGTCTAGCGAGTACACATTTTTTCACTTTTTAGGACCCCTTTTTTTGTTGGTATTCTAACCATTTTTATTGCGGCTCCATTTGATTGCAACACAGCTGTTGCAACAAGCATTTTGAGCATTGTTGTTGGCTTGAGTGCCGCCTTTTTTACTCTCTCCTTGTGCACACATGGTTGCACTAGGATTTTTTAGCCTTTTACTCACCACTCCTCACCCGGATTACCCAAATCACCACCATTGAATCCCAAAGACAGTCCCTATGCCAACGGGGCCAACCCTCACAGCACAGTTTACTTGGCTCTCCTCACCACCAACGTAGAGCCTTGCCACCTGATCCAGATGCTCCTTATAGCACATTCGACTCTGAACTGGAGTACAACACATACATTTCCCCCTCTAGCCCCTTGGCTGGTATGACGTCCAATGCCTTTTTCAGCGGGATGGTCGGCAGAGGACCCTCCACTCACCCGGCTACCACAACAACGTCCATCCCCGCCACCACATCTGTTCCTATGGGTAGTGGGTTGGTCACCAATACAAATCCACTAGTGACTAGTAGCATACTTGGGGGAAGTGGCCCCACCATGGCCGCTATGGCCCACGCCGTTGCACCACACATTGGGGGCAGTGCCCCCACCATGGCCGCTATGGACCACACTGTTGCACCACACATTAGGGGTGGTGCCCCCAAAATGGATGCTATGGCCCACACCGTTGCACCACACATTGGGGGTAGCACCCCCACCATGGCCGTTATGGCCCACACTGTTTCTCCACACTTTGGGGGCAGCACCCCCACCATGGAAGCTATGGGCCACACCATTTCCCCACACATTGGGGGAAGTTCCCCCACCATGGCCGCTATGGCCCACACCGTTGCCGCACACATTGGGGGCAGTGGCCACACCATTTCCCCCACGGCAAACACACTTCCCCCACCACCCTCGAAGCATCTTCCTACTAGTTTTCCATTCATGGCAAGTCTGAACCTCCCCGAATTGGCTAAGTTGACTAATGATCTGACATGACATGATCCTATGTGGCCTCCAATGCCCACCAAACTCCCCCCGGACATACCCAAATTTGAGGGAAAGAGAGGAGAAGACCCTCAAAATCATATCATGTGTTTCCACTTATGGTGTTCCTCTAACTCCATCGTGGACAAATCTATTCTCCTTCGACTACTACAAAGAACCCTCACTGGAGCTACAACTAAGTGGTATATTGACCAACCTCATGGGACCCACCCTACAATCACATCCCTTGCCTCCACTTTCTTGCAATTCTTTCAGCTACTCGTTCGTTATGATGCCAGTGTAGAGATCCTCCTATCTTGTAGGCAGAATATGACCACCCACATCATGGACCACATCCATGAGTTGCATAAACGGTGCACTTTATGTAAGATCAATTTGGACGACCGTAACTTCTTAGATTGGTTCCTGAAGTCTCTCATACCAACCATCATGAAGGATGTGGCATCCGAGTGACCTCAGTCTGAAGAAGAAGCCATCCTTAAAGCCCAACAATTTGATCTTATCTACGCCCAATCTGGCTACCTATACTCTATCCTATCAGATGCCTCTCGCCCCGATGCCTCCTTGAGTGATGCCCCAGGAGCATCCCATGCCTCCAAAGGTATTATTGGGCATGTAGCATCACGCACCCAACCATACACAGCTATGCCCACTCCTTCTCGCCCTGATCTTTCGTGTGACACGTCCCATTCTGGAGCAACTACATCATACACCCTGGTCGTTCGACCTCCTCATACTCATGGACCATCATGCCCACAACAATGTTATGGCCATGTACACTCACATTACAATCCTTCTACGGGCCAACCCACCTTTTATCAACATCTGCCTCAACTAGCACATTGACACTCCCAAGTTCAGCTGGCTTACTACCCTCCGCAAGCCCCACTTGCGCAACCACAAGTTCCTCCAGTTTATCATCCACCGCCAACCCCACTAGCACCGATCTAACCTCAAGCACACCCCAGTTACTACCCACTGCTGGCACCTTCAACACCTGCTCAGCCAAAGAATCCCCCCAACCCCCAAGGGCAAGTTTATGCCCAACAACACCCACAGCAAAACCATCCTGCTCAACGCAACCAGCAGGGCCAACACAACAGAGGAAGAGGACGGAACCGTAGGACTAACCAACCTCCGGACCAAGGCGGTCAACAACCAAACCCCCCCAATAACAACAATGTTGCCCCACCTGACAAAAACCTCGACAGACCACCTCGTCAAAGCAAGACACCCAATCTATGAATGAACCATCCTTGTTCCATATGTGGAGTCTATGGCCACTATACGCACAATTGCCCGCATTTAGATCGTTCCCATCAACTTTGGATGGACGACGCCCAATGCCATGGACAGGCCGCTCCTCCTACACAACCCAACCCCTAGCCACCTCCCATGGTGCTGCAAAATCCATTTCCCACACAAGGAATAGTAAATACCCAACCACCAACTCCCCCATAGGGAATCACACAAACACCTCAACAAATCACATATGCTACACAGACAAACCAACCGACGGATTCAGGTACCCACCATCTCCTCATGATGTCATCAACCGACGTTAATCTTCAAACACGTCGATATCAATATGGATCCAACCCTTAAATCCCCCCCATTGATACTGCTACTAACACTCTTCCCATAGATCATCCCTTATGCATACCCCTGCCACACAGCAATGGGGCCCCTAAAGCCCCTCGCTTCCTACTACGGCGAATCAACAACCATCCTAACGCTCGTGCCGCAACAAATTATAATATTGTAGAAGACCTAGCGTAGTCCCCCGCTGCTATGTCTACCTTGGAAGTCCTAAAGAACTGTCCTTCACAGAGGAAATTTTTGTTATCCTCCATCTGTGTAATAGACCCTAACGACTCACGATTGATGGCATTCGATTTATACCAAGCCAAACCATGTTTTCCTTCGACACTAGCTCTCCAGGTTTCTGTATTGGTTAGGAACCTTGTCATCCATCGATGCAACATCGATGAAGGAGCCTCCACTTGTGTTATGTCGATGTTTGTTTGGCAGAAGATTGGATCTCCCACTCTACATCCATCAACAACTACATTAAGAGCTTACGATGGCTGCGTAGCCCGACCTCAAGGCCTTTTGGCCAACATTCTCATTCAGCTAGCAAGAAAAATGGTCCTAATAAATATAGAGGTTATCAATGCATAGCTTGATTACAACCTCTTACTTGGTCGTAGTTATATGTATGCTATGAAGGTCGTCGCTTCGTCCGTCTTCCGCATCATGATGTTCCCCCATGAGGGACGTGTGGTCAAAATAGACCAAATAACATACTATGATCCCAATGCTCCCGCTACTCCTGAGAATGTTCTTCCCATGATTGAACAACCCATACACAATGCTCCTACATCATTAGTCTCAACAGTCGGACCCAGTTTACACTTGGAATCACCCATGACCTCCATGTTCCAATCCATTCCACCTCCTGTGAAGATAACAGAGATATCTGATCTTTGCACAATTTCCTCCAACAACACATCACCGAACTAGCAACCGCCTTTACTACCACAACCACCATTGGTACCAAGTTACATTGGGGCAACACCCATCCATACGATCCCATTTTTATTCCCACCATCTGGAGTGGTCAGTACCCTAGTGATGGCCACTTTGAACCTCCCTGGTTGAACCCTAGGTCTACCCGTATGGTATTTACCCACCCCTACTCCTCCACCAGCTCCATAAGTAGTCCTTCAACCATTTCAACCTATTAACACTTCCAACTTCCCACCCCCAAGAGTTGCGAACATGCCCAACTTTCCTCCTTCCGGTGCAACATCCACATATGCTACAAACCCTCCCCCACCACCACCTAAAAACGCTCGGGGAAGAGGCCCACAAAACTATATCGCGCTTGCGGCAAGAACACCGGTGGTACCCCAACCACCCCCGTGAGCACCCCCTAAGTGCTCTTTTGTGATGATATTGGCCACGCCACCCACAATTGCCCTCAATTTCCATATATCCAAAAACAAATGCAAACCTTGCACGATGACCCCAACATCCCTGTAGTTGTATTAAACCCCCCATCCCATCAGCGCAACAAGGCATTGCGTACTAACCACGCTTGCGCTATTTGTGGAATATATGGTCACTAATCACACCACTACCCTGACCTCCCGGACTATAGAGAATCCCTCTAGGAGTTGAATAATGCCGACTTAGAGACATCCCCTCCTACCATTGAATAAATTTACCCTCGAACATCTTCCCCTTCGAAAGAAGTCAATACCATATACATGATCTCTACAGTCGATAGGAACGACTTTCCTCCAACATCTACCCTTCGCTCGTATGACTTGATCACTCACCACTTCCGCAACGACGAGGAAATCCTTGAAGCCCTTATGAAAACCGACTACCCATGGGATGGCATGCACCATCGATCATATTTCATCCTTGGTGAGTCCACCCCTATCGCAACCAACCAGCTGGAAATTGAAACAAAAGACTTTCTCCCTGAGAAGGTAGACTGGTTCAAGAACCCCATCCCAGCACCTGATGCCTTCGAAGACAAAAACATGGAAAATATTTCTCCCATTATGCAAGTGGACATTACTCGTCCAGGTGGCCAACCTGAGATCATCACCTTAGGTGCCACTTGTACGAAATACGGAATTGAAGAATCCAAAAAGCTTTTTCAGGAGTTATGTGATGTCTTTGTCTGGTCTTATACCGAGATGCCCGGCTTGGACCCTACCATCGTTGAACACCACATCGATACATGCCCCGAATTCCCACCTGTCCGCCAGAAGCAAAGACCAATTCACCCCTCCAAACTCACAATAGTCAAAATTGAAATTGAGAAGCTCTGGAAAGCTGGATTTATCTATCCCATCGCTTACACCACCTGGGTGTCCAACCCTGTACCTGTCAATAAAAAACAGGGCACTCTCCATGTTTGCACATATTTTCGAGATCTCAGTCATGCATGTACCAAAGACCACTTTCCCACACTTTTCATCGATCAGCTTGTTGATGCTTGTGCCAGACATGAAGTCCTCTCCTTTATGGATGGATTTTCCGGATATAACCAAATTCACATTCAGAAAGAAGACCAATATAAAACTATGTTCACTACCCCATGGGGCACCTTTGCCTACCAGGTCATGCCCTCCGCTCCATCCATACTGCAATTATGGCGTTGTTTTTCTATCATTCACCAACCTGCAAGGAGGCCCCATCAGTGTTTCCCCCTATAACTGTGTTGGATCCTCATACTCATCCTTTGACTGAACACTTCCTCCTTGCCTCACCATTCCTTTTGTTCGGTATAATTTTACCCCTTTTTCGGGCTGATCAATTCCTTTGCAAAAAAGGCACTTAGGGAGTTTTTATTAAGCTCTTTTATGACTCCTAAAACAATGAAAAGATCACCGAGCACACTTGATTCCTTTCATGCTCGCTAAAAGTATCTGAAAGGGTGTCTACCTGGTATAAGTTTACCCCTTTTCGGACCTTGTAGACTAATTACGAAAAATGAATATTGTGGTCACACCAGCTAGAAGAGTTCTTCATTGCATCCTTTCACGCTTTTTCGGGATTTGGAGACTAACACATGAAAAAGAACCCCCTCGGAGTCCTCTTACTGCTTTCAGACTCTCTAAAAGTGAAAGCAACCATGATCAATCACCATCCTTGGCTCGTACAAATCCACAAGATGGTACCTTTCAACCATCTCAGAGTCTCAGTATCGCTTCCAGACTCCTTAAAAATGAAAGCACTTACAAGCACTAACTGTCCTTGGCTCACACAAATCCACACGATAGTAGCAATTTATGAGCGCACTTTTATCCCTTCTTCGATCTCCTTACAACCATGAAGAAGGCCCCAACGGTGCCTCTTGGTGCCACACCAAAGCATATATAATCACAATATCATGACAGCTTCCCCAGTTTGGTTTCCTTTGTTCAGAGTATTCTGCAATATGTCACCCTGAGAATCTTTTGATATGATCCATAACTTTGTCCTCCTGAGTCCTTCCCACTGCAGTACTCATTCCTGAACCCTTAAGCTATGATCCTCGTACCCAGAGTTAACTTCATATGCTGCGAGGTCAAGCCATGCCATCATGCTCTGAACAAAGGAAGTTTGAGTCCACCTATTCTATGACCCTAGTTATTCCCCTTCCCCACAGTATGTCACTCCCACCATCAGTACTATCACACTTAATTGTACACCTCACGCTCCTATCAAGGAAACATCATTGCCTTGGTAGTTGCAAGGTCTCCCTCTATCAACACCAACCAATCTATTCCAGACGATAGACCCAGAGGTCCCTGTGACTTGGACTTATCACCACTAGCAGTGAGTGCCTTTGGATCATTTTGAAAGGAGTCCTTAGTTCCTCTCCAAATGATTGTTTCTCACATTCTCGACATCAACACCTGTTGGTTGTGGAGCCTGGTCTCCAGATGCAGAGATATTATTATTCAACCTTGTTTGAACCCCATCTTTATATGATATGTAAAATGACTGTACACTCACCCCAGCCGGGGAGGGTGTAGCGGGGGCGAAGCCTCCCCCCACTGGGGTTTGGGGGCCAGTGGGGGTTCAGGGGCAGTGCCCCCGAAGGAAATTGTTTGGGGTTTTTTTACGGGCCCATGGTTTTGGGTATCCTGTGGTTTTTTCGAATTGTATTTCCCCTATACAAGAAAGACATTGTAATATGACTAGGGTAATATGTATTAGGTTTTATGCATTGTAAATATCTCTGAGATCTGAAGAGAGACTGTGAGACAGTGAAGAGGAAGTGTAGCGGCTATGCTGCAGGTTGTATCCCTTCACTTTGTTGGATGGTATAATAATGACTAGAAACTTGAGTGTGGACGTAGTCCATCTTGGGTGAACCACAATATATCTGTGTCTCTCCTGTAATGTTTATGTGTGATTATATTTGCATTTCTGTTTATTGTTATTGCTTTGCGATCCTATTTTTCTAACAACACCTTGATCGCATCGTTGAGATTCGCACTAGGTATCGGTCATTTCAGTTATTAGTTGAAGACCTCGGATATCATTTGACTCTAGCATAGTTGAGAATCTACTTGAGGAAACAACCAGTCTCATGTTCCTGTAGATATCCGGGCTGCACTTGGCAACAATTTTATGGAAGCACCCCAGTTGCATGCTTCTTTGACTTACAGTTCTTGGACACATTCAGATCCATCATTTTTATCAGTCATTCTAGTCCCACAATCAGAGTGACAAATTTTTTCTAGTGTATCAGTTCTTCACATCAAACATGGCCAGACCATGGGCATGTCCCCGATTTGTGTCCCCTCTGGACCAGTATGATGTACACAACATTTTTTTCTCATGTATGATTCTGGTCCCCCTTCTTGGACCTAATTATTATATTTTGACAACGATCATGGGTATGCCCGCCTCGTCCATATGTTGAGATACTCCTCAGTAAGATATGTATTTTTAGTTCTTGGTAGTCAGTACAAACCTCGGGTTCCAGTCTCCAACAAGTTCGTGATCTCCTCCATCCCAATGCTTATCACTCAGGAAAACCACAGTACTTACCATTGGCCATACGATGAGCTCCTACCCTCACACATCAGACGGCAATTTGTTAACACCAAAAAAGTGCTCACTAGTTCATCCCTTTGGACATACACCTCTGTTGACCCAATTTCCTACCAACCTAGCCTCCAAAACCCCAGAAAACCCAAAATGGGTACCAAAATACCCAAACTTCCCTCAAAAACATACCAAAACCCCAAAAGACGGTCAAAATCAAAATAATAGGGAATAAAACTCAAAAGAAAATGACAAAAAAGAGAAAATAGGGAAAAAATCCCTAAAACCCTAATCCAAGTTTATAAAAAGGGGTGGAGGCCCCCCATTTCCATATCCCTCAACTACTCTACCCTTATGCTGCTAAAAGTTTGTCAAGTCTTAGCCATCCATCTTTGAGCTTTGGCCTCCCTTGAGAAGATAGAGATCTTAGCCACCACCAAAAGCATTGAAGAGGAGAGTACGTAACCAAAGGAGCTCCAGAACACACTGTCAGAGCTCTGCTAGCCTCATCTCTGAGGTAAATCTTTTGCAAGCCTTTGCTTGCCCATAATACAAAAATGAAAGATTCTTTGTTACGTTGTTTCGAAAATCAGTTATTTATTTCTGTAAGTTTTCTTTAAATCTCATGCACATGTTAGATGTAATGATTTTTTTTTTTTTTTATTAGCTTAGTTTTTTATCACTTCCCTTCAACCTACTACTAAGGTTCCTTTCCCTTAGTAGGTTCCCTTTTGCACAAACAAGGGTGAAAACCCCAACTACAAAGACAATGAAAATTCAAGAGAAGAAGGTTGACAAAATCTTCCATAACTTTCTCATACGGAATCAGAATCACAAACTTGTTGGCACATTGGATTAGCATAATTAATGATGATCTTGGTAATTATCTTGGCACATTATATGATGATATTGGCATATATATTATTGGTGATTGTATTGGAATATTCCATGATAATGTTATTGGCATGAGATACCTCTTTTGGAATGTACTATGAGGCCTATGATGTAAGGGTTTGGAGGTGCAAATAGATGAAGTCTATTGGTGATTATTTCTGCGATTTGATTACACTCTTTGGAGGAATATTTCTAATCTTGCTATACATTTGAAGTATTGGAGGACGAATTTGAGGCATGTACAGGTTGACATTGTGATAGAGATAGTTATTGTGGCATTCTGACAGACACAATGATTGTGTCATTGTGACAAACATGGATTGTGATAGTGACAACAATACAATGATTGTCATGAAAATGACAGATATAGGTATAGGGATAGTGATACAGGTACAAGGAAAAATATACAGATATAGGTTGATGGAGACAGTGATATAATGGCAGTGGAATATTGTTGTTCTTATTCATATCAGGGTGGTAGGATGGGGAAGGATAGGATATTGATGTCTCCTTCAGGTTAGTGCTTGTGATCTGAAGGAGTTGGGGATTCCTTCCTGTTGGTGCTGGTAAAACTAGTGAGTCAAACTTTACTGAGGATTGGAGCCCTATCTATAGATTGCTACTTATAAAAACTAGGGGGTTGTAGCCTCCTTCTAGTTGGAGCCAATAAATTGAGGACTTGGAGATACCATCATGTTGGAGCCTATAAATTAGGGGGTTGGAGCCTCCTTCCAGTTGGTGTTGGTAAATCAGGGAGTTGGAGCTTCCTTCAAGCTGGATCTTGTAAATTAGGGGGTTGGTGCCTCCTTCCAGTTGGTGTTCGGGTGCTTCATATGAATTTAATATTGTTATTTTTATATAAGAAAAACATTATGTGGTTTTTTCTTGTTTGGGTTTCGAATCCATGTTAAATCTCTTGTGAACTGTGTATGATGTTATGTGCTGGTTTTATGTGATGGTGAATGACATTGTTAATGGTTAATGTTACATGTTGTAATTAAGGTTAAAATTTTTAAAGAGTGCTAAATACTGATTCACCGCCCCCTCTTAGTATTTCCAAGAATTGGTGTTAGAGTCAATTCCTTCAAGAGAGTCTGATAGATGGAATGAAGATCTCTATAGCACATGGATGAACATGAAAGTATCTACTCTACATATGGGGTTCGACGTTTCTATGGATCAAATTTTGATCATTGGATTATAAGGATGAGACTCAATTTACAGCCACAAGGTTTTGATATCTAAATATCTGTTGTAAATGGTCACATCGCTCCAAAAAGACCACATCAATTTGCAGCCATGAAGGAGCTAAGAAATAATAATGCAATGGAAATGGATATCATCTTGCATGGAATATATGATCATGTGAAAGATAAATTTGCAAATTTTTCATCAGCTAAAGAGATCTGGGACAAGATACAAAATATCTACACAAAGGGACCCCATTGCTAGCACTATTTTTGTCCCAAGTAACTAAGAAGATCGGGTAAATAGTTCATTGTAATGTCCCATATTTCGACTAGACAGGTTTATTAGTGAGACATATTGCACTTTATTCGCTTATTATCTGTTGGACACAACTAGATTGAGTCAACTATACTTATGACATGATAAACTTGATTATATGTTTCTACCATGTTTATGTTGCTATTATGTTATGTTGTCACTATGACTATGATGTTACGATATTACAATGTTACTATGTTCATGCAGTTACTAGGTTATGATTATGATGAGATTCATTGCTTTTATGATGACAATATATGTTTTAACGTTTTCATTGATAAAATTTGAAATATATGATGTTGTACATGGATGCCATCCTATGATGAAATTTATTGAATTGTTATATGTCATGCGTACCTGTGCCGAGCTAAAATTGTGACATGAAATAAAATGATGTTGATGATATGGATCAATTGGTGATCGAATGGAAATGCTTGTTAATAAAGTGTATATTTTGAAAAATACTAACCGACATGACACAAAGGCTATGGGATAGTTGGATACTTGATCTGATATATGGGATAAGAACTTGTTCATGCAGTAAACCTTAGCAATCGAAATTGATGATATGATGACACAGTTTGATAATCTTGATAGCAACAGAGTATGCTTTGATAGGGTATCGACCCAACATGTTGAGAGGGATGGATGCACTTTCCACCCTATGTTACTATGTTACCCGGGGTTGTGGGAGGGTCGTGCTGAGACACGCTCCCCAAGTTTTTGTGATGACAATGCTCAGATGCCTGCTAGGAGAGGCTAGGTCCACTAGTTAGCTGATGCTACCACTCTCAAGTTCTATGTGGTTATGTTAGTATAGATGGCATACACTTTTATACTAGCAGAGGAAGGATAGGGAGGATGTGGATGTAGGTTAGAATGGGAGGATATGTCAGTTAGTACTCTTGAGGGTTGGATATTCCTTTATCTTTATTTAGTGGTAGTAGGTACACTTCCTTGTACTTGATTGATTAAACTAACGTAAACATAAAGATAATGATATGCAATCTTAAATGGTTAACTGTTAAAATAACTGATGATGCTAAAATAATTAGGTTATATTTATGAGTGTTCTACTTGCATGGATGATTATTATTATTAATTAGTAGTTATGCATAGGTGAGATGATGTTTTCTTATAGTACATTTATGACCTATGCATACACTAACCACATGTGAACTCTTTGCACATGTACACTAGTATCGATATACAAATACTTAACATGTTGAATAATTGTAGAAGTTGTCATAGGTAAATATGTTAATTATGCATTGATTAAACTCAAATAATGAATGCTAATTTATTTGGATATCTATAAAACAAGTCAATTAAGGTATTCATTAATTGTATGTGAACATTGTAATAAGTAATTGATCAAGTGTCCTTAATTAGAATTGTTGTCAAGAAATTGTCGTAAGAAAACTTAAACATTATTCATATACATTAGTACAATTTTCATGTTTAAATATTTGTCATGATTGTTTAAACCCTTAAGGGTGCTTTGTTTATGAATACAGTGATAACCTGTTGATACTATGAGACTTGTCTTTTAAAACAAATCATTATAAATGTTGTTATTTACTACTACTATTATTATTATTATTAATGATAATAATGTCCTTTGTGGTAAACGTAGTCAATTAAACAAAAGTGGAAATGACTTGAGTAAGATAATTATTAATTAAATAGAACAAATCATTCTGTGTAAGTTAAAAATGTACAGTAAAATATTGAATCTGACCAACAAGATAAGATATGATTTCTTTAAAGATAATAATTGTTTATTGTGATTACTAATGTTGGATCCCAGATTGGGTAAAACAATTAAGATACCCACCAGTACAAAAGTTGAAAGGTCAACATGATAATTAATAAATTATTATTTTATTCAACATATTTGATGTGAATCAGACTAGTAATTAATCCACCATCTCGTGAGGGACCCAAGGTGAACATTTAAAAAATAATTAAATGTTATACTATCAACTATTTTGATTCAACTTAAATAGCTTTAAATTATTGAAGTGCTTGAGAAGAACAAAGATTTAAAAAATTATATTTTATTTCTATTCATTTTTCTTGAATACGAGAATGGAATTAATGTTTTTGGGGATTCGAGGGATTATATGGAGGGCGGTGGAGTAAGCCAGAAGGATAATGAAGGTGAAAATGGTATATAGGAAAGAGTTTGGGTATTTGAGAGGGGTTGGTTCTTTTGGAGTGAGCAAGGAGGAGAACTATGATTTGATTTGGAAGTGAAGGAGGAGGTGGAAAACTCAACATGAAATACTACTTTGTTGAACGAAAGGGAATTTTATATCGGGATTATAAGTTGTGGGCTCGTGGGATAGGAAACTCATTGGTTTCCTAGGGCCAGCATGATAAGAGTTGGTCGGCAAAGAGGTTCATCTATTTGGTTACTAAGTCTTGGACCAAAGGGGATGTAGGAAATAAGGATCTGCTACAACCTACTATGATAGGTATTCTATTGGTAGTTTAGTCCATTATTTATATGCTAATCTATGCATGGATAAATGTGAAATGAATAGTTGGATTACGCAAAATTTCTAAATCTCTTACATAAATATATCTATATATATATCAGATGTATAAAATTCTAGATTACTATGATAAGAATGTGAATACAAAATAGGCAAAATATAGATATATATATATATAAATCTGATGCAAAAATGGAACTTGAATTTTATTTAAACCAAGTTCTAATTGAGCTGTGTACATCGATTTTGACCAAGTTATAATTTTAGGGCTATTCCTGAAGGAAGAGCACTACATTCATGAGGTTTGAAGTCCAAAGAAGGCTTAAAAAGTATAAGAGAAGTAAGACTTAGGGATCCTACAAAGTTATGCCAATAGGACCAAGTGCTTAAAATATTAAGCATAGGCGCTAGATCATCAACTACACAGGACTCTCGCCGATGAACATGGTGCTATGCATCTTGGTGTTGGTCTATCCAACAATACTAAGAGGTGGGGGGATGAATCGGTATTTCCTTTTTCAAACCTTTTATAAAAAAATTAGTATTAAGCACAAGTTAAATAATCATAAGTAACATGAATAAGAAAAATAAAAATTTGAACACACATATTTATCTTGGAAACCTCAAATGGAAAACCACCAAAGAATTTTTATTAATAATCTAATATTTTACAAAATTGTTTTACAAGCACCAACTTGATGGAGAACTTAATATCCTATATTCTTCTGCCACTATATAAAGGATGCACCTACACCCCTGGTTTTTTTCCTACTCCAACAGACAAGGATGCCCCAACACCTTATTTTTCTAGCCATGAATGGAAGGAGGAAACAACCCCCTTAGCAGGCCTCAAACTACCCCAGGAACCACCCAAAAACCCTCTGATTTATAGTAGTTTTAACTTCAGTTCTTCAGATCTTCAATGGAAGCTCAAAATTTTTTAATGCTTCATCTCTCTCACTGGCCTCTTTCTTGCTTCTCATATGCAATTACCAAAAATTCAAAGACACCTCTTCATACATTTGAATTGTATGGTTATATATATTTTCAAAGAAGTCTTTATTATTTGAAGCATTGTGTCTTTTTAGGAACATCATGCCTCTTCATAAAAAATATTATATCCTTTTAATGCCATTGATTCAACATTGACCTTCATAGTCTTTAAATCTTGTTTTAATTAATAAGGAATTACCATTTTGTAGATTTAACCAATTTTGGCATTCTCCAAAGTTGGCAATTTGGCAAAATTGTTCTCCAAATATACTATTTCCAAACCTATGTTCAACAGTTTGGATGTCAAACCAGTGGTCAACTAATATTTACAAATATTTCTCGTCCTATCCTTTTAATTAACCCTCGAGAATATTTCAACAACAAAATGATTCAAAATCGTTGGATCTTCTTCAATCCACATCAACGGTGGACTTCAACATGTGCTTAGCTAGATTTCATAAATATTTCGTATCACATCCTAAGATTTAAACTCTGAACAACTTAACCCAACGAAATTGTCCTGGATTGTTGGATCACCCCATCCTAGATCGACGGTGGACTTGAAAAGTTTATGACCCTAATTAAAAGTGGATTTCGGGTCACATTCTTGGGTCAAACTTCGTGCATGTTAACCCAGCAATATGCATGTGATCCACCGGATTTTATTCCTCTGAGATCGACGATGTTCTTTGCACATCAACTTCATTGGATTCATGATTGCATGTGGGGAATTCAAATGCACACAGGGGGCTTCAAATGACTAAGGGTAGAGATGGAAAAGGAACAAAACAATTGAACAAATCACACCAAAAGTTGCAAGCGTGTAAAATCGTGGCGGATCAGTAATCCGTACCCACCCATAAGCAAATCAGCGATGGAAAGGGTTTTCAATGCTAGAAAGTGCACGGTGGTTAAACTTGGAAAGGTGGAGCGAAAATTAAACCGCTTACCACATGGAAACTATTGGTGGATTCCTCTATGAAAAGAGGTCAAAGTTAAACCACTCATCACAAGTTCCGAAACCACCTAAGCATATGTTATATAAAAGGTTTGTTCGAAGTTTGAAAAATGCATTTCTTGATTATTTCCTGGAGGAAAAGGAGCTGCCGAAAACATGTCACTTATCTTTGTCAACCTACACATAATTCAACCCTTGCATTATCGTATTCATAATCTCACTTCACAGGTAGCTCAAAACCCTCACTTTTTAGAGTTTGTTTCCCAAATGGAGAAAATTAAAAACCTTGTTCTGTTCAATGAAAGTTTAAATGAAAAAGAGGAGGTTGTAGTTGACAGAGAAAGGGATATTTTTGACTATGTTTTGTCTGTGGGTACTATTTCACAGTCTAAAGAGAAATTAATGGATTTTAAGTCATAGGGAAAGCATGTATTTAATGTTTTTGGTTATTTTATGTATTATTTTTGTGTCGAACAGACCTTACAGTTCCCTTAATTTGTAACTTGGTTGGTGTGAAGTGAATTATTCATAGGTCGATAATAGTTAATGTAAATACAACCAAAATTCTATGTTGATTCAATGTGCATACTGTTCATGAGGTTCTAGGTTTACTCGAAACATTTCCCCAAATCCCTAAGTCATTTAATGAATAAATTTTGGTAAATTTTTATAGAAATTGCATTCTGGAAGAAAAAGTAAAGTTTTTATTACAAGTCTTGAAAGATGGTCAGTCGCATGAAAACCTATCCTTCGCTTTGAGTATTGATGTCTTTCAGTGAGATACTCAGTTAGTTTTGTCCTTGTTGAGTTAAATTTTAGGTCTAGATAGTGATAGTTTTGCATGACCTTCCTAAACATATCAATTTGTTTGAGTTCACCAATACAATCATGGCAGAAGTTTACATAATTATTTTTAATGTTGAATTGCCTGAAGTGTTAAAATAAATGAAAGAAATGTTGCAGCCTACACCTGAAGGCCAAATAGGTGATTGGTTAGATTGTATAAATAACATACTATACTTATAGTGTATGGTTTTAATGGATCACTAGATCTGTTGCCAACCTTTTTTACACCAAGGTTTTTTTCCTTAGAATTTATTAGACAAAGGTCGCATTCAGAAGAAGAAAATTTTGGTGTTTTCAAAAAATCATCAAATGTGAAATTCCCTCTTAAAGTTGGTTCATTCATCATTAAGACTAAGGAAGCCCTATCTATAGTAGAAAATTTATTGAAGATCATGGATTTCCAAGAGACTAAAAGGATTAATTATGATCCTCATCAAATTATATAGTAAAGGAGACAACAAAATAGAAACAAGGATTTTGATCATCAAACAATTGAAGGATTAAAAGAAATGGCAAATTTATTCAAATTTGAATAAGATAAGAAAGAAGTGAATATGGAACAAACAATCAATTTGGAAATGTTGGTTCAGACACCAGCTAAATATGATCTCATCAATAAAATAACTATTTCAGAAGTTGATAGTATGGAAGTCGATGAAGAATTTTCAAGCAAGAAACAAAAAGTGGAACAATAGAAGGAAATTATTAGTATGGAAGAATGAGATTTAATTGTTCGAGAAAAAAACTATATTGATTTCACAACCACCTGTAAATATGCAACAATATTCTTTTTTTTCAGAAATAAAGGAATCTGGAAGTAACTCTCAGTATAAGTCTAGATTTGATTTCCTTTCACAGTATGCAGAAAAGAAGAAGCAGTCTTTTGGAGAAACTCAAAAATTGTTCCCTCGAGTAAGAAAGTTGACAAAAAAAAAAGTTTCCCTTATTACAGTTAAGGATTAAGAAAGAAACTCTAAGGTTTGCAGTGGTGAATGATGAAAAAGTTTTTGAAATGGAATTTAAGCTTGATGAGATTGATATACCCTATAATATTTTATTGCATAGATAAACAGGAGATGTCATGTATTCTGATTTATTACAATCCACTTTAAATTTTTCTAAATTGCAGTCTCTGATAGCAAAGATGGAGAGTCAATTAAGGAAAGAGAAGGCAGAAAACAATCTTCCCCCCCAACACAGGCTTATTGACCAGGTATTTCAAAGCAGAATGGTTTGTGAAGATCTTGAAATGACTACAAATGGACCTTGTGACTGTGGGAGCTGAGCCATGTAACACTTAGTGTACCAAAAGGATCGTTGATGAAAAATAAAATACCATTCAAATGCTCAAGAAAAAAATTGAAGGTGCCAAATAATAAACATGTGTGATCTTGATATTTGACAGCATTAAAACAAGAAAAGGAATAGATATATCAAGAAATGATGGATCACAAAGGTGAAATGTTAAAGTTACAAGATGAAAAGCATGCTTGGGAAAAATAAAGGAATGAATTGTTGTCACAAATTTCAGTGTTAAATACCAATAAGATTGGAACTGTGCAAGTGCTAGAGAAGCCAAGGGATCAATCTCTATGTACAGATGAAGGAAAAATGGATAAGTCCTCCACAGAGGAGTTGACCAGTGCTATGTGGCAAATTAGTCTAAAAGATGTAGATATAGAAGAGTTGAAAGCGGAAAACCAGAATTTGAAACAAGAAGAAATTCAAAATTCTGAAGAAAAGAAAAAAAATTGAGTGATAGAAAACAATTGCAAAATAAAGTTGATGAATTAAAAGATAGATTGACAGGTAAGCTTCCATTACAAGGAGAGAAACACCTTATATGGGATGCGATATCAGTGAAATTCACCAAATTCTGGTCACATTTTAATTTTATGGAATATAAATATGCTATAGAAAACATAGCTAGCTCTCTAGAGGTGTAAAGTGGCAAATGAGACATTAAGCAAAAGACATTCAAAAACAACTCAAAATACAATTAGTTTTTTAAACACTCTAAATCAATCAGATATGCAAAGTTTTGGAATCAAAGACAGACCAACAATCATAATTTGGGCAAGAAGAATTATTGGCAAGCATGGTCGTGTTAAAGAAGTACAAGACAAAGCACAGCATATGCTCTTTAAAGTTAAAAAATTAAGAAATTATTTTAGGGGATTTTTGAAAATGGTCTACCTTCTTTTTGGAGTCATGATGGAAAATTAATGACTCAAGAAAATTATCACAGTTTGATAGTACAGTCTTGTGTGGATCACTCAAAATTTGAAGGCTTGGTTAAAGGATTAACTAGAAAGACAATAATTGACAAATTTACCGATGATTTTGAAATCTTTGATCAATTTCTAATGATTAAGAAGGATCTTCCAACTACATGTTACATAACATGCATAGAAGTGGAGGTGATGGTGAAAGAAATGATAGATTATGAATCCCAAATCAAGAGCAATGGAAAATTGTCAAAAAAAATGGGAAAACAAAATATAGGTTATATCAAGAATGAATATTCAGGTGTCTTAATTTGAAATGAAGTTGCGGTTCCTTTGTTAACTTCCTGAGTGTTACATCATCCCAAATCAAAGAAACACGTTACCAGCTTGGTCGACAACAAAACAAATTTTCCTGAAGTTCAGATATTTCTTTGAAATTCCTATTTTTAACGAAGAATCAGTTAGTGTTTATTCAAAGAACATTTTGTATAAATTTTGATTTTACAAAGTAATTGGGGTTGGATCCGAGATAAAAATAGAGAGTGATGTAATTTTTTTTGAAGACTTTAACGAAGAGCAGAAGTACATGTATATCAAAAACATAGATTCATATGTTGTCACTTTCTTCAGTTTGTTAATTTGTCTTTTGTGAATGTATTTCCTGTTACACCATCTTATCACTTTGTTTCATATTTGACTGAACTATGTGAGTTAGAATTCATTTTTATGCTCTGATTCACACATTTAAATATTTCCAATGTTTTGTCGTCCAAATTAATGCAGAATTCATCCCAGTTATATGCTCTGTGTTATTAATGTATTTTTTTCTTTAATCTTCTATGATTCCTAAAATTGTTATTTGTCTGGAGAAATGATACCTACTTTTTCTCTATGAAATATATATCCTATCACCGAGATCTTAAATAATTTTGAGAAATGCATGTGTTGAATCCATACCTAATGGATTTTGTTTTTTATTCAACCACTTTGTTAAACTGTATGTTGTAACTAAAGATATGGCCATTGTTTTAAAAAGGTGAACTGTTATGAGTGACCATTAGATAACATATAAAAAAAAATTCCTAACTTCTGACTTCCAACAAGAAGGGTCGTCTAACCCTTCATTTATGAGAGAAAAAAAGAAGAATGAATGACCGACCCTTCCTGTATTGTAGGATTAGTAAGAATAGTAAACACTAAAAGGATTGGGAACCCCTTCTTATATCCTCGAAATATCAAGAATATCATGGATAAAAAGGATCGACCTCCCCTTCATTTAATATAGAATTGTGAACACCTATATCCAGCAATTCACCTATATCCAGAATGGTAAACACAAGAAGGATCGACTGACCCTTCTTGTAGTATAGAACTATTATGAAAAGAATACTGGGAAGAAGAAGGATCGTACGCCCCTTCATTTATGAGAGAATTGTAAAAATATTCAAACTACGAAGTCTAGGATGTCAATTCATGTATATCCAGAATGGCGAACACTAGGAGAATACTGAGCACAAGAAGGGTCGACCAACCCTTCATTTACGAGAGAAATGTAAAAATGTTTAATCTACGAAGGCTATGCCGACAATTCCTGACTTCCGACTTCCGCAGTAAATAGCATGGATCGGGACATCGACTAAGTTATAACATATAAAAAATGTTTGTCCCAACTTCTGACTTCTAACAAGAAGGATCAGTCACCCCTTCGTTTAGTAGAGAATTGTGAACACCTATATCCAACAATTCACCTATATCCAGAATGGTGAACACAATAAGGAATGACCGACCCTTCTTGTAATATAGAACTATTATGAAAAAAATACTGGGAAGAAGAAGGGTCGGTCACCCCTTCATTTATGAGAGAATTGTAAAAATATTCAACCTACGAAGGCTAGGCTGTCAAATTCATGTATATCCAGAATGGTGAACACTGGAAGAATAATGAGCACAATAAGGGTCAGCTGACCCTTCATTTACGAGAGAAATGTAAAAATATTTAATCTATGAAGGCTAGGCTGACAATTCAACTATATCCCAAATGGTGAATAGAAGAATAAGTGGTCGACCATTCCTATATTGTAGGATTAGTATAAATAGTAAACACCAGAAGGTTCAGGAACCCCTTCTTATATCATTCAAATATCAAGAATATCATGGAGATAAAGGATCATCCACCCCTTAGTTTAGTAGAGAATTGTAAAATTATCGAACCTACGAATAGTCATCCAGAAATTCACCTATATCTAGAATGGTGAACACAAGAAGGAATGACTAACCCTTCTTGTTCTCTAGAACTATTATCAAAATAATACTGAGAACATGAAGGTTTGATCACCACTTTATTTATGAGAAAAATGTAAAAATATTCAACCTTCGAAGACTAGGCCAACAATTCATGTATATCCAGAGTGGTGAACATGGGAAGAATAGTCTAGGAAAACTATTTATTCTACGAAGGATAGGTTTTAAATTCATCAATATAAAGTATGGGGAACACAAGAATGAATGGCCACCCCTTCCTATATTGTGGGATTAGTATGAATAGTAAGCAAAAAAAGGATCGAGTGCCCCTTCTTTTATCCTCCAAATATCAAGAATATCATGGAGTGAAAGGAATGGACGTCCATTTGTTTAGTAGACTTAATTGTAAAATTATCGAAGCAATGGATTGCCATCTAACAATTCATCTATATCCAAAATGGTGAAAACAAGAAGGAACGGCTGACCCTTCTTGTATTATAGAACTATTACGAAAAAAATAATGAGCACAAGAAGGGTCGGTCATCCCTTCATTTAAGAGAGAAATGTAAAAATGTTCAACCTACAAAGGCTAGCTTGATAATTCATATTATTCAGAATGATGAACACTAGAAGAATACTGAGCACAAGAAGGTTCGGTCGCCACTTCAGTTATGATATAAATGTAAATATATTCAACCTATGAAGGTTACGCCGACAATTCATCTATATCCAAGATGGTGAACAAAAGAATTAATGGATGGCGATTTTTGTATTTTATGATTATTAGGAATAGTAAACACAACAAGGATCTAACGCCCCTTCCAATATCCTCCAAATATCAAGAATATCATGGAGTGAAAGGATCGATCGCCACATCGTTTATTAGATAATTGTAAAATTATTGAATCTCGGAATGGTCGTCCAACAATTCACCTACATCCAGAATGGTGAACCCAAGAAGGATCAAATGACCCTTTTCATATCATAGAACTATTAGTAAAAGAAAACCCAATAAGGACTAGTCACCCCTTCTTATATTCTCTAAATATTAAGAGTATCACGGATATATTCTATCTACATAACTTTGACATAAGTAGCTTTCGGAAAGGAACAGATGCTCCTTCTTACATCGATCCATTTTCTACAAACCACAATAAAGATCAATTTAAATGGTAAGGAGTAGCACTTGATTGAAATGTGACCTCCCGTAATATTCTTGATCTGTTTATTTCTAGCACAAATACCAAGTTAAAATGACAGTTAATATGAAATAATGATCGGTCCTTCTATGATCGATTATATCTCAAATGACTATATAAAATTTGCATTTGATCTCTCATGTATAATGCTAGCATATTTGTTCTTAATCAATCAATTGATTTTGGAAAGGAGCGGTTGTTCATTCTCCATCGATAGTTTGCCTAAGCATTTGCAAGTATACATCTAATATACAAACACTAATTGATAATTATAAACATTGTATGCATTCTTTTATTAACTACATAATATTTTTTTTTTGTAGATAAAACATGTCTGCGTTGTTGAGCCTTAGTCAATGCCAGGAAATGTTTTTCCTGGATTTGTTAAAAGATCACAACCTTGGTTTATTCAAACATGGATGGTATGTTGATATTGATGAACTAGATAATTTGTACCCAGATTTATATCTATTCTTCTTGGATGAGGAAGGAGTTCCAACTTGATATATTGAATATTGACATCTGTAGATCCCATTTATGATGATTTATTACGTGTTTAAGTTGAAGTGGTCGAGAGAGACCAGTGTTTCCTTCTACAGAATGGTCTTATGGTTTGTAATTTTCGACAAGATCTAATGAAACATGGTCTTGATTCAGATCCAGTTTCCTGTGCGAAGAAAGGGTGGGTTTTTCCTTCATATGATGTTGGTAATCAGTCTAGAATTAATTTCACACCAGATTTGAAGAAATGAATGTTGTCGGTATGGAAGAAAAGAATCCTTTCTATGAAAACCTCGTCTGTATCGCATTACATGAATATTCAAAAGAAGTTGACAAATCTAGATCATGAAAAGATTATTTTCTACCTTAGTGTTATAGCTTGAAATGACACCTCTCCGTCCGTGACGACACTTGCTTCCCTTGGTCGCATGACGACACTTCTTGAGATCAAGTTCAGTCACACAACAGGACATTTGTGGATGGAGGAGTCATTTGGGACACTAAAAATGGTTGAAATTACCTCATTCTTGACCCATTTGATGTATATGACCCTTAGGAACATTTTTCCAGACCAAACCATCTCCTGAAAATGAGCAGAAAAGCCTGTTTTTGGCCATTTTTTACTATGAGCGCGACTCTACTGTTATAATAGTAGCGTGTGTACGCGACTTTACCTCATTCATAGTAGCGCCCATTGCCATGTGTACGCGACTTTGTATACTGTAGAGTAGGGTACACTCTTGTTTTGGTCAAAATCTCGAAATTCGAGTAAGTTAAGTTGGTTGGGAAACCTCTTGAGCGGTTGTAACTTCTTTTCCTCTTCCTCATTGACTATATAAGGAGGGTAGAAGGGTCATGTGAGGGGAGCAAGCCTAATTGCAAAGTTATGCTGGAGGAATGGAGACCATCATCCCCCTCTCTTGTGCTTCAGTTTTGGTAAACCCTAGTACAATTGCTTAGAGGCTGGGATCCTTGGAGAACGGAAGCAGGAGACCTTGAATCTAGGTTTCGTGAAGTGCCAAGCTTGAAGGAAGGTATAATTGTATGTACTTGCTTTCATTCATTAATAAAGATCAGACGTTCTTCTCTTTCCAAATATGACCTATTAATGTGTCTTAAGATTTGATCACTGTTTGATTATAGTTTGATGTCTCTTTCCATTATAGATATCAGTATTATATATGTAGTCAAATGTATTTGAGAAAGGTATCAAGTTGTTTTGCAGGTCTGGGCATTGCGACACTGGATAAGCATTGAAGAGCGAGGGAGGAAAAGCTAGGATCAACCTTCTGAATAAGGTGCCTACATCTCTAAACCCTAATCTCTTCATTTATTAGTTATACTTGCAGAATGCTTGTAAGTCTATCTTTATCACCGTAAGTTGGTAGTTTCTCCCCTGAACTATAGGTGCATTTTCCCCACAACAGAATGGCGACTCCGCTGGGGAAAGCCTAACTGCTTAGGGGTATCCAAGGTCATTTCTTCAGTTTTGTTTGATGGTATTTGTTCATTTTCTTGATTAGGATCAGTTAGTAGGCTCTGTTTGACCCTCCTGGGCTTTTTACAGACCCTTCCCAACCCTTGCAAACCTTTGTGGACCCAGTTTGGGGGTTTTAACCCTGTTTTTTAGACTTTTTTTCTTGTACGCTACTGTTTGTACCACACAGTAGCGCCCATACGCTACTTTTCCTTTGCACAGTAGCGCCCATACTGCTATGAGCGCTAGTTTCCTTCATACACAGTAGCGCTCAAAATCTGGGTTTGAAATTTTTGAGTTTTTGGGTTGTGGACCCAAATCTGGGGGCTGTGGCTGCATTTTTTGGGGTCCCTGATGACCTTAGGTCTGAGTTAAACCACTGTAAGTGGTCTCCCATCCTTGTACTGATCCTACATTCATGATTTGAACCTCTTTTGATCGATTTGGGCTTGTTTGGAAAGTTTTGGGGTTTGTTGACTTAAGTTGGGGGGTTGTGGACCTGTTTGGTGTTTTGTACCCTAATTTGAGTCTGATTGAACTTGCTTGCCCCATTTCCACTGGATTTGAAACCTCTTGAGTCTTTTTGACCCTGTTTGTATCTATTTGAGTGAAATTTCTCTTTTAGGTTGGTTTCTTGTCCTCCCTTATGCTTTTAGTTTTTCTTTTGTAGTGAAAGCTCAAGTGTTTTGGCTGTTGTTCAAGACCTTGTTTGCATTGTTTACGTGCAGACCTAACTTTACCAAACCATACTTCTTCGTAGGTCATTTGCTTCGTTTGGGTCTAAAAGTAGTTTTCGTACTCTTTTCCCAATGTTTGGCATGCTTACATCAATAAGAATTTGAAAGTCATATTTGGTAGCTTTTACTGTTTCATAAAGAGAACCTGAAAGTTTCTTTGCTTTGCTTTGATAGTAGGTTAGTTTCAGTTTTTGTTTCTTACCTTTGAAAAGCATAAAGAATTTTGATTCATTTTCTAAATAGAGTACCTTGCAAGTGGCTTAAAAGATTTTAGAGTGCTTTGCATCAAAAAGAACAAATTTGCTTTTGCATACCTAGTTGCCTGAGTAGTTGCATTCTTAGGTTTTGAGTTTAATTTTTTACATTTAGACTTTATTTTTACCTTTTTGCATTCAAAAGATTAAAAAATTGCATTTGCACATGCATTCTAGATCAGAATTTTAAGACTTGCATTGACAAGAAAAAGATTTGTTTGGTGGTAAATATTTCATTTTCAGTACTTTATTTCTATTATAACCACTCTCACACACCCACTACCTTTTTGAGTAATTAAGTAACCTTTAAAATGAACTCTAATAAAATGAACTAGCAACATTTTCTTTTCTAGGTTACACTACACCAACTAGTTTTGGTTAGGATCTTGGGTTTAAAACACCTTAAACCACCCAAGATCACACATTGCGCAAAAATCGTAGTGAGACTATCATTAGGCAAACCCACCTCACTCAAAATTTGCCTGGGAGCATATGCAGTAGGTCAATGTGAGATCAGTTTGTGGGAATACCCCTCCTACTTTCTGTTCGAGCATACGCCAGGATCGGATTGCGTATTGGGGACTCTTTCGAGTTTCGGGCTTAGATACCCTGCCCACGCTTTCTGATTCGACCGGTGACTGTTCCCCCAGGAATTTTCGGTGTTGTGGTATCCTTAGTATCAGACTCTAGGTTCATACACAGGTGACAGCGGAGGGTATATCTGCTGTACCTAGGACAGACGTGGGAGGAAATCCCTTGCAGGTCTTTGGGAGGGCGGTTGGGTGATTCCAGCGCTTGCACCCTTAGTCATTGTATTGTGGACCCCGGGTAACTGTCCTTCATCCTTCGTTGATCTGTTCTGGGCCCTCATCATCCCAGACTCTTCTCCGGAAGGCATCTGTTTGCTTGGTTTGATTTACTTAGGACCTTTTTTTTAGTGGTGTGCTCTTTGTGCTACTTGTTTTTAGTTTGCCTTAGGGAACTTCTTGTTCATTTGAGCAGGAAACTATGTCTAGCATTCCGGCGAGTGCCAATCAAGGTACCCCTGTTCCGGGGGATCCTTGTGCTATTCCATTCATTGGAAACATTGGTGCTCCCTTAATGGCTACTCTGAATCTTCCTGGATTCACTATTGGGCTGCCGGTTTGGTTGTTTTCCACTCCGAATGCCTTGCATGCTCCTGACGCTTCTTTGGTGAGCACCTCAAATCAAGAGCATCAGAACCCTGTGCCTCCTTTGCCAGTAACATCTTCTCCTCCTCCTTCTACCTCATGCGGTGAAAGTAGCAATACTAGTAACCAGCAGTCTAAAAGGAATAGACGGGGGAAGAATAGGAAGAAGATGCCAAAACAAGGGGGCAAGCACCCTGCCTCTGCAGATCATGCAGGGGGCACCCACCCAGCCTCTGGAGGTCATGCTGGGAGAAAACTTTTAGTCACTGAAAATCATACTGAAAGTTTGTCTTCAACCACTGTCAGTCATGTTGAGGACACGTCATTGATCACTGCTAGTCATATTAATGACAAGTCACCAGTTCCTGTGAGTCATACTGGAGATACCAGATCAGCCACTGCAAGTCATGCTGAGGGAGTTGACATTGTCGACAAACCCAACAAACAGAAGCTTAAGTTCCCTTGTAAGTTTTGCGAGGGAGACCACCTTACTTACTTGTGCCCTGTACTTCCAGAAGTGCAAAAAGTGTGGTCCTTAGTTCAAAAGTCTTCTGCTTCTGAGCAACCAGCCTCTGTGATTCATGCTGGGGGCAAACTGTCAGCCAATGTTAGTCATGCTGAGAGTACTAACGTTGTAAAGGAGTCTAAACCTATAGGACGGAAACCAAAGTTCCCTTGTAAACTTTGTAAGGGAGATCACCTTACTCACCGATGCCCTGCCATTCCAGAGGCAAGAAGAGTGTGGTCCATGTCTGAAGGAACTTCTGTTCCTGAGTTGTCTATAGATTCCCTACAGTCAGATCAACCTTTGGTTGATAAAGTGGTTGAACCAATGCAATCTTTGGTCGACCCCACTCTTCCTTCGGAGAGTGAAGTGATTGAATCGATGCAATCTTCGACCGATCCCATCAGTCCTTCAGAGATTGATGCACCTACTACTGAAGTCTTCTGCATTACCAGTTTGGATATTTCTGAAAAAGGGGGCACTTCATCTATGCCATTTGAACCCCTACCAAGCCCTAGGATTGTTTCCTTTGATTGGAATAGTCTAGCCGAGCCTCGTCTTCCTTCTTCGACACCTTTTCAAATAAAGGTTGATATCGGGAACCATACGGTTGATCGATGTATTGTTGATGAAGGTGCTTCTATTAGTCTCTTATCCGCTTATGCTTGGAGAGATTTGGGTTTCCCTAATGTTATTCCAGCTGTTAATTGGCCGTTGACCTTTGATAGAAGACCTAGTGAACCGATCGGATTCCTCCGTCAGGCACCTGTTACCTTGGGTGGAAAAACAGTCTTAGTTGATTTTATGGTTTTAAAGGACCCTATGGACTTTGATATGATCCTCGGGCGTGATTACGTTTATGCTATGCATGCTGTGGTGTCTACGCTTTTTCGTGTGATGCATTTCCCTCATAACGAAAACATTGTCACCATCGACCAGCTTGCATTCGTTGATCCTCCTTATTACCCATCTGTAGACCAGTCTGATCCCTCGTCATTAGGCACTACTATGTCACATGCGCCTCATGTGGCATATTGTTCCTTGAGTTCAACTGCTACTGAGAAGAAGTCTCTGAGTTCATGCTTACCTTCTCGGGACTTGGTCCCAGCTTTTGACCAAGTGACACCTCCATCTGAATGTTTAGATATGTATTCTATCTGGGATGATATACTTCCTTCCGATGAAGTTTTCCTAGAGTCTATAGTACAGTCTGCCATTCATTTGGATGTTGATCCAGTCGCAGTCATGTCCAGCCCCGGTTTGACCTTAAAGTTTGATCTTCCTACTGTTGAGTCTTTGGACTTTCCTATAGATCCGCAAATCGGTGTTCCTGCTGAGTTTGATTCTGCTTCTAGAATTTTCAACTCCCGTGATGATGAATTTGTTTCTGCAGATTTCATCATGTCCTTCAACTTTGATCTTCATCCTGAATTTGATCTTGTTGATTGTAAGTCCTCGGGCTTGGGCACCATAGAGTCCTCATTCGAAAACTCTGCTTTGTTTATGCCTGCTGTTGATGATAGTGAAGTTGAAAGTATTTCTACCACAGTGACTTGTATCGGGTCTTCCTTTACATATGTTTTAGATATGATCCCGGTACTAATGTTTCTTGGAGACAGGATTCTTAGCTGGATGTATATTTGCTTACTGGTCTTTTTCGACACCTTGTGCAACCATGTCAGGTATATTCGGAACCTTGCATATAGGTTTAGGCTTCCCCGCTGTTATGTTGCATTTGAACCTTTTGCCATCCGAATTCGCCATAGGGTCGAACCTGTTGGATATTGGTGTGTTAGCCATCTCTTTATGCATTGTGCACCAGTCCGACAGCAGAGCCTACCTAACATGGGTCACCCTAGTCAGCACCCTTATGCCATTCTGGTGCCCATGCTAGGTTTTTCTCATAGGATCGGGAGCCTTTTTAGATTTACCATGACTTTGAGAAGAAGCCTCATATCTTTCTTCCTCACATATTTCTGGCCATCCCTGATAAGGCTCCCATCTTTGTGTTCAAATTGCATATGCATCTATTATGATCCCGCTTGCGCTAATGAGCCTGAAGCCGGCTTCCACGCTTTTAGCCCGTTGTATAAGCCTCCATCTTTGATCTCATTTCCGCTAAGCCCTGTATCATTTTGCCCTCACAATTTGACACCTTTTACCTGGAGGAGACACACCCTGAGTGTATTTATCTTGCTCATGTTACTTGCATTAGGCATAGCTTTGTTCCATGCGCTTGGAGCTAGTTTTGCATGTCCCTGACACTCGTCTCCTCCCATTTCGAGCATTCTTCTTTTACTTCGAGCTCGTTAAAAACAGTAAGTAGGTTACGAGCATTCTTCTACCTTTACTTCGAGCTCGTTAAAAACAGTAAGTAGGTTATGAGCATTTCTTTCATCTTCACTTCGAGCTCATTAAAAACAGTAAGGAAGATACGAGCATTTCTTCCACCTTTCCTTCGAGCTCGTTAAAAACAGTAAGGAGGCCACGAGCACTCTTCCACCTTTCCTTCGAGCTCGTTAAAAACAGTAAGGAGGCTACGAGCATTCTTTCACCTTCCCTTCGAGCTGGTTAAAAACAGTAAGGAAGTTGTGAGCATTTTCCTATCTCCTTTGAGCTCATTAAAAACAGTAAGGAGGTCATGAGTTTACTTTTCCAGACTCACTAAACCTTTACGGAAAAGATCCCTATGGAGTTCTTTTAAGCCCTTTTCAGACTCCTTAAATAGGAAAAGTTTGCCGAGCATAGTTGTCTTTTCGGGCTCGTTAAAATAACTGAACCGACATCCACTTAGGTATAGAATTACTCCTTTTCCGGGCCTTGGTGGATAATTTACGGAAAAGGTATACTCTAGGTATACTCTTGTATGCGCTAGAAGAGTTCTTCTTCCATCATTTTACACTTTTTCGGGGAAGGAGACTAACTTTACGAAAAAGGACCTTTGGAGTCGTCTTTAGGGTTTTCAGACTCTCGAAATGTGAAAACACCAAGCGAGCACATACCAATCCGGGATCGATATAAAATCCACGGATAGGTGTATAGAGGACTGTTTAAGTTTTTCAACTCTATAAGCAAGAAAACACCGCCGAGCACAGACCAATCCGGGCTCGATATAAAATCCACGGATAGGTGTATGGAGTTTTCTTCTAGGTTTTTCAGACTCCTTAAATATGAAAATACCGTCGAGCATGCTTTAGTTCTTTGTCAAGCTCGTTAAAAAATGAAAAAGGAAAGGGAAGGGAAGAATGTCAAAATATCTTTCAATATGATGGCAGCAAGTCAACTATCTCCTTGAACAAAGCACCTGTTTTGAGTCTATCAAACAAGTTGGGTTCTAGTATTGACCTTAGGGTAAACTTGATCTCAGAGTTCCTACTCCTCCGTTTTGTTAGTCTTCCAATCATTTGGAGAATCTGTTAATGTCTCCTACATTGCAGATATGTATCGTGGTCTCTTTGTGTTCAAAGCTGCCCAAGTCACTCTTGTGTCGTGCTCACTGTTCAAGGATACAACCTGTGTCGGCCATTCTGCAGTTGCCTTGACCTCATGTGTCGGCCATTCCTTGGTGTCAGTATGTTTCATCCTGTGTTCCATCCTACTCCAAATAAGCTCATACCTTTTGAGTGTCCCTCATGTTGGATGATGGAGGATGCATTAAGGCCTCCCTTCCAACGGACTTCTTCCCATCGACTTCAACTCATTGTGCTCTGGGAATGAAGTTTAGAGTTTCGGTTAGTACCTTGGGGATTGCAGTCATTAGTGGCAGTTTCCCTCGCTATTGGATAGATGGGAATACATCAATGTCTCCTATCCGATGGATTCTTCAAGTGTTCGACGGCAAGACCATCTATTCGCACTTGCTTGAATGTACTAGGTACCTTGGGTTCCATTTTCATTATTGGTGGACACCCTCGCGTTTGTTAACGGTATACATCAATGACCGGTAATCAAACGATACCTCCCATGTTCGACAACAGCTCATTTATTCGCATGGATAGGTTTGTACCTTGGGTTGTTTTTGGATGAAGACCTTGGGATCCTCGATAGCATCACCTCATTTATGTTATCGCCCAAGTTGCGCAAGACTGAGCCCCACTCCTTTTGGCTCTTGATGAGACATAGATCCAGCTTGTTCTCTATGGCTATGTTCTCCAGTTTTGACATAGATCCACCTTGTATTTATGTGGCTATGTTTCGACTTATGTTCCTCATGGATCCACGCTTGTATTTTAGTGGCCATGATATATGCATCAGTATTTTGGATCATTATTGTATCCTCTTGGAGATCATGTTCCACCATTTGAACATGGACAGTTACCCCATGGATAAGTTTGTCTGACTTTGCCTTTGCTTTCAGGTACTTCATTTGAGCCTATGATTCTTGGTTTCTCCGTTCCTCCACGATTCAACTCTTTTTTATTTTTTATAATGTATTTCGGCCATCGTTTCCCGTACTCCCTCTGACCTCATACATTAGGGGGCATCTGTTATAGCTTGAAATGACACCTCTCCGTCCGTGACGACACTTGCTTCCCTTGGTCGCATGACGACACTTCTTGAGATCAAGTTCAGTCACACAACAGGACATTTGTGGATGGAGGAGTCATTTGGGACACTAAAAATGGTTGAAATTACCTCATTCTTGACCCATTTGATGTATATGACCCTTAGGAACATTTTTCCAGACCAAACCATCTCCTGAAAATGAGCAGAAAAGCCTGTTTTTGGCCATTTTTCACTATGAGCGCGACTCTACTGTTATAATAGTAGCGTGTGTACGCGACTTTACCTCATTCATAGTAGCGCCCATTGCCATGTGTACGCGACTTTGTATACTGTAGAGTAGGGTACACTCTTGTTTTGGTCAAAATCTTGAAATTCGAGTAAGTTAAGTTGGTTGGGAAACCTCTTGAGCGGTTGTAACTTCTTTTCCTCTTCCTCATTGACTATATAAGGAGGGTAGAAGGGTCATGTGAGGGGAGCAAGCCTAATTGCAAAGTTATGCTGGAGGAATGGAGACCATCATCCCCCTCTCTTGTGCTTCAGTTTTGGTAAACCCTAGTACAATTGCTTAGAGGCTGGGATCCTTGGAGAACGGAAGCAGGAGACCTTGAATCTAGGTTTCGTGAAGTGCCAAGCTTGAAGGAAGGTATAATTGTATGTACTTGCTTTCATTCATTAATAAAGATCAGACGTTCTTCTCTTTCCAAATATGACCTATTAATGTGTCTTAAGATTTGATCACTGTTTGATTATAGTTTGATGTCTCTTTCCATTATAGATATCAGTATTATATATGTAGTCAAATGTATTTGAGAAAGGTATCAAGTTGTTTTGCAGGTCTGGGCATTGCGACACTGGATAAGCATTGAAGAGCGAGGGAGGAAAAGCTAGGATCAACCTTCTGAATAAGGTGCCTACATCTCTAAACCCTAATCTCTTCATTTATTAGTTATACTTGCAGAATGCTTGTAAGTCTATCTTTATCACCGTAAGTTGGTAGTTTCTCCCCTGAACTATAGGTGCATTTTCCCCACAACACTTAGAAGATCATTTCTCAATCATATTGAAAAATATATGACCAAATATTCCTTCAAAGAACTCAAAGCAATTCCTTCTAAAGCGATGATGCATAAAGCAACAAAGAGCTTCGAAATCTCAAAAGAAGTTCAACATGAACAGATCAAATACTTTTTGTTCAAACATAATTTTTTTCTATTGACGTAACAAGATGTGTTATTGCACCTCCACATTTGGAATATCGAAAATTTGATGAGGAGGTCGTGGAAAAGATGGTTTTATCTCTTGTCTCAACTTTTACAACAACATTGAGAGATGTGATTTATTGCATTTCGATAAGGAGACCACATTGGGATTTCTTCCTAGAAATGAAGAGGAAATTAATTTCCATTCAATAAATTTCTATATATTGGATGGGAAGCATAGTATTTCAACACAGAAAAAATCATTGAAACTAATAAATATCAATCAGTCCATTCACGGTATCGTCATCGAACAACTTGTATTATGCATAAATATGTTCCTCAAAACGTTATCAACAAATTATGCAAACAACAAAATTTATCAAACAAGGAATTTGTAGACACTCCATTCATTTCTCAAGTTGTAAAAGCAAGGGATAAATGGATATCCTGTGGTAGGCCATCCCACCCGAGAAAGGGAAATGCTTCCACTGATGATTGGTAGGTCTAGAGTTCTTTTTCTTATTAATCAAAGTCCGCACATTGATGTCTGTGTTCTGAAATTAGTAAATTAAATATTATCTTTAATTTTATATGTTTGCAGTCTTTCTAAGGTGAATGTATGGATATCTTTGTTGTTCAAACAAAGGACAACCTTAAAGACAAGCTAACTCTTGTTTTGACATCAGATCGATTGTGGAGCAAATGGATGTCTGTATTCGAGCTTTACAAAAGTGGTTCCTTGCCATGCTCACCCAAGAGCATCACTCAGGTTGATTTGGTTCAAAATAGAACAAAGAATAATGGATCTAATTTTTGTATACCATTGCGTGATCTTGATGAAGATGAATTGACTTTTGTGGCGGACAATATAATCAACGGATCAGTTTGGATGAGCACATCACTAGACAACAATGTTTGTGCAGAGACTTTATATCAATGTTGAAAGCGAATCAAGGACAAGAGGTCAACCAGGCATTCGATCTTTGAATATTTCAAAGTTCATGATGCCCAAACTTTTCATTCACAGATTATCACTAACTATAATGTCATTGAAATCTATAAAATTGCACCAAGTCATCTCCAACAACCATGTAGTATTTTATGCTCCAAAAAGCAAGCAAAATCTCGTGGTAAAAATAGAAAGAAAGAATATGAAGCGGATAATGGTACCAAATTACTAAAGGATGCTGAGAAAATAATGAACATATATATGAATAAAGAGGGGATGGGTATGTACATTGACTCCGTCAAAGATAGTTCACAGTTTGCTTGTCAATGTTGTTATCCTGCATATTTGGTCAGCACACTAAGATCCATTGCATTTTTTGGTGCGACAATCAACCGTGAATTTGTTATTGTTGATATGTGTAATTGTGATACTGCCTGGACAGAAGAAGATATCCTTGCATTGTTTTACTAATTAGAATCAAATGAAGCGGCTTGTACTTGTATTTTTTAGCTACTATGGAAAACTCCTATATGATTTCTAAAGATTTCACACATTTCAGCAAGAAATTAAAAAATGCTAATGCAGAATCATACCAAAGGAGTTTATAGAGATTTCTCCAAGGACTTATTTATAGGATTCTCTATTATACAATATTCGATAATTGGAAGGGATGAGGATAATTTGTCTACTTTTCAAAGGGATGAAGATAAAATTGATTTCTATAAACAGGAAAGTGACATGATATGTGCAGAGGTATCAAAATTAACCAAAATAAAATGGAAATTAAGGAATACCGTAAGTAAATTCGAGGAGTTATGGAAGACTGAGAAGTGGACTACAAGAGCCAAATGGGTTAGAATAAAAGAGCTTGAAGAAAAAAAAATATATGGGCGTCAAATTCATCAAATATATCTCAAGTCGAATCTTTAATTACTAAAAAGGACAATGATATTGCCAGTTTGAAGAAGCAGTTGAAGATACCCGCTACCCATCTAGTTCAAACTACAAATCTTAAGCGAGTTGAACAAGAAAAGGAGCAAATTTATGGAAGCATGGTCCAATATAAAAATCTAGTAGAAAAAAGGAGAGAAGAAGATAAATGATTTGTTAATACAAAGCTCATCTCTAAAGTTGAAGAGAAAAAATATCATTCCTACTTTCCCTATGCATATATTATCTCTAGAAGCACAAGGGAAAGAACATCTTACGTCATATATAAAGCAGGGTACTAAAGACGTTGAGACGTAGCCATCAGAAAAATAAGTGATAGATGTAGACCTAACAAAAGAAGACAGTGTGTATCAGCAACCAACTCATATAGAAGAAGATAACGACAAAAAAATTAAGGAGTTCGAAGATGAAATCACCCAAAAGAATGAAATGATTGTTGAGCTTGAAGGTGATGTTAGAAAAACAAAAGATGGCATTTATGATTTAGAAAGGGAAATTCTTGATCTTAAAATCCAGATAACAAAGCTAAACATAGATATTGAAGGACAAACATTGATCAAAAGAACAAATAAATTTATGTGGGATAAGGTATCCTGCCTAATTTTTTGCAAGTGGGAATTTTGTGAGTTGTATCAAGATGAACTAGAGACCTACAAGTTGGCCTAGGAGGAATCGAAACAAGTATCCATCACATTGGGTGAAATTCCAAACCAAGCTCAGGATACCATTGATTATTCAAACATTAGGAGTAGAAAGTAGCTAGAAGATATGCAACTCACAAATAGATATCTAGATATCAAGATTATCAAGATATCTAGACAAATGGTTTTGAAACAAACCCTGCTAAAAAGGACACAGAATAACATATATTACCTAGCAAATGATATCCCTTCATTCAAAATCATGCTCAGTGGGGTCATAAAATTAGGACTACCACCTCCTTGGGATGGAAATAGAGAATTCTATTATAGGGAAGAGTGCCAAGCCAAATTGAATCGAAAAATAAATAAGATCCCTTAGGCTAGTACATTGGAAGGAATAATGAGTGGAGATCATAGGGTTGACAGGTTGAGCCGTAAATTTCATATTTGGATCAGATCGAGGAGCATGTTCAAATATTTAGAGCCATTATCATACAAGAAACATTCAAAAGATGAAATATCAATGGAATTTTTGAAGGAACATCACATTCCTATGGGAAAATAATGGCAGGGAGTGATCAAATATCATAAGATAGAATTGCCACATCAAATTCAAAGAACAAGAAATACTTCTAGCTCGATACAGGGACAGTTAGTAGGTCATTCAGTTCCACAAGTAATAGGTCAGCCAACCCCTTTGTCCTTTATGCCACCTTGAGGACAGATAAATGTGCAGATGATGCAATAAATGATGAACCGGGCAAGTATACCACCCAGTGAACCAAATGTGCAGCCTCATGTCTACATGAGGGTACAAGAATCACCGAGTAAAGGAAAGAATAAAGGTGCAACTAAGAAGAAAATTTAAAAGTCAAAATATATCAAAATTGGAATGTAAAAGTGAAATGTGAAAAGTGACAAATTAAAGTTTGTTACAAATCAGTTAGAGTCAAATAGAATTTAGTTACTCTCCAAGTATATATAATGTAACTTGAATTCATTTGTAAGGGATGGAAATTTTGAGAGATACTCTAGGGATTGTTGAGTCAATTGGATTTTCTTTTGTATGTAAATGATTTTGTGAGATTAAGATTACAGAGATGTTGCAGAGAGTTCTTCTTCTGTAAATTATTTCCTTCATGTATTCCATATCTACTCTTGGCCATGTAAATATTTTATGAGATGAAATAAATCTGTGAATACTATTTTTTTCCTATATGTGTTGTTAATATAGATAGATTTGTTCATGTAAAATTGTTTCAGAGATTTCAATTTAATTTGACCTCTAGTCCAATTTTCTAAATCCATATGTGAACAATTGTGTTGAAGTTTTCATTTACTAATGCTCATATGTGTATCATGCTATCATTTTTAGTATCGATTCATGAGATATTTATTGTTTGTATGACTGCTAAATTCTTTAACTAAAGATCAATACATAGTCTTTCATTAAACACCCGAGATTTGTCCTGTAGAACACCCTGCTATTCTAATTTTTTTCTTCCATCTGCTAAGCATATCCATACATATTTTAAAGCATTGTTTCACTCTGTAAAATTCCTCCTATATGACCTTAGATGCTTAAAGAATTGGATCACAATATTGTATGTAAGAGATATATTGAAGAAGTGAATAATGCACATCAATTAACTCGATTTATCTCTAATATCGTTAAAGTTGATCCCCTGTCATTCCATGGATAGTACTATTTCAATCCAGTACTACTCAGGGACTAACATAAGGAATCATTTTCTTATAAAAACATATGGGATCCCATTGAAGGTTTGGTGCATGAGGAATGGGATGTAAAGCCCTATAGCCATTGTGCATGTCGAAAAACTAGGACATTTGGCTACAACTATTAATTGCAAGGCATATCCACCATGTGGATGGCCTTGAACCACCACATAGAACCTACAAAGATATTATTTTTCATGGAAGTGGTATAAAGGAACGATTTTGAGGTTTGGTCAACTAACTATGCATGGAAAGGACTATATTATTATTTTGGGTCAAAACCATAGGTATTAGGCCCTATTTGTTACTTTTATGGATCATGGGGTGCGCATGTGGCCTCACCCACCACAAATACCTTATAAAGGGAACCATTTTTATATGAGTGCTATATGGGTACCATATTAATGTTTATAATATGAAGGATTCATATTAAGGTCAAAACCATGGTTTAGACCAACAATAAAAGCATTATGATTCAATTTGTGCAACATGTAAAAACATGGATTTGGGACCTAAATCTAGTGGTGTAGAGGTAATGGTCCATGGGTCAAAGGTGAATCTAGAGGTCTATTATGGATAATAATGGGTCAATCAGGGGTAATTAGGGGTTAATTAATGTTATTTTAGGGTAATTTGTTGTCAATGAGGGGTAATTAGGGGTCATTTAGGGGTAATTAGTGATAATGAGGGTTTAATAAAGGGTCACTTATAGGGTAATTAGAGTTTAATTAGGGGAAATTGGGGTCAACTATGTGGTAATTAGAGGTTAATTAGGGGTAATTAATGGTAATTAAGGGTTGGTTAAGGCTATGTAGGGGTTAATTATCATTAATTAAATATTATATAGGGGTAATTAGTGGTCAATTAAAGGTAATTGTGGGTCATTTAGGCTAAATTATGGAATATTCAAGATTTAGTTAGTGGTAATTAATGGTCATTAAGGGGTAATTAGGGTCACCTAGGGGTTAATTGGGGGTAACTAATGGGAAATTAGTGGTAACTAGGGTTTAAAAAAGAGTTAATAATGGGGTAATTAGGGATTTAATTATCATGGATTTTAAGGGGAGATTTCACAAAATCACCTTACAAGATATATTTATAGGACAACATTTTTAAAATTGTCCCTAAAAGTCATTGTAATTGAAGTGTGAGTATTTTATGGATTGTTTCCTTTAAACCGCATCTAAAATTCATGAGAATTAATTTTTTGGAGGTGGTTTGTAAGAATGCCTCCAAAATCTCAATTCATATGAATTTAGGGTATTTTTAAAAAAAATACTCCAAACTTCAATTCTTGTGACCTTTAAGAGAATAATTTATAAACCACCTCCAAAAATTCAATTCCCATGACTTTACGACAAATTTCCAAACAAACTCCTCTAGAAATATATTTAGGTTCAATGCTTTGAAAACTACTCCTAAAATTCATGAGAATTAAATTTTTGGAGGTAGAATGTAAAAATACACATCCAACATTTCAATTTTCGTGACTTTGGGGGATGATTTTAAAAAACTACCTTGAAATCCCTTACATTTTTCTTACAGACAGTTTTGGGAACACTGCTTCAAGACTATACCATTGCTAAAAGGTTAAATTGTTGTAATTTTTTTTAAATAATAATGGTATATGCTAAGTATTTTGAGTTTTGACATACCATATATTGATGGCAAGGACTTGTCCATGTTCCGAGGTTTGAATCTAAGGCCTTGATCCCAAAATTCCTATCAGGAAAATTTTTAAGGATTCATAATTTTCTCAAATTGTAGAAACCTTGGAGAATCTTACTAACTCTTAAATTTGCAACCATAAAATGTTTGACGAATTATTTGTGAAAATATTCAAATTTATAAGGATTTTATATAGTTTTTGGGAAATTTTGGCAATTTTTAGCATAAAAAAATTAATCCCATGGAAATCGGGCAAATCATCTTTGAAAAAAAGGAAAATTAGCAAATCTTTTTTTGAAAAAAGGTCAAAAAATATCCCATCGGCTAAAGTTCGCCCCTAAATTTTTCCTTGATTCCTCTAGGGACCATTGGACTTGCAAATGGCCTTAGACCACACCACATACCCCAAAGAGGGAATATTTCAAATGTGAGCCTTATGGTAAATATTTAAAGGATTCATAAACTAGGGATTGATATCAAGGCTTAGTACTTGATTTGGTGACGAAAACTAGGGTCTTATGACGTAATTGTTTCCTATGAGAATCATATGCTATGTGTGGTGCAATAGACTGCACATTATACTTTGACAAGGAATATTTCACCTATGAATGTAATAAGGGAATAATTTCAATTATTATGACAAAATAAATCATTATTGAGGCTTAAACCGTGGCCTAGGGATAAAATATAGGATCTTACAACATAACCATTAATTATGTGACTCATGGGTCATGCATTGGGCATCTTACCATCACTTGGACCCAAAAAATTACCTAAGAGAGATATATGTGTGCAACTTGAAATATTAATGTATAAATATGGGAATCAAGAACTAAACCATGGTTTAGGGACAAACAATAGGGCATATTCCCTAATGTTTTCTTTGGGGGCTCACGCAACATGTGTAAGGCCCTGTAAGAACACATAGTCCCTACAAAGGAATTTTTTTGTATTAAACATATATGAGAACCTTTTTAAGGGTTGGTGAATAATGGATATGCATGATGGAAATTATGTTATATCTATTGATTCCAAGGCCCATAAACCATGTATAGGGACATCAACCACAACATAGAACAGGTTGAGGGAATCATGTTACATAAAAGTGGAATAAAGGCAGCATATTGAGGTCTAGCCAAATCAGGATGGGAGTTGAGGATTAATCCATGGTCTTGGGTCAAAATTGTAGATCTTAGGTCCTATTTGTTTCTTTTAAGAATCATGGGTCACACATGGGGATTCATCCACCATGCGTCCCTATAGAGCATATGATTTTTTCTATGAGTGGTATATGGGTACCATTTTGAGATTTAAAAAATGAGGGATGGGTATTAGCATATGAACTATGGTTTAAGGCCAAGAATTAAGGATTAAGGAAAAAAATTGTGCAATATGTGAGTACACAACCTGGGGATCTAAATCAAGTCAAGTAAAGGAAAAGGTTCATGGGGTAGAAGTCAAGTTAGGGGTTACTTATGGGTAATTATGGACAAATTAAGGTGAATTAGTGGTGAATTAGTGGTGATTTATGGTCAATTAAGACTAAATATGGGTTAATAAGGGACAATTATAGAGTAATTAAGTGTCAATTAGGGGTCAATTGTGGGGTCATTATGGGTTAAATAGGGCTAACTAATGGTAATTATGGGTCAAATATGGGTAAGTAAGGGCCATTTAATCCCAAGGGGATAGCTCAACCAAGTGTTACCAATAGATGTAGACACTTTCATGGAAATAGTTACTCATTTCAAATCCCCTTATGCGAGGCACACTAGTCTACACCACTGAGTTTCCTAGGGAATATTCCATCTAGAATTTTTTAGAAGCATGATAGCATCCCTTGGGTTTATCTATGAATTTTTCCTTGAAAAGAATGTAAGGATAACTTAGGAGTAATTAGGGGTTAATTAGGGGTAATTAGGGGTTGGGTCAGTGCAAGCTAAAGAGGGTCACTTTTGGTGCGTTAGATGCAATAGAAAACTGAAAAATCAGGCATCCCTCAACTTACTTGGATTTTTTTAGATACTTACGCAAAATATCTTGCATTGAGTAAAAAAGATGAAATGTAGGAAATTGAATCACGTTTCCGAATATATAACTTTTATGTATTGAAAATTTTCATAGCTATGTCAAGTTTCATTTTTTCTAACGGACGCTTTTTATTTTTTAGGCAAATGATAAGGTATATGTTTTTGTGGGTGCAGCCTTTGAGGGCCTAAATGATGGAATCAAGCTACAAAAATGGGCATGCATGTAGAGAACATATAGCACTAGTCCGTCATTATTTTTTGAAAATTAAATTAGTAATTTTATAATTATCTAAGTGATCAAACCTCGAAAATAATACGTCTTTTGTGGGTGCAGCCTTTGAAGGTCTTAATGCAAAAATCATGAAATGGGGTTTTGATAGAACGTGGAGGTTAGTGTCTACTTGTGCACCATACAATTTTTTTTTAAATGATCAAGAATTGAAAAGGTTATGGAAGAAACACTCATAGTGTGTTTCACGAGTTAAGGAGGTGGGACACAAAATAAATTAAAAAAAAATAGGAAAAATAATATTTTAAATAAAAGTTACATATTTGGAATCTGCAGAAAAAATGCTATTTGTGTTTAAGATTTCATCAAAAATGACTGTGTGTAGCATACTGTAATGAGTGGTGAAGCACATGATTCTCTAGAAACTGGAAGAAATACCCAATTAGCTTTGGTTTATCATTACCATAGCACAGGTTTGGTATTACCGAAGCAAACTCCAAAGCATACACATAGGATTATGGTTGATATGCAAGAAAGTGAGTTGGCTTGGTTTAGGCTCTAACAAACACGAGCGCGGTCTGTTTAAATTCAAAAAATATTCTCGTGCTTTTAGAATTTCATAACGCAAACACGCTATATAAATACATAACGTGTGCACGTTATGTAGTGCAAAACCACGCTAGCGTCATTTAAATCATAAAATATATTTTTAACACTTGAGAGGGGGTGGGGAAGACTCAAGGGAATTTTTGGTTAATATTTGAGAAGGGGTGGGGAAGGGTCAAGGGAGTATATGGTTAATATTTAATAGGGGTGGGAAAGGGTCAAGGGCTTAGAAGGATGTTTGAAGCTTGAGTGGGGAGAGATGAAGGGAATGGGAACATGATGGGATACAGGGGTGAAGGGCAGTGGAGCTTGAGATCACTATTAGGAGTAGGAGAGGTTCTGAAGAGGTATAGGGTTAGAAGTTGAAAGTGATACTTGAGTGACAAGGGGGGATGGATGGAGGCAAGGGGGATGTGAGAGAGAAAGAAAGAATACAAGGGGGGGAGACATAGAGAGAGGGAGGGAGAGGGACAATGGGGAGGAATGGATTTAGAGGGAGTGAGAGATAGATGGGGATAGAAAGAAATAAAGAGATAGGAAGGGAGGGACAAAAGGTGTTTATGGGAGACATGCAGGGAGTGGTCGCGATGGAGAGCGAGAGAGAGAGAGAGAGAGGTAGTGATGGAGAGATGGGGATGGGTTGAGTGAAAGATAACATGAGGGAGGGATAGAAGGTGAGAGAGAGAGAGGCGATGAGAGAGGGAGGGAGAGAAGGTAGGGTGAGGGATGGAGGGAGAAAGGTGGAGATAGATATGGATGGAGGGGGAATAGGTTTGTGAAAGGAAAGGGACATAATGTGTGTGTGTGAGAGAGAGAGAGAGAGAGAGATTGATGGTTGGGGAGAGAGATACTACAGGGAGGAGTGAGCGACAAAGAAAGTGGGAGGTTTTCTTTGTGCATGTGTGATAGGGAAGGAGGAATCACTGGGGTGGCAGGGACGAAGATGGTGTAAGGGATAGAAATTGAAATAGAGGGAGGGAGGTAAATGGAGTGAGGGACATATCCAGGGACAGATCTAGATAAAGAGATAGGGAGGTAGGGATACAAGGTGAGAGAGAGAGCACAGGGGGGAGGGATAACAACACATAGAGTTAGTGATTAAGGGCGAACGAAGGGGGAGAGTTCTATAGGGACCTGCAAAATTATGAATATAAAGAGAAGGTGGATACCCTCTTCCTCATCATCTTCATCACCATCACAATCATCATCAACATCTTCATCATCATCACCATCATCATCATCGTCAACATCTTCATCATCATTGTCATCTCTAGGTTCCTCATCAACATCTTCACCATCATTGTCATCTCTAGGTTCCTCATCAACATCTCCATCATCATCATCATCTTCATCATCATAATCATCATCATCATCATCATCTTCATCACCATCACCATCATCATAACTGTCTTCATCATCATTACCATCATCATCATCAACAACATCTTCATCATCATTGTCATCTCTATGTTCCTCATCAAAATCTCCATCATCATCACCTTCTTCATCATCACCTTCTTCATCATCACCATCTTCTTCATCATCATCATCTTCATCACCATCACCATAACCATCATCATCAACATCTTCAACATCATCACCATCATCATCACCATCATCATCATCATCATCATTGTCATCTCTCAGTTCATCATCAACATCTCCATCATCATCATCTTCATCATCATCATCATCATCATCGTTTTCATCACCATAACCATCCCCATCACCATCATCATCATCATCACCATAATCATCATCATCATCAACCTCTTCATCGCCATTGTCATCTCTAGGTTCCTCATCAGCATCTCCATCATAATCTTCTTCTTCTTCTTCTTCTTCTTCATCATCATCTTCATCACCATCTTCATCACCATCACTATCATCATCAACATCTTCATCATCATCACCATCATCATCATCATCATCATCACAACATTCATCATCATTTTCATCTCCCCCTTCTCATCAACATCTCCATCATCATCATCTTCATCATCATCATCATCATCATCATCATCATCATCTTCATCACCATCACAATCAACATCAATGTCTTCATCATCATAACCATCATCATCAACAACAACATCTTCATCATCATTGTCATCTCTAGGGTTCCTCATCAACATCTCCATCATCATCATCATCATCATCATCATCATATTCATCACCATCACTATAACCAACACCATCACTATAACCAACACCATCACCATCATCATCATCATCACCATCATCATCATCATCAACATCTTCATCATCATTTTAATCTCTAGGTTCCTCATCAACATATCCATCATCATCATCTTCTTATTTGTCATCATCATCATCTTCATCACCATCACCATCATCATCAACATCTTCATCAGCATCGCCATTATCATCACCATCAACATCTTCATCATCATTGTCATCTCCAAGTTCCTCATCAACATCTCCATCATCATCATCTTCATCATCATCATCATCATCATCATCATCATCATGATCACCATCGCCATCATCATCAACATATTTATCATCATCATCACCATCATCATCATCAACAACATCTTCATCATCATTGCCATCTACCCCTTCCTCATCAACATCTCCATCATCATCATCTTCATCATCATCATCATCATCTTCATCACCATCACCATCATTGTCAACATCTTCATCATCATCACCATCATCATCATCATCAACATCTTCATCATCATTGTCATATCTAGGTTCCGCTTCAACATCTCCATCATCATCTTATTCTTCTTCATCATCTTCATCACCATCACCAACATCATCAACATATTCATAATCATCACCATCATCATCATCATCAACATCTTCATCATCATTGTCATCTTCCCCTTCTTCATCAACAACTCCATCATCATCATCATCATCATCATCTTCATCACCGTCACCATCATCATCAACGTCTTCATCATCATCACCATCATCATCATCAACAACATCTTCATCGTCATTGTCACCTCTAGGTTCCTCATCAACATCTCCATCATCATCATCTTTTTCTTCATCATCTTCATCACCATCACCATCATCATCACCATCTCCATCATCAACATCATCATCATCTTCATCACCATCACCATCATCATCAACTTCTTCATCATCATCAATATCTTCATCATCATTATCATCATCAAAATCTTCATCATCATTCTCATCTCTAGGCTGCTCATCAACATCGTGTTGGTCTTTTCTCTCTGATCTAGAGGTTTTCCAATGTAGACCCAGGTACTTTGCGGTACAAAATACCAACAAAACCCCTATTCACCAACCCTTTCAGCAACAAACTGCAAGCAGCCTAAGGTCTGACCCGAGGTGAAGTTGAGGGGGTGGTTGCAAAAGCAGGTTTCCACAACTAGGTGATGCGATAGTTTCAATTGATTAATGCGCAATGCGGTGACGGACTGCGCAACTGTGTAGGTGACTGCGCGAAGTATTCTACTTCGCATCAAGACTCTTCAAGACACATGATATTGGCACCCTTAGTGCAGGCCCAATCCACGCAGTGGGTTTATGAGATATGATCACTCCTTAGTCAATTCTTAGTCGATAAACCTTTAATCATTCATCCTTACTTAGCTTTGATAAACACCATAACTTATGCAAATAGGTGAGATGCACAGTGTTGTGTGCTTTGATGCTGCGATTTAATCCTTAACACTTAACCGTATGGTTAACCCAGAGATCCATTCATACAAGAGCTTATAGGTGCCTGACTGTTTCATTCATCCACATATGAACTACTTAACATCTTATTCCATCCCCTTTTACGGTGAATAAAGATAAAAGCAAACATAGATCAGACAACTATAATTTCTAGCATTCTTATTATGATTAACTCAACAAATAACCAAGGCAACCATGCACAACAATCACACAACACAGGATTTAACGTGGTTCACTCCACCGGGTGGGAAGCTACGTCGACAAGAACTGTTCTTTTATTATCTTAGGAAAGGGTACAACATTTCTTCATCTGCGCACTCAGATGCAGACGTCTTCTTCCACAAAAGTAGGTCTCTGCGCACACAGCTACAGAGCCTTGACAATGGCTTCTTGCTCAAAAATCCTAACAATACTTGCTAATACCCCAAAAATGTTAACCCTTTCCAATACAAAATTGCCTTATAAATAGATCATGCCCGTAGGTCATGTCTTTACATCATGAAAGCGAAACCCTTAGGTTTACAAAACTTGCCACGGTCTTTCCCAAAACCGTACTGTTGGTGTCTGGTAGCGGATCTTCAGTCGTTTCCAATCTGGGTGTAGACACGTTTCTATCCGCCCCTTTGTCATGCACGCCAACAGCTTTCTTCCGCCAAGTTGTTCCTTCGTTCACGGACTTTGACAATTAGTTCACTGGTAGTTCTCTGATTATGTTAACCGTTGTCTATCTCGATCTGCACCTACCCACTACTTGGTAGTTATCGACGATCTTTGCCAAAAACGGGTCTTTTGTGACCTATTCAAAATAACTTCCATCTTCCATCCACGTTCTTCTTATCTGGATCTTCGTCAACATGGCACATCGTGGCGTTGTAACCCTTGCAGTGCTGACCGTGCGGTCCTTCTGACATTGTGATGAATGCAACGTCACAGCGTACCAAAATTGTGCTGCGCTTCTCCTCGCAACTCCCAAAACTGGTTTCTCCAAAATGCCCCACTTCGCCCAAGCCCAATAGGCCCCTAACACCTACATGTGGCTTGCCTTCGAGCCACCTACTACTTCTTCAAGGTTTTTTGTTGTTCACGTAGTGAGCTTCGCAGCGAACTCATTGAAAGTAGCGGTCAACTTTTATACTGCGGCCTTCGTGTCTTCTTCGATTTGGTCGACTGTCTCCAGCATCTCAAGTGTAATTTCCTGGTCGATTTGGCCTTCTACTTCATCTTGATTCTCGCATAGCTCTTTCAGCTTTCCTTCGATCTCCTGTGAGATCATGGCAGCATCCTCTAATAATGGTTGAGACTTATCACTTATTTCAGTCTCTTTGTCGCGTAAGGCTTGTACTTCCTTTTTGAGGTTGTTTATTTCTCTGTATTTCACCAACTTATCTCTTATTGGTAGAGACTTAACCTCCTCACTCCATCTTTCTAGTGTTGCTTTCTTGTCTTTAACCATATTCTTTACCTCCAGCAACTGTTGATCTTCCTCAAGGGTAGTAAATGTCGTCGATGCTTCTTCCAGTAAACTCTAGCACTTAGCCATTTCAGCAACAATATTCTGTGCTGCAGCCTTCATTGCTCCTTCCCATAACTGTTGTTCATTTGGTGGGGTCTCTGGATTGATCTTTTCTTTCAACACTGTAATGTCGGCCTCATGGAGAATCTCCATGTCTTGCATCTGTGACTTAAGACTTGTTACTAGCTAGCCAATCTTAACGATAGTATCCCCTAGTTCCTGCTGCACTTCAATTTCTCCTATGTTATCTACGACCATAGTGATCATGTTTTGCAATCTTAGATAGCGATCATTCTCGTCCTACAGTAGAATAGCTTTCCACGAGCTCTCCTTCAGTTCTTCTGTGGTTCTTCCATGCATTTCTTCAGAAACCTGCATCTGCAAGTAATGGAGGCTTGGCAATGGTATTGTTGCAAGATCCAGTTCTATACGCTCCACGTTCTTTGTATCCAAGGTTTCCTGATCAGGTAGGGGAAACCTTACAGATAATGGTTGCAGATGAACAATACAGGTCCTTCTAGGAACAACGAGTTGCTATTGTGAAGTCTCTACCGTCTCTCCTCCAGCTCCTGATTGCGGTGGCAGGGGTAATCTTCTGCTCACTTCTTCAAATTTCAGTGAAATCCCTTGTAGTTTAGTCAAGTTTTGGTCCAAGCTGTCCTGAATTGCCTTGTTGTGCTTCTCTTTGTCAGTGGAGAGCTCTTCCATCTGCTCAGTGACCTTCGCGACGATCATTATGTAGTCATCGTCGTGAAGCACTATATCCAACTGGTCTTTGACTGCTTTCTGCTTCTTCCTCGGCTCCTTTTGTAATGAAGAACTTCCAATGTCCTTCTTTTTTCCTATCTATTTGTCTTCTACTATCAGACACAGGATAGGGTTATCATCGCCAGGATCACTTTGGACGTCTACGACCTCAACTCAGAATTCATCTGGCCACTCCTTCATGATATTCTCAATATCTTCCTCATACATGTTGTAGTTTCTTGGGTACCAGTTGGGATTCTTCGTCTGTGCTTTAGGGGAAATGGATATGCATTTCATCACAGCATAAAAGTTTACCACACTAATATACTTTCTTGTTACTTGTTTTGGTATCTACGGCATAAGCATTATGTCCCCACGCAGCTGGTCATAATATGTGTAAAATACTAGTGTTGTTTCATGCTGTCTTTCTGAATTTGAATTTGCCGAAAGATTCTGATATCGAGCACCTCTACCGTCCGAAGTGCGTGTGATCACTTCCACATAGTTACTCGGCTCCTTCCATGCTATGAATGTTATCAGCACTATTAACCAGGTGAAATGGAAGTATCTGCCAATGATCTACGTGTCGTTTAGTTCCTCTAGGAACTCATTTAGTAGATATTGACACCAATTAAACTCTCCACCTTTAGCGGTTGTGGCGCCAAGTAGTACTGTGCCTACAGAGACTTCTAATGGTCTACACTTTCTGAGGATTTTACCTACTAGAAGCTGCGTGACAAATCTTATTCCTTGGTCCTTTATGTCATCCGTCTGGAAGCCTCGCTTCCCTTTTACGACAGACTGTGTTTGCTTCATTAGTGTTGCTACCTCTTTATCTTTGCTTTTTCCCTGAAAAAAATTCTTTGGATCTTCTCCTCATTTGCTCAGTCCTATTATTCAATGGATCAAGTTGATTTTTAGGTCGATATATTTGTCCAGCCATAAGTATCCCTGGTGGATGTGTGCCATCAGAGTTCGCACTACTACATTGAGCTCTGGTGATCTGTCAAAGTGTGGTAACCTGAGAAGATTGAGCAGTTCTGACTTGGCTACTATGGACAACCAACTTTCTGTGACCAATGTGAGGTCACCCCTTACGTTCTTCTTCCAGCACATGTATTTGTCTGGTAGGAACTGTGGGAACCTTGGTTTTCTTTCCTTCTCCTTCTGCATGGCCAGAAGATCATAGTCCTCCCACTTGCAATCAGGGATCTTTCCCGACAAGTTTTTGTCCACCTCCACATGCTTTGAAAGTGGCGAGAGTGGTATGTCATATTTCAGAATTTTCAGTAATCTAATGGCCGGCACGTCAAGTGTACGTGGCGCAATGTAATTTGGGGTCGTTGTTAAGGGTATTTCTTTATCAGCTACTAGATTTGTTGTCCCTGCCGAACTCGTCCTTGGTGACCTTGTCTTCTTCCCTACTGGATTTTTGCCTCTGTCTTGCATTGATGGACCATGTCTTGGTGATCTTCTTGGACCCTTTTTTGAGTCATTGGCAACTTTCTTGCTCGGGGTTCTCATTAACTCCTCAATCCCTCCATGTTGGAATATTCTTACAGTCTCTTGGACTTTGAATTATCTAAAGACAAAGGATTTCTGTGACATTCACTTGCACGTTACTTAGCAGACTAATGGATAATTTGCGGAGCTGACTCAGAGTATAATGCTAAGGGTATCTTGGTTCTTTGGTAACGCTCGCGAGTCTCACTAATGCGTTATTTATATGCATGGCGGAGTCCCCTCTGCATCCCCTAACGGTTGGATAAGCATTAAATGTAGTATCCATTAGCCAAATACGGTAGATGCTCCGATCAATTGCTTCATTAATTCACTCAGAACGGCTATCTGTGCATTAAATGCTCTAATGGTTACCGAAAAAAGCACATTTAACAACTATTTTTCCGACCGACACTGTAACAGTTACTTCTCTAGAGTGTTCCGTCAAACCGCACAACAGGTGAATATAGGTCCTACACAGTTTGTTCACAGTATCGCATTTATTTTCTCTGTGTTGTTTCCTTTAAAACTTCGCAACCGCGTGGCTCTTTGTCTTTCTTCTCTCTTTTGTTTTTGTTTTTGTTTTTTTTGTTTTTAACCCACATAGCGTCAACAATGCTGCGCGGTATAGAGACCATTCTTAACAAGTTACATATACAAATTCAGTAATATATAGTGCCTAATTTCAGCTGTTTTTGACACTCAGGATTTTTCTCTTCTTCTTGATCATTCAGGGTGTTGTGGAGCAGAGCTATCGCGGTAAAGATTTAGTCTGCTTCCATTTATCATATTTGGCAATGTATCTCCGGCTAAGGTAGCTAGCTGGATTGCACCACCATTAGTAACATGTATAATTTTGTATGGGCCAGGCCAATGCATTTTAAAATTTCCAGGGAACTTTATGAATTTACTATCATATAAGAGAACTAGATCACCTACCTGAAAAGACTTATTCTTGATGTGGCGATCGTGCCATGCTTTTTCCCATTCTTTCTTCACTTGCTGGTGGAATCCTGCAATGAAACGATCCTCTGCCAACCCAATCAAGTGTAACAACCTCTCTTCCAGTGTTGCACGATTTTCCATTCCTGTGAATGCAGTTATTCTCAAGCTGGGAATAATATATTCCATTGGCATGATTACTTCCTGCCCATAAGCCAATCTGAAAGGGGTATTTCCAGTTAATTTCTTGCAGGTCATTCTGTATGCCCATGATACAGAAGGAATGCGCATGTCCCAGTCATCGTGGTTTACCCTGCATATCTTAGTTAATGCATTCTCCAGTACTTTATTGAACACTTCAACCGTCTCATTTGCCTGTGGATGGTAAGGTGTGTTGTGTTGATGATGGATGTAGAATTCTTCATTCAAAGCTTCAATAGTTTTGTTCAAAAAGTGAGTTCCTTGATCACTCATAAAAAAATTTTGGCATCCAAACCTTGTGAGGATGTTCTCGTAGATAAATTTTGCGGTTGTCGTTGAGCTGCAATTTTTCACAGGTTTCACTTCTACCCATATTGTGAGGTAATCAATCGCGGTAATAATGTACCTCGCGTCAGTTCTATTCCCTGGTGGGTTAATAGGTCCCATGAAATCAATTTCCCATATTTTGAATGTGTGTAGATTTAGCTGAGGATTTAATGGAATTTCATCTCTCTGTGATGGATTTCCTGTCCTTTGGCAGACATCGCAGTTCTGAAAGTGTTCCTTGGAATCTTTATGGATTGTCGGCCACCATAGCCCTGTACACAATATCTTCTGTGCAGTAGATCTTCCTGCATACTGTCCTCCTGCTGCTCCTGAATGTGCATCAGCCAGTATATATGGTTTTTCATGTTCCATTACACATCTTTGCAGTATTTCATCATGTCCTAACTTGTATAGCTATCCTGCGATAATTGTGAAGTCTGCTGCGTGTACTACCAGCTGCTTCTTCTGCAGTGTCGTGAGCTCTTCCGGTGCGAGCCCTATAGTTAAAAAATTTATGATGTCCTTATAATAATCATTGACAACTTGTATGGAAAACAACTGTGCATCAGGAAGATTGTCTTCTTGATTCGTAGGTTCTTCTCCTGACTCGATCCTTGATAGATGAACAGGGTCTAAATTTAACCTTCCTGGCTTGACTATTATTTCAAAATCATACTCTTGGAAGAGTAATAGCCATCTGCATATTCGCCCCCCTAACACTGGCTTATTGACGAGGTATTTTAATGCAGAATGGTCAGTGAACATAGAGAAGTATGCACCAAGTAGGTAGTGTCTGAATTTCTGTAGTGCGTATACCATTGCGAGTCCTTCTCTTTCAATAGTGGTGTAATTCTTCTCGGACGATGATAGCTTTCTGCTCGAAAATGCAATGGGATGATCAATGCCTCCGTCTCCTGGCTGAGCAAGAACAACGCCCAATGCGATGAATGAAGCATCCACATGCACATGAAATGGCTTTTCCCAGTCTAGGAAGAATACGATCGGTGCAGTGACCATTTTTATTTTAGCATGTCAAATCCTTTCTCACAGTCCTCATTCCAAATGAATGTTGCATCCTTTTTTAAGAGCTTTTTCATTGCTGTGGTTATTTGTGCATATCCTTTTATGAATTTCCTGTAGTATCCTGTATTCCCTACTGTAGTGCGCAATTATTTAACTGAATTTGGTGTAGGAAAGTTTATAATAACTGCGATCTTCGCAGGATCAACAATCAATCCCTACTTACACAGAATGTGTCCCAGTAGAATCCCATAAGGAACACAAAAAAATACATTTCTTTAAATTCAATGAAATATGATGCTGTCTACATTTTTCTAGCATCATCCTGAGGTTCGCGGCATGGTTCTTCAGTAACCCAAAGATGGTCCAATCATCAAAGTAAAATTCTAGAAACTTGTGGATGAAGTCTTTGAATGTTGCGATCACTACTCTTGAAAATATGGCTGGTGCATTCTTCAAGCCAAAAAGCATCACTGTATACTGAAATGACCCCCATTCTGTTGCAAAAGTGGTTTTGTGCCTATTAGCTGGATCAATTTTTATCTGATGGTATCCAGAAAATCCATTAGTAAAAGAGTATGCTTCATTCCCTCCAACGTTATCAAGAACTTCATCGATAAAAGGTGTAGGAAATGGATCATGCATAGAGGCATCATTCAACTTTTTGAGGTCAACACAGATCCTAGTCTCACCCTTTGTTTTCTTGTCTTGGATTACCATTAGGCTTATCCATTCAGATTCTTCAACCGGCTCAATAATTCCTACATCGAGCATCTTATCGAGTTCTACCTTAACTCGTTCTTTGTAGCGTGGATTCAGTCTATATGGCCTTTGTTTAATAGGTTTCGCTCCGGGCTTAAGGGGAATTCTCATGACTCCTAAGTCTCCTAGAATACCTTTCATCTCTGTGAACTTTTTCGGGAATACTTCCTGATATTCCTGTAATATAGCTGCGATCTATGCAACTGTGTCATCATCCCAGTAGTCTCCTATTGCTACAAACTTCGGCTCTTCACTAGTACCGATGTTCACTTTCTTTGTTTTGACTGGTCCACTCATATTGGGAATCTCTAATGGAGGCCCTTCTATCTCGCGTATTCCTTCTGATTCAAAGATCTTTATGTTGCGCGGATCCTCCTCATCGCTATCTTCAACTTTTTCATCTATGTTGTGGTAGTCCAAAGGTTGCTCTACCTATTCTGACCAATCTGGTTGTAGGTTGGCGAGTACGTTGTTTGTTTCAAAAAACTCTTCTAGTGTTATGTTTTCCTCCATGTAGTTTGGTCTGAATATGTTTTCTTTGATAAGCTGCAGCGCATCATTAATAGTCGGATGGTCATCTGCAAAGCCAAAATCCTTTTGGAAGCTCATAGTGAGAGAAGACCAATTCGCAGTTCCTTTCCGCAGCTCCTAGTCCAGGTACCATTTCTTTAGAATAGGCTCCTCTAAGGTATGCACAAAGAGATGTACCCATTTTGTTTGTGGTATTTCTTCCCAAGCCCCTATACAAGCTGTAACATGATCCTGTGGGCTCATTTGGCCATTGTATTTCTCAAAAGGTAGTGTAACCTTATCAACAAACTTGATTTGCATGCCAATTTTGCATTGTTCCCAAGATGTCAATGTTTTCTTATGTGTAGCCCACCATCTGGCAAGTGTCTTGCGGAGTGCCATATCTAATGTTGAGATGCGATGTTCATCTGTAACTGTTGTAGTGTATTCTTTTATAAATGAATAGACATTAGTTGTACCATCATAAGTGGGAATTGGACTTACCTGCTTTCCAATCTAGCGGAGTGATTTTGTAATTGTTGCACATCATCTGGTAGATACTCCATGCATTCTATGTTGCCAATTTTCCAATCCTGCTTCAGAATCTGAGATGCAAGAACTATCACAGCGCCAGCTGAGCGTTCCATCCGCAGTAGGATGAGTATAATTCACAGCATTTGTTGTCATCTTGTAGATGCGGTCAAGGTCTTGAGCTGTGTACTCTTCTTGAATAGGTTCAACATATCGCTCCCCTTGTGAAGGATCCAATGGTGCGACAACCCTTATGTCATTTCCTTCAAATATCATTTTCATTGTTTTTAGATTGATGACAGTGGAGTTCGTCATTTCCCAATCGATGCCCAGTAGTGCTGGATAAGGATTGCTATCATCAACAATTTCAATTACTTCGAAGTCTGCATAACTTCGCACTCCATCAATGTCGACAATGGTATTGGTTAACCTTCTGAGTGGTATAATTATTCCTTGGTTATCCATTCTTAACTGTATAGGTGACCACTGTAAGTTTGGTTTTCCCATCGCCTGCCATGTCTTTTTGGTTAAGACATTCACTTCAGATCCGAGATCAAGAATGATCTCATCCATCTCATAGTCTGCTATTTGTGCAGTGAGCCGCATTTACCTGTCGGTTCTTTTGGGACTTCTAATGTTATGTACTGTGCCATGTGCTATTCCTTTCTTACTGCATCATTCATATTGATTTATCAGTTTTTCAAATTCCATAAGAGTGTCCTTATTTTTAAATAGCTTAATGCAGCTTTGTAGGAACTGCGCAACAAAATTAGAGGTATCTGGTGCAGTGCGCGTCCAATCATATGCCAGTGGCATGTCTTGTATTTGTGGTGCTTGACTTCGCAGTGGAATCCTTGGTGAAGTAGGTGGTGGTTGTTTAAACATGTCGCGTGCTTCTTTGAATATTTCTTTGTTTTTATGTAAGTTCAATGGAGGTGCTTTCCCAGGAGATTTTCTTATCCCTATTGTTTCTCCAGGTATTTTCTTAGGATCAGTTGTTCTAGAATTCAAGGCTTCTATGTTGTTGTCTTTTCTTGTATCAGTGCCACTTCGTGTTATTGCGTAGACACTCTTACTTGTGGGTTTATTCTCTGATGCGATCAACTAGATGTTAGGGTATGGTGATTTGGTTCTTCTTCTCTTATGCATTTCTACCTCAAGCACTGGACAATCTTCAATCACATGATCAAATGATTTACAGTAGTTGCATGTGGTGCATGGATTACTACATTCTTTGGATACGTGACCTGGCTGGCCACAGTTATAACATATTACCTGGCCTCGTCCTCTTCCTTGATTTTGACTAGTATTTCTTCCTCTCCAGCGATATCCACCACCGCGGCCTCTATATCCTCCTTGATCATAGTGTGCGTTCTCTTGATTTGGCTAATTTTCCTCTTGAGTGCGGTACATTCCAACACCTCTCATTGCTTCCATATCTCGCTTTCTTTCATTCATCAGTTCATAAGCGCAACAGTTGGACTCATCATGTCCAACTGACTTACAAAAATTGCAATATAATGTTTTAGGTGTTTTTACATATTTTTGTATCAAGTAGAAATCCTCAGGTTTGTGTCCTCTGCTTCTACAAATTTCACACCATGGTGCCTGTTTTTAATTCATATTTATTAGGTTTGGTGCACCACTGTTAAGGTATTCTTGAAATAAGGGGCAATGTTCTCTGGTGTGGCCCTCTCCTTTGTGTCATGTGAACCAAACTTCATGTCGTTGTTCATGTCTCTTCTCTTTTCCATTCTTCATATCGTGTAATTCTAATGTCAAGGTAGCCAACTAGTTTTGGATTTGTATCATCCTCGAACTACTTTCTCCAATTGGTGAAGCTTCCAACTTCATTGCGATATCTAAGGCCTCAGCTTGAGATACAACCTTCTATTGCATTAGTGGTTGTCTGATGTGGGGCAATAGCGTAGCAATGAACCATTCTTGATGTTGTTGCAGAGCTATAACAAAGCTCACTTGGTCCAACAATGTTTTGAAATTTTGGTCGAATTCCCAGACCGATTCAGTAGGTTTCTGCTTGATTTCTTTCAACTCCATTATGCACTGTGATTCTGATTTGGGTTTCTTAAACTCGGTCGCAATCGCGGTGTTGATATCTATTAAGGTTCTTGGCTGTGTTTGAGAATACTTCATGAACCAATGCAGCGCTCTATCTCTGAAAGTAGTTATGAGCTGCGCTCTCTTGATAGCATCATCTGTCACTTGCTTAACACTCCACACGGATTCGCATAGAAACTAGCACTGATCAGGGTCTTCCTAACCCGTTCCTTTGAATATCGACAGTTTTATATCATTATCTGTCATTCTACTTTTGGATTTTGTACTATTCCGAGACTGATTTCCTGTGACAAAAGTAGATACAGGTTGCTGGATCATGCTAGGGATAGTATTATGGGGAATGGGCTGAGATGTAGTGCAGTGAGCACTCAGTCCTGCGGTGTAGTAGTATTACTGAGTTGTGGGATGGGCTATGGGATGCTCGTAGTGGATGTGTTCTAGACTGATTGATTATGAGGTATAATGCATTGGATTGTGGTTGATAACTGAGTGTTCTTACTATTGAGGTCACCTGGAATTTCGGTATTTATACGAGTTCTAGAGGATGTGGGTTTCTTCTCATTAGTAAGCTTGTATCTCTTTCCACTTCTCAAAGTATGGTTTTCTTCATCAGAATCAATGTATGTGTTCTCTACCATGACAGAGTTTGAACTATTGCTGCCTTCTTAAAACACCTTTCTCAGCTAAAAGCATTTTAATGTATAGGGTTAGGTTTTTCAAGAAATTACCTATGAATCCTTCGAAAAAGTATGCTTCAGCTTGGCTATATGATTTCAGCGTATCTACAGCAAACTTGATCACAAAAAATTCTAGTATGCTATCAACCCAGAAGTCGACTACTCGCGATAGGGGGTTGTCGTTGCTTTGAGTTGTTCAGTAATCTTCAGACTCCACTCTGTAGGTGCTCAGCCTTGGGAACAATTCTTTCTTTCTACTAGACGCGATATCCACTTGTGTAGCTCATTTGGAAACGATGCCCAAAAATTTTTGTGGATGTGTCTCCACAAGTATCTATTCAACCACTATTCATCAGATAGACATGGATGTCTGTTTTCTTTCTTTGCGAAGTCGCTTTCGATCTTATTGCACCAGGCCCAAATTTCTTTCTGTTCTAGATGCCAAACGTCGGACATTACTTTTCTGAATACACTATCGCATCACTAGTCTTAGCGTGGCAACGGAACCATTTGTTGGTCTTTCTCTCTAATTTAGAGGTTTTCCAAAGTAGACCCGGGTACTTCGCGATACAAAATACCAACAAAACCCCTATTCACTGGCCCTTTCGAAAATAGATTGCAAGTAGCCTGAGGTCTCACCTGAGGCGAAGTTGAGGGGGTGGTTGCAGAAGCAGGTTTCCACAACCAGGTGGTGCGATAGATTCATCCGATTAATGCGCAACACGGTGATGGACTACGCAACTGCGTAGTTGACTGTTCAAAGTCTTCTACTTTGCATCAAGACTCTTCAAGACACAGGATATTGGCACCCTCAGTGCGGCCCCAAGCCGCGCAGTGGGTTTATGAGATCTAATCACTCCTTAGTCAATTCTTAGTCGATAAACCTTTAATCATTCATCCTTACTTAGCTTTGATAAACACCATAACTTATTCAAATAGGTGAGATGCGCAGTGCCATGTTCTTTGATGCTACAATTTAATCCTTAAATTTAATCCTTAACACTTAACCGTATGGTTAACCAAGAGATCCATTCATATAAGAGCTTATAGGTTCCTGACTATTACATTCATCCACATATGAACTACTTAACATCTTACTCCATCCCCTTTTATGGTGAATAAAGATAAAAGAAAACACAGATCAGATTACTGTAATTTCTAGCATTCTTATTATGATTAACTCAACAAATTACTAAGGCAACCATGCACAACAATCACACAACACAGGATTTAACGTGGTTCACTCCCCCAGGTGGGAATCTATGTCCACAAGAACTGTTGTTTTATTATCTTAGGAAAGGGTACAACAGTTCTTCATCTGTGCACTCAACTCCAGACGTCTTCTTCCTCAAAAACAGGTCTCTGTGCACACAGTTGCAGTGCCTTTACAATGGCTTCTTGCTAAAAAATCCTAACAATACTCACTAATACCCCAAAAATGTTAACCCTTTCCCATATGAAATTTCCTTATAAATAGATCATACCCGTAGGTCATGTCCTTACATCATGAAAGCGAAACCCTTAGGTTTACAAAACTTGTGATGGTCTTTCCCAAAATTGGACTACTGGTCTCTGGTAGCAGATCTTCAGTCATTGCCAATCTGGGTGTAGACATGGTGCTTTCCGCCCCTCTGTCATGCGCCCCAATAGCTTGCTTCTGCCGAGCTGTTCCTTCGTTCATGACCTTTGACAATTAGTTCACTGGTAGTTCTCTGATTGTGTGACCCATTGTCCATCTCAATCTGCACCTACCTACTGCTTGGTAGTTATCGATGATCTTTTCCAAATATACATCTTTTGTGACCTAACCAAAATAATTGTCATCTTCCATCCACGTTCTGCTTAGATGGATCTTCATCAACATGGGACATCGCGGTACTGTAACCCTTGTGGTGACGACCACGTGGTCCTTTCGATACTATGCTCCGCGCAATGTCGCAGCGTACCGAAACTGTGCTATGCTTCTCCTTGCAGCTCCCAAAACTGGTTTCTCCAAAATGCCCCACTTGGCCCAGGCCCAACACATCGCCATCATCATCACCTTCATCATCATCATCATCATCATCATCTTCATCACCATCACCATCATCATCAATATATTTATCATCATCACCATCATCATCATAAAAAACATCTTCATCATCATTGTCATATCCCCCTTCCTCATCAAAATATCCATCATCATCATCATCATCTTCATCATCATCATCATCATCTTCATCACCATCACCATCACCATCATCATCAACATCTTCATCATCATCACCATCATCATCAACATCTTCATCATCATTTTCATCTCTAGGTTCCTCATCAACATCTCCATCATCATCATCTTCTTCTTCATCATCATTATCATCATCATCATTTTCACCACCATCACCATAATCATCAAAATCTTCATCATCATCACCATCATCATCAACATCAATATCTTCATCATAATTGTCATCTCCCCCTTCTTCATCAACATCTCCATCATCATCATCATTATCAACATCATCATCATCTTCATCACCATCACCATCATCATCAACGTCTTCATCATCATCACCATAATCATCATCATCAACATTTTCATCATCATTGTCATCTTTGGGTTCCTCATCAACATCTCCATCATCATCAACTTCATCATCATCATCATCATCATCTTCATCACCATCACCATCATCATCAACATATTCATCATCACCATCATCATCATCATCGTCAACAACATCTTCATCATCATCATCGTCAACATCATCATCATCATCATCATCATCATCATATTCATCACCATCAACATCATCATCAACATATTCATCATCATCAACAACATCTTCATCATAATTTTCATCTCCCCCTTCCTCATCAACATCTTCATCATCATCATCTTCTTCTTAATCATCATCATCATCAACATGTTCATCATCATTGTCATCTCTAGGTTCCTCATTAACATCTCCATCATCATCATCATCTTCTTCATCATCATCATCATCATCTTCATCACCATCATCATCACCATCAACATCTTCATCATCATCACCATCATTATCATCCTCAACATCTTCATCATCATTTTCATCTCCCCCTTCTTCATCAACATCTCCATCATCATCATCTTCATCATCATGATCATGATCATCATCTTCATCACCATCAGCATCATCATCAACGTCTTCATCATCATCACTATCATCATCATCATCAACATATCCATCATCATTGTCATCTCTAGGTTCCTCATCAACATCTTCATCATCATCATCTTCTTCATCTTCTTCATCCTCATCATCATCATCTCCATCACCACCACCATCATCATGAACATCTTCATCATCATCACCATCATTAACATCTTTGTCTTCTTCTTCATCATCATCATCATCATCTTCATCACCATCACCATCATCATCAACATCTTCGTCACCGTCACCATCATCATAACCAACAACATCTTCATCATCATTGTCATCTCCCCCTTCCTCATCAACATCTCCATCATCATCATCATCATCATCATCACCATCACCATCACCATCACAATCATCATCATCATCACCATCATCATCATCATCATCAACAACATCTTCATCATCATTGTCATCTCTGGGTTCCTCATCAACATCTCCATCATCATCATCATCATAATATTCATCACCATCACCATCTCCATCAACATCTCCATCATCATCATCTTCTTTATCATCATCATCATCATCTTCATCACCATCACCATCATCATAAACATTTTCATCATCATCACCATCATCATCATCATCAACATCTTCATCATCATTCCCATCTCTAGGTTCCTCATCAACACCTCCATCGACACCATCTTCATCATCATCATCTTCTTCTTCTTCTTCATCACCATCACCATTGTAATCAACATCTTCATCATCGTCACCATCATCATCATCAACAACATCTTCATCATCATCATCATCATCGTCATCTTCATCACCATCACCACCATCATCAACATCTTCACCATCGATACCATCATCATCATCATCAACATCTTCACCATCATTGTCATCTATAGGCTCCTCATCAACATCTCCATCATCATAATATTTTTCTTCTTCTTCATAATCATCATCATCATCAACATCTTTATCACCATCACCATTATCATCAACATATTCATCATCATCACCATCATCATTATCATCAACATCTTCATCATCATCATCTTCATCATCATCATCATCATCATCTTCATCAACATCACCATCATCATCAACATCTTCATCATCATCACCATCATCATCATCAACATCTTTGACATCATTTTCATCTCCCCCTTCCTCATCAACATCCCTGTCATCATCATCTTCTTCATCATCATCATCATCATCTTCATCACCATCACCATCACCACAATTTTCATCATGACCCTCATCATCATCATCAACATCTTCATCATTATTGTCATCTCTGGGTTCCTTGTAAACATATCCATCATCATCTTCATCTTCATCATCATCATCATCATCTTCATCACAATTGCCACCATCATCAACATCTCCACCATCATCTTCATCATCATCGTCATCATCATCATCTTCATCACTATCACCATCATCATCAACATCTTCATCATCATCACCATCATCATCATCATCATCAACATTTTCACCATCATTTTCATCTCTAGGTTCCTTATAAACATCTCCATCATCATCATTTTCTTCATTATCATCATCATCATCTTCATCACCATCACCATCATCATCAACATCTTCATCATCATCACCATCATCATCATTACCATCATCATCAACAACAACATCTTCATCATCATTGTCATCACCCACTTCCTCATCAACATCTCCATCATCATCATCTTCATCATCATCATCTTCATCACCGTCACCATCATCATAGACATCTTCATCATCATCAACAACATCTTCACCATTATTGTCATCTCTAGGTTCCTCATCAACATCTCCATCATCTTCATCTTCTTCTTCATCATCATCATCATCATAATCTTCATCACCATCACCATCATCATCAACATATTCATCATCATCACCATCATCTTCATCAACAACAATATCTTCATCATCATTGACATCTCCCCCTTCCTCATCAACATCTCCATCATCATCATCATCTTCTTCACCATCATCGTTGCCATCTCCCCCTTCCTCCTCAACATCTCTTTCATCATCATCATCTTCTTCACCATCATCATCATCATCATCTTCCTCACCATCACCATCACCATCAT
>BSBM01002220.1:77500-85000 GCA_027924585.1 Larix kaempferi | reverse complement strand
TCCATGTAGAGGTTGGCTATCACCGGGGAAAGGGGGGAACCCATTGCAACACCCCCACGAAAGGTGAAGTAGGTTGATTTTAAACAAATTCTTACAAGGTTGGTTATCTCCTTGTTAGTGATCTCTTCCACCACATTGATAGCTTCTTCCACCGGGATTTTTGTGTAAAGTTGGGTTACATCAAAACTTACTAGCATATTGCTCTCATCAATTTTTAGATCTTTTATGTTTTCCACGAAATGCGTAGAGTCTTTGATGTAAGAAGAAGTGTGGCCAACTAATGGTTTAAGGGTTTTTGCAAGATATTTAGCGAGATTATAGGTTGGTGACCCGATGGTGTTCACAATAGGTCTTAGTGGTACACCATTTTTATGAATCTTCGGGAGTCCATAAATTCTTTGGATGATGGGGTTTTTCGGTGTGAGTTTCTTTTTCAAGCTATCATCTAGCGAAAACTCTTTTATGGATTTGTTGACCTCTCTAATGATCTTAGTGCTTGGGTCTTTTGTTAGTTGTTATAACACCCAGTTGTTGTGAGATGTTCTTTCATTTTAGCTTCATAATCACTGGTGTTCAATATTACTGTTGCATTTCCTTTGTCCGCCTTCATAATCATGATATCTTTGTTATCTTTTAAGTGTTTAATGGTTGCTGCTTCATTTTTAGTTAAGTTTTGTTTCGGGGGTTTTTCTTTCCTTAATATTACAGCACAATCATGCCTTATTTCTTCTGCGGTATCTTCAGGAAGTGACATCACTGAATCTTCAATGGCACATATAATGTTTTCAACAGGTTTTCTTCTGGGTGCAATCGAGAAACTCAAACCTTTCTTTAAAACGTTCAACGCATCATTATTAAACTTAAAAAAATTTAAAAAACTTTTAAAAATTAAGAATTTAGAAATTAGGTTAAGAATTTAGAAATTATAAATCTAAAATTAAAAAATTTTAAATTAAATTATAATATAATAACTATAAATACTTCATAAACCTATAATTTTCTTTAAGAATTAATTAAATAAGTTCTAATTAATTTAAATTTAATATTTGAGAAAGACTTATTTCTAAACTAGAGAACATAATATTCTATGAAAGAAAAAACAAATAATTTTTTTTAAAGAATTTAATAAGTATAAAAGATTAATAAAAATTTATCAAACGTTAATTTGTTAATAGTTATTGATAACTTACATTAATAAGGCTACATTAATAAATTTGGTATGGATTAATATAGGAACAATTAATATTAATTTGTTTTAATCAATAGGTCGACGCTCTCTCATTAATTAAAAGACAAGCTTACATTATAAAAATGTAGATTAGTGTAGATTCTCAATTGAGATTTTTTTTCCCCTGAAGATGGACTCAGCTATTGAGTCCGAAACGCATCGAGATCAAAACCTCTACACAGGTTTCCAATCTCCCTTCAAAATCTCCATCATCATCATCTTCTTCATCATAATCATCATCATCATCATCATCTTCATCACCATCACCATAATCCTAACCATCTTCATCATCATCACCATCATCATCATCAACAATATCTTCATCATCATTGTCATCTCCCCCTTCACCATCAACATCTCCATCATCATCATCATCATCTTCTTCACCATCATCAACATCATCTTCATCACCATTACCATCACCATCAACATCTTCATCATCATCATCAACAACATCTTCTACATCATTGTCATCGCTAGGTTCCTTATCAACATCTCCATCACAATCATCTTCTTCATAATCATCATCATGATATTCATCACCATCACCATCATCATCAACATCTTCATCATCATCGTCATCAACATGTTCATCATCATTGTCATCTCCCCCTTCTTTATCAACATCTCCATCACCATCATCATCATCATCTTCATCACTATCACCATCATCATGAATGTCTTCATCATCGTCACCATCATCATGAACGTCTTCATCATCATCACCATCATCATAATCATCAACATCTTCCTCATCATTGGCATCTTTGGGCTCCTCATCAACATCTCCATCATCATCTTCTTCATCATCACCATCATCATCTTCATCTCCATCACCATCATCATCAAAATATTCATCATCATCACCATCATAATAATCGACAACATCATAATCATCAACAACATCTTAATCATCATTGTCAACTCAAGGTTCCTCATCATCATTGTCATCTCTAGGTTCCTCAACAACATGTCGATCATCATCATCTTCTTCTTCATCATCATCATCATTATCTTCATCACCATCACCATCATCATCAACATCTTCATCAGCATCACCATCATCATCATCATCAACATGTTCATCATCATTGTCATCTCACCCTTCTTCATCAACATCTCCATCATCATCATCATCCGCATCATCATCATCATCTTCTTCATCACCATCATCATCAATGTCTTCATCATCATCACCATCATCATGATCATCAACATCTTCCTCATCATTAGCATCTTTGGGCTCCTCATCAACATCTCCATCATCATCATCTTCATCATCATCATCATCATCTTCATCACCATCAACATCATCATCATCATCAACATATTTGTCATAATCACCATCATCATCATCATCAACATCTTCATCATCATCTTCTTCTTCATAATCACCATCATCATCTTTATCACCATCACCATCATCATCAACATCTTCATCATCATCGCCATCATCATCATCAAAAACATCTTCATCATCATTGTCATCTTCCCCTTACACATCAACATCTCCATAATCATCATCTTCATCATCATCATCATCATCATCATCTTCATCACCATCGCCATCACCATCACCATCACCATCATCATCATCATCACCATCATCATCATCATCATCATATTCATCATCATTGCCATCTCTGGGTTCCTCATCAACATCTCCATCATCATCATCTTCATCACCATCACCGTCGTCATGAACATCTTCATCATCATCACCATCATCATCATCATCAACATATTCAAAATTATTTCCATCTCAAGGTTCCTCGTCAACATCTCCATCATCATCATGTTCATCATCATCATCATCATCTTCATCACCATCACCATTATACTCATCTTCATCATCATCACCACCATCATCATCATCAATAACATCTTCATCATCATTTTCATCTCCCATCAACATTTACATCATCATCATCTTCATCATCATCATCATCATCGTCATCTTCATCACCATCACCATCATTATCAACATCTTCATCATCATTACCATCATCATCATCATCATCAACATCTTCACCATCATTGTCAGCTATAGGTTCCTCATCAATATCTCCATCATCATCATCTTCTTCTTCATCATCATAATCATCATCTTCATCACCATCACTATCATCATGAACATATTCATCATCATCACCATCATCATCATCATCAACATCTTTGTCATCATCATCTTCTTCATCATCATTATCATCCTCTTCATCACGATCACCATCACCATCATCATCATCACCACCATCATCATCATCACCAATATCTTCATCATCATTTTCATCTATGGGTTTGTCATCAACATCTCCATCATCATATTCATCTTCATCATCACAATCGCAATCACCATCATCATCAACATGTCCATCATCATCTTCTTCTTCATCATCATCTTCATCACTATCACCATCATCATCAACATCTTCATCATCATCACCATCATCATCATCATCAACATATTCACCATCACTTTCATCTCTAGGTTCCTCATAAACATCTCTATCATCATCATCTTCTTCATCATCATCCTCATCATCATCATCATCTTCTTCATTACGATCACCATCATCAACAACATCTTCATCAACATCACCATCATCATCATTACCATCATCATCATTAAAAACATCTTCATCATCATTGTCATCTCCCCCTTCCTCATCATCATCATATTCTTCTTCATCATCATCAATATCTTCATCACCATCACCATCATCATAGACATCTTCATCAACAATAGCAACATCATCATCATCAAGGTCTTCACCATCATTGTCAGCTCTAGGTTCCTCATCGACATCTCCATCATATTCATCTTCTTCTCCTTCATCATCATCATCATCTTCTTCATCGCCATCACCATCAACATCAACATCTTCATCATCATCACCATCATCATCATCATCATCATAAACATCTTCATCATCATTGTCATCTCCCCCTTCTTCATCAACATTTCTATCATAATCATATTATTCATCATCACAATCATCATCATCATCATCGTCATCTTCATCACCATCACCATCATCATCAACGTCTTCATCATCATCACCATCATCATCATTATCACCAAAATCTTCATCATCATTGCCATCTCTAGGTTCCTCATCAACATCTCCATCATCATCATCTTATTCTTCATAATCATCATCATCTTCATCACCATCACCATACTCATCAACATCTTCATCGTCATCACCATCATCATCATCATCTCCATTGTCATCATCTTCTTCATCATCATCATCATCATCAACTCCATCACCATCACCATCATCATCAACATCTTCATCATCATCACCATCATCATCATCAACAACATCTTCATCATCATTGTCATCTCCTCCTTCCTCATCAACATCTCCATGAGCATCAACATCTTTTTCATCATCATCGTCATCATGTTCATCACCATCACCATCATCATCATCATCACCATCATCCGGATCATCAACATCATCATCGTCATTGTCATTTCTAGGTTCCTCATCAACATCTCCATCATCATCATCTTCATCATCATCATCATCATCATCTTCACACAATCACCACCATCATCAACATATCCATCATCATCATCTTCTTCATCATCATCATCATCTTCATCATCATCAACATCTTCATCATCATCCCCATCATCATCATCATCAACATCTTCATCATCATTATCATCTCTAGGTTCCTCATCAACATCTCCATCATCAGCATCAACAATATCATCATCATCATTGTCATCTCCCCCTTCCTAATTAACATCTCCATCATCATCATCATCTTCTTCACCATCATCATCATCATCATCTTCATAACCATCACCATCATCATCAACATCTTCATCATCATCACCATCATCATTATCAACAACATTTTCATCATTAATTTCATCTCTAGGTTCCTCATCAACATCTCCATCATCATCATAATCTTCTTCGTAATCATCATCATCATGTTCATCACCATCACCATCATCATCAACAACTTCATCATCATCACCATCATCATCATCATCATCTCCAACACCATCACCATCATCATCAACATATTTATCATCATTATCACCATCATCTTCATCAACAACATCTTCTACATCATCATATTATTCATCATCATCATTATCATCTTCATCACCATCACCATCACCATCACTATCACCATCACCATCACCATCACCATCACCATCTCCATCATCATCATCATCACCATCATCATCATGAACATCTTCATCATCATTCTCATCTCTAGGTTCCTCATCATCAACAACATCTTCATCATCATTATCATCTCTAAGTTCCTCATCAACATCTCCATCATCATCATCTTCTTCTTCATCATCATCATCATCATCTTCATCACCATCCACATCATCATCAACATCTTCATCATCATCACCATCATCATCATAATCAACATGTTCATCATCATTGTCATCTCCCCCTTCTTCATGAACATCTCCATCATCATCATCATCATCATCATCTTCATCACCATCACCATCATCATCAACGCCTTCATCGTCATCTCCATCATCATAATCATCAACATCTTCCTTATCATTGGCATCTCTGGGTTCATCATCAACATCTCCATCATCATCATCTTCATCATCATCATCATCATCATCTTCATCACCATCACCATCATCATCATAATCAACATATTCATCATCATCAACATCATCGTCATCATCAACATCTTCATCATCCTCTTCTTCATCATCATCATCATCATCATCTTCATCACCATCACCATCATCATCAACATCCTCATAATCATCACCATCATCATCATCAACATCTTCATTATCATTGTCATCTCCCCCTTACTCATCAACATCTCCATCATCATCACCTTCTTCATCCTCATCATCATCATCTTCATCGCCATCAACATCACAATCACCATCATCATCATCACCATCATCATCATCATCAACAACATCTTCATCATCATTGTCATCTCTGGGTTCCTTATCAACATCTCCATTATCATCATATTCATCATCATCATCATCATCATCATCATCACCATCACCATCACCATCACCATCAACATCTACATCCTCATCATCATCTTCTTCATCATCATCATCATCTTCATCACCATCAAAATCTTCATCAACATCTTCAGCATCATCACTTTCATCATCATCAACAACATCTTCACCATCATTTTCATCTCTAGGTTCCTCATCAACATCTCCATTATCATCATCTTCGTTATGATCATCACCATCACCATCATAATAAAAATCTTCATCATCATCACCATCATAATCAAAATCTTCATCATCATCACCATCATTATCATCACCATCATCATCATCATCAACATCATCTTCATCATCACTGTCATCTCTCCCTTCCTCATCAACATCTCCATCATCATCATCTTCATCATCATCATCTTCATCATCATCATCATCATCATCATCTTCATAACCATCACCATCATCATCAATGTCTTCATCATCATCACCATCATCATCATCATCATCAACATCTTCATCATCATTGTCATCTCTAGCTTCTTGATCAACATCTCCATCATTATCATCTTCATCATCATCATCATCATCATCATATTCATCACCATCACCATCATCATCAACATCTTCATCATCATCACCACCACCATCATCATCATCATCAATATCTTCATCATCATCGTCTTCTTCATCATCATAATCATCATCTTCATCACCATCACCATCATCATCAACATCTTCATTATCATCACCATCATCATCATCAACAACATCTTTATCATGATTTCCATCTCCCCCTTCCTCATCGACATCTCCATCATCATCATATTCTTCATCATCATCATCATCATCTTCATCACCATCACCATCACCATCACCATAACAATCATCATATTCATCACCATCATCGCCATCATCAACATCTTCATCATCATCTTCTTCATAATTATCGTCATCATCATCTTCATCACCATCACCATCACCATCACCATCGTCATCATCATCACCATCATCAACATCTTCATCATCATCATCATCATCATCATCATCTTCATCACCATCACTATCATCATCAACATCTCCATCATCATCGTCATAATCATCATCATCATTTTCATCACCATCACCATCATCATCAACATCTTCATTATCATCACCATCATCATCATCATCAATATTTTCATCATCATTGCATCTCTAGGTTCCTCATCAACATCTCCATCATCATCATCTTCATCATCATCATCACCATCATCATCTTCATCATCATCATCATCAT
>BSBM01002220.1:0-70000 GCA_027924585.1 Larix kaempferi | reverse complement strand
CATCATAATCACCATCATCATCATCATCTTCATCATCATCAACATGTCCATCATCATCACCTTATATCCTCCTTATATCCAAAATTAGAGAAGCTCCATATGATGATGAAGATGAAGATGTCATCATCATCATATGATGATGGAGATGATGATTACAATGATGATGATGATGATCATCCTCATCATCATCGTCGTCCTCCTCTTCATCATCATTGTGATATCCCCCTTCCCCATCAACATCTCTATCATCATCATCATATTCAACATATTCATCTTCATCATCCTCACCATGATCTTCATCTTCATCAACATCATCATCTTTATCATCTTCATCTGCATCATGATCATCTTCATTGTGATCACCCTCCTCCTCCTCATCATCTTGTGCACTTATGCACTTAGGGATTAATGTTTAGAAGAGGGTCTAAAGGCCTTTATGGGGGAGGGTCTCTAGGAACAAGGTAAGAGAGAGAGGGAAAGGGGGAGGGATAAAGGCATAGAGGGTTAGTGATTAAGGGAGAAGAAGGGATAGAGTGTTATAGGGAGGGATAATGGAGAAGGTAAAGAGAAGGTGGAGAGATGGAGAGTGGGGTGGTAGGGACATGGATGGGGTAAGGGAGAGAAAGAAACATATAGGGAGGGATGTAGAGAGAATGAGCGACATATATTTAGAAAGAGATAGGGGGTATCTAGGGATTATTGGGATAGAGTTAGGAGGGTATAGAGGGAAACATTTATATATATGCATGAAAAGAAGGGAACACTAAAAACATTTGTTTTGTATGTAACAATACAAAACATTTCTTTTATTTTGATTTTATTTGTTGCCTTAGCCATGCACCTAACCTATTTATTGTGCTTAATAATATCGCGTGTGTGTTTTTCTTCTCCATATCGCGTGTGTGTTTTACCTTTATATAACGCGTGCGCGTTTTGTAACTATATAAACAGTGGACTGTCCCTATCTGATAGCAACTTTACTCTGTCTAAATGAAAACAGGTCATCCTGCAATTTTTCGAACAGAGCACGAGCCCGCCATTAGAAATATTCACAATACACCATCTCCATCATTATTTTTGTTATGCAGGTGCAACATTGAGGACATCTTTTAGGATTGATCAGTGTGGTGTTGGGTTATATGGTCATATTTGAAGAAGATAAGCAACAAACTTGAAGAATCTCCAATTGAATAACAACAAAGATAAGGTCTTTGAAAGATTCATTTTTCCTATATTCGAGGAGCACACAAGATAATATATCAAGCTTCAAGACCATTTCATGGTGATGGTGGATATACACAATTGTCCAAGAGAATCAACTTGAGGAACAATTTATGATTTAACTTTCATTTGCTTATTACTGAAGAGCACCAAAGCTAAATTTTATCGTTCATCATTCTTTTGATGGGAAATATGAACAATTGAGAAGGAATATTGAAGCACCTTGAAGGATCTATAGTTTTAAAGCACTAAAGGTTTGAAAGCTTGTAATTGAGGAGCAACAAAAAAAAACTATATTGAATTGATCATTGTGGTGATGGGGAATGTACGTAACCGAGGAAGAAAATCAACAAGGAAGAAGAGACCTCAAGAAGTCATTGAAGAAGAGAAAGAAAAGAAAGAATAGACATGATGAATCAGAGGCTTTCTTTGGAAACTAATCCAAATCCAATTATAGAGGATACCATGGTTCATCCTATTAATCCACGACAAGAAAAAAGGAAGCATTCACTAGAGGGACCTTCAATTTCCACAATAGTTGTTGAACAAGCACCCCATGGAAGTAATCAAAAAGCAAAACGTAGGTGCTCATTAGGGGATGTTTCAATTCCCACATCAAGTCAAAGTGATAAGTTACCATCTCAAGATGAAGCTCATGAAGAAACAAAAAATTTGTTCACCTCTTGTGGTTATACAAGTGATCAAGTCAGAGAGGTGTTGGAGATGGAGCCTACTGTTGAAGAATAAAATGTTATCTGGACCATCGATGTGGATGTTGGACTTCCACCATCCAACTACGAGGAAGAGAATGAAGGAAAACAAGCTACTACTGAAACACCAGAGCATCTTGGTGATGCGCTACATGGTATATCTCCAACCCCCTTACCTCCATTAGCAAGCACACGTCGAAGAACTATGAAGCGTATACAAGTTGATGAAAGTCTCCTCAATTCCATTGAAGGTACGCTATCTAAACGTAGTATTGCTTATCAAACTCAACAGATACTTGATAAATATTTTGTTTCTAAATGTGATGGAGATGAATGTAGATTATTTTTATCATTGTTAAAATCTAGGGGCATGAATATTGTTAGGAAAAAGTTAGGGATAAAGATGATAAAGAATTCTTAACCAAGTTCTCATATAGTTAAAAGCTCAGTAGATTCCTTTGGTAAAATTGGTAAGAACTTACGTTCAAAGGACCGCAATGCGGCTCGTCGTGTGTTGTCACAAGCAATTGTAAATAAGAACACTAGGGTCCTTCTTTTTCTCAAGCCTACATCCAAACTAGTTAATTTGAATGTAAAAACCCTATGTAGGTATTCTATTAGAAGAGAACATCTTGACACAACCAATTAGACAGATTTTTGGGCCTTTATTGTTCAGTTGCCACATCATGGCATGAAGCTAGTTGATGCAGTAAAGGGACTAGTGCAGAGTTTTTGGCATGATCACACAAGGCCTTCTTCTAACGAGAAGGATGTACTAAAACTGAGAAGGGGTTCAAAGGATCGTGAACCACATATTAAGCATCTTCTTGATATAGCATAGACACAACTATATGATAAATTTAGGAATGAACATAGACAATTGAACATGGGGCAAAGATATTTTGAGAAATGCAAGCCCTGGTATGTTAGAATAAATACTCTTCGTAACACTTGTTGTTGTAGATACCACGTAGAATATGAATATTACTATGAAACATTTGTTTACATTCGTTGTGTGTTGCATACTAACCATGTGCAGGATTGCTCCCTGAAAAAACCACCAACTTCATCAAGAGAATCCATTCATAGCATCATGTGCAATAGGCCTGAGGGAAAAACATACTATGCAAAATATTGTTTGGATGGAACATGCTCCAACTGTGCTGGAATGACATTACTGAGCCAATGTATGCACAAGAGTGGAGACAGTGAATTTGGGAATATGGTTATAGACATGAAAAGTTTCAAATATATCAGCTATGAAATAGTCCTAGGGAAAGAAATAAAAAAAAATACAATTGGTGACATCTCAGGTATGCATTTATATCTATAAATTTATGTTTGAACAGTTACATTTCAATCCTTACTTACAAAAAAAAACTGGTATTGAGATCATTTTGTGTCACCAGGTACAAGGTAGAAGTTAGTGACTTCGTTAAGGAATTTATTGAAAAGACACATCAATATGTTTAGCAGGTCCACTTGGAACGATGAGAAGTTTAGAATATGTAGAGATACATTTCCTCATGGTACTATACTTCCATTTGTTGATTTTGCTAAGAACTACACTCTGCAACCTCAAAATGAGATCCAAAGTCAGTATTATCACTCTGAGCAAGTTTCCTTGATGGTCCATATCACATATAGGCATGGCCCAAACAGCAGTGAAGAGAAAAGAGAAATTCTAAAGGAATGTCACTTCTACATAAGTGATGACAGGTGCCATGACTTCCACTATGTACGTCATTGGTTCATCATGTTCTATGATCACTTGAAGGGCAGGAATATACAGATCGATTGACACTGGATTTGGTCTGATGGATGTGTTGGTTAGTTCAAAAATGCATGCATATTTCAATGTTTGTGTTTATTGCATAAAAACTACAAAGTGCCACATATGTGGAACTATTTTGAGACTCGGCATGGTAAAGGAGAGCATGATGGAGCCGGAGCATGTGTCAAAACATCCCTACGAAGAGAGGAATTGAAATTATCTACAAATCCTACTATTCGAAATGCTCAATCTATAGTCAGGTGGTGCACGTCAGTAATGGGAGAGGAATCAACTATGTGAGTAGAATCCACAAGAAAGAGACATGTGGAGAGATTTTTTTGGGAGGTGGTATACATAGATCATCACATGCATGGGAATGCAAGACTGTTCCTGTGACTCGTGGCTTTCATTCAGTTCGAAGCTCTGGTAACCTAGTATTTGGAATTTGGACCAGAAAACTCGTTTGTTTTTTCCCGTCTTGCTGTGATGGTGACTGGGATGGGTGTGAATCATTGGATTGGGATGATGGATGGGATCGCATATCACTTCTGCTTGATCAACATTCAATTGTTGAGTTAACTCTATTGGAAGAAGACCAATCATCTATTTCTATAGATTTTGATCATGTCTCAGACCTTGTACAACTTGGTATGATGCATTTCCTTAAAAAAAATCTGTTTATTTACGTAGTCTTCAAATGCACATAAATGGCCTTGTATCACACGAAAAATATTTTGATCATATACCTACAATCATATTATGTAGGGAACATATACACAGTGGTTTCCTCAAAAGATAGTGAATGGGGTGGTGATTACTGGTTGGTACGTTGTATAGAGGGAAAGCAAACCCTCAATATGTCCATGACTAACGATGAAAACAACCACTTCCCAATTGGGTCTATGGTTGTTAAAGGTGAATACTTGACATAGGACAACAATGCAAGAAAGAATGGTGGATATGTTTACATGGATTACAAACCAGGTGCAAGTGTGTATCACTTTACCAACTTAATCATTGGTACAAACCTCCAGGTACGAACAATGCCTAGCCGAAATTCATTGAAGGTACGCTACTTCTTACCAAATACAAAGCACAAGAGACTAATGGAGACCATCATTATAAGAGATTATCCGAAGGGCTTGGTTGTATGATAATAGGTGGTATCTAGCATGATGATGTATGTTACATACTTTTAATACTATACTATTTATACTATTTGTAATTGAATATTGATATAAGCTCAATTTTCTCATGTATGTTGTTTATGAATATGTCAATTTTGTGTTCTTGATATGCAAAATTTACATTTATGTTGTTTATAAATATGCCAAACGTTCTCTTGTATGTCAATTTTATGAATATGCCAATTTTTACATATGATCAATAAACCCTAAGATTATGAATGATCAATAAACCTTCACTCCCCCTAGAAACAAACCTACTGCTGCTCCTAAAATAAACACATACCTCAACTATTTTGAAGCCTTAACTAACCTTTTTTTACTATCCTAACCCTTTATTATAGCCCTACTTCACATCATTTCACTCCCTAACATCCCTATCCTAAATTCCTTAAAGTCTTCAACAACTTGGCCATCCAAAACATGCTACAAGAACATTTTAAAGACTGTCAAACATAAGTATTTTCCAGTTATAATGATGTTGATTTTTATAGTGGTATGCAAGTAAAATTTGACTTTGGAAATTGTAAAAGAAACTTTGTTTTGCCTCCATAGCTTGTTTTCCATACATGTGTGACTTTTATTATCACTTGGCATCGATTGGGAATATCTTTGGATTGCAAAACATTTCATTACTTGGCTGGAAACAATTATAAGTTTGATAGAGATATAGAAGATATTATCAAAACAAAGACATTGCAAATCTTTATGTCTTTGAAAGCTTGAATTAAAATCTTGTTTTGAGACTTATACCTCTGGGACTTCATATTTGTTTGGCTGGAATCTTTCCTTTATGACAGTGGTATATTGATATTTGGCAGAGATTTAAATTGTCTACAACCCATTCAAATGAAGAGCAATAATTTGTTTGTTGTCATAACTTGTCTTCACTTGAATGTATGTATCAACACAAGCAGATATCACTCGTATCATTAAATTGAGAACATTTAGGCCTTGTCGTCAGCATTTCATACACATATCCAACCTCTTGGCACATCTGAAATCACACACATAGCATCCCTAGTATACCTATTTGTTTCCATCATCCACCTTCCTCTTCATCCTTAGAATACATACCATACCTCCCCCTCCTACTCTACCCTTCCTACCCATGAAAACCACACATCTAAGGACTAGTATCTTTCAAATACTTCCATGTTATGAGTACAAAATAGACATATATCAGATTTCAAATATTATAATTCAAATTCCAAAACAATAATAGCAAAATTAAAGATACTACAACTAAATTTGGAAAAGTAAATCTGAGGTATTACATTCCCTTAAGGTGTAATTTTTGGAAGTGTATCTTTCATAGCTCTAGAATCATAACCCCTAATCTCTAGAATCATGTATTTTTGTAATTCATGAATCCCTAGTTAGTTTTTCTTATAATTCATGTACATGTGTTTCTACTTCTTGTTGATGTATTTGTAACTTCGAAATGTATTTCACATATGTATATTGTACTCCTATAGAGATGGTATTATTCCTCTATACGGAAGTGTCGTCATTTGTATTGACAAGCGTCGCAAGTGTCGCAAATTGCATGTGATGGGTTATTAGACCACCAAGTGTGGGGTCGGCCCTGAGTTAAGTTAACCATGGGTTATTAGACTGTCTTAGACAAGTCGGCCCTGCTAGTTTATTAGGAAAGTCAAGTCATGTATAAATCGAGTGCGGGAGGCACTCTATTTGATCATTCACTTATTCACTTATACACTCATTGGAGAGTGGCACACAAGTGAGGAAGGAGGAGATCAAGTTGCTAGGAGGACTATCTCTTGTACTTGGGTTATATCATTTCTCTTTCTATCTCTGAGGAAGTTATTGGGGTTTTTCACCTTATTTGGTTTTCCCCAAGAAATCTTTGTGTGTCTATTGTCTCTTGTGATTGATATGCTGTACATGTTATTCTCTCATATAAGATCCTAGATCATATTGAATTGATGCTTACAATATAACACTTCTAAGTGTAACCTAGGTATATGGGCTATTGGCTTCTACTTTAATGAAAATAACATAGCCTCCGATCTCTATACTCATGGATTTCTTATAATTCACGAAACCTTAGTTGGTTTTGCTTGTAATTCATGTACATGTGTTTCTACTTCTAAGTCATGCATGCATGCGAACTTCCACTTGTGATCCATGTTCAACCCTATTCATTTTGTTTCATGTATGTGCATAGCCTAGGTATATTGCCTTTTGGTTTCTACTTAAATAATACTAACCAATCTAATGATCTAAACCTAAAGAGTTCATGAAACCCTAGTTGGTTTGTAATTTGTAAGTGTAGCTTAGGCATATGGTTGTTGACTTATACTTTAGTACAAGAATAATATAGCGCATGATCTCTAGACAGATAGTGTTTTCTTAATGCTGCAATCTGTTCAAATGTAGCATATGTAGAGTTTGATATACAACAAATGATTAAGTCACTTGAAGTAGACCCATGTGCAGTTGTTGAAAAAACCAATGCGAGAGTTGCAATGAAGGAAACTGAGCAAAACCCTAGTTTACGAAATGAATGCACAATAAAGTCACTAGACCATGAGAACACGAGGGAGAGGGCCCCCTAGAGGTAATCGTATGCTAGGAGACCAACGGAGTCGATGGTTCGTCGATTCGACCTTCGGTTGTCGAGTTATATCAAGTTGCAAGTCGCATGAAAATGCCATTCAGGGACACTTGGTCACTTTCGGTCCGAGAGGGAAAAAGAAAACGGAGCAGCAAGATTGTGTGTCGTTGGCTCCTGCAAGTGTGTATGGGAAATGCCAACGTGGGAACACTACCAACACTGGCTTGGTGGAGGTTTTTACAGTGTTGATCCATCAATGCAAGAGTTGCATTGAAGGAAACTAAGCAAAACCCTAGTTTACAAAATGAATGCACAATGAAGTGACTGGGCCATGAGAACACGAGGGAGAGGGTGCACAAGTGACGAAGGAGGAGAAGCTGCTAGGAGGACTATCTCTTGTACTTGGGTTGTATCATTGCTCTTTCTATCTCTGAGGAAGTTATTGGGGTTTTTCACCTTATTTGGTTTTCCCCAAGGAAACTCTGTGTGTCTATTGTCTCCTGTGATTGCTTCTTGTGATTGATATGTTGTACATGTTATTATCTCAGATAAGATCCTAGATCATATTGAATTGATGCTTAAAATCTAACATGGTATCAGAGCTAACTTGAGAAGAAGACACTTTCCAGTTGCGGAAGCTAGGGATTCTTGTTTTTTGGGTTTCTCTCCATGGATCTTGAAAGGCAGGAGGCTAGATGAACTCTCCTCAGCAAGGCACATCTTTTTGTCTAATCAGAATTCAATTATGAACACTTTCAGTTTTTACCTTAAAAATTAGGGTTTCCACAAAAAGTGGAATTTCTGAAATCTGAGACCATGGCTGGAAGATCCTTGGAAAAATCGAATTTTATAGCTTTGGATCGAACTTTTTGGTTGGGTGAACCTCCGGGAATCTCAAACCCTGATTTAGGGTCCTCCTTAGTGAATCCAGAAGATAGAAAAGCAAATTTGAGGGGTGAAACTTTGTAGTTTTCAAATTTTGAGTATACCAGCTTGATCAGCTCATCAAGGTGCATCTTTCTATCGTTTCAGAAGTTTGAAATCCAAAGTTTGAATTTTTAGGGTTTCTCCGACAAACCCTAATCTAGCTCTAGATCCAGCTTTCAACAAATCAAGTGGTAAGACCTAAATATTTTATTTCCATTCAAGTTTCTCATTAAAATGTCTCACCACACAAGGCTTGAGGATAATCTTGAAGGGGCTGATAACTTCCGAGCATGGAATTATAGGATTGGGTTAATCCTGGAAGAAAATGAATTGGACACCTACATAAGTGAAGAGCTCCCTATCCCAGTGGAAGAAGAGGCTAAGGCCTTACATAAGAAGAACTTAGTCAAGGAAAAGATGATCATTGCTAATTCTATCAAAGACCATCTCATACCACTTGTGTCATCTCTAAAGACACCCAAGGAGATGTTTTATTCCCTGACCAAGCTATTTGAAGGGAAGAACATAAATCGGAAGATGACCTTGAGGAATCAATTGAAGAATATCAAGATCCAAAATGCGGAGACTATGCAGTCTTATTTCTCAAGGGTCTCCCAGATAAAAGAACAACTTGAAGCTATGGGAGAACATATAGAAAATGGAGAAGTGGCAATGACCACTCTTAATGGCCTTCCTAGGTCATGGGATCCCTTCATCCAAGGAATTTGTGCTAGGAGTGTTAACACCCAAAAAGTGCTCACTAGCTCATTCCCTTATTCACATGATCGATTCGTCCACTTTTTCCACCATTTGAGCCTCTAAAACCATTAAAAGGTCACCAAAAAGACCATAATACACCTTTTCCCCTCAAAATATGTATTTTTCCTCAAAAAACCCTAAAAAAGGGTCCAAAATTCCCAAAAAATATTAAAAGGGAATAAAAATATTCAAAATATTCAAAAAGGGAAAAAGAGGGAAAAAGAGACCTAAACCATATTGGTTAATACCATTGGTTTCCTCAAAACCATAATGGTATTCCCCATCACCAAAAACTATAAAAAGGTGGTAGGGGTTCCTCACTTTTCATCCACATTTCATCCTATCCTTATGCTGCCAAATTCCCTTTGAGAGCCATTGCCTCCCATTTCAAGTTTGAAGATCCCCATTGAAGCTTTGGAGAAGAAGAGACCATTGGATATTGGAGCTTCTCAACCTTGGAGTTGCTCAACACCCATCATCCTCACCATTTGAGGTAATACAAAATGAAATATTTTTCAAGTTATTGTTTTTCCATAGATCTTATTGCTTATGTTTTGAAATATAGTTTTTTATTTGTTTGCACATGTTAATGTTAGATCTGATTATATTAGTTTATTCATAGTTGTTTTTTTATATATTGAAACTGCTATTACAAGTTAATAGGTGCATCCTTGCACATGCTTAGTTGAAAAACCAAGCAATAGTTTTTGGCGACTCCGCTGGGTTTCGAACTTTAAATTTTTGCTTTAGATCTTCATTTTAGTTGTTTTTTCCTTTTGAAACTGTAGATCTTCCATACTAGCCAGCTTTTTGATAGCTTCCTTAGCCATTGGCCATTTCTGCAACCCAAAACAACCCAAAATTTCCCTTTTCGGGTTCATTTTTTGACGACCATTTTTTTCGTCCGTACATCGCGACTTTCTGCCTCACAGTCGCGTGGTCCATCGCGACTGTGAGGATTTTTTATGCGCGGTCCATCGTGACTATTCAACTTTTTCCTGCGCGGCTGCGTGACCTTTTTCCGCGCTGCACATCGTGGATGGGCGATCTTTTCCCGCGCGGTCCATCGCGACTGTTTCGCACTTTCCCGCGCGGTCCATCCTGACTGTTTCGCACTTTCCCGCGTGGTCCATCACGACTTTCACCCATATCGCCGTGTGGCTCATCGCAGGTTTTGACCTAAAAGCCACGATATTTCATATTTCGTTTCGGCCAATTTTTTCCAGCATTAATTTCTGCAGTTTTTTACAGCCCACTATGTTATTATTGCAGCATTATTAAAGTGATATTTGTTAAATAATTCATTTATCTTTTTAAAAAATTTCAGATAATTGAAAGAAAGATTTTTTAAATATTTATGAGATTCTAAATCTATACATTGCAAAGTTAGAACCATATTTCTAAAGTTGCTTAATTTTTTGCCCAAGAAAGACTCTAAAAAACTATTTATTTTTACATCTTTTATGTGCTTTACTTTTTAAAGGATCCATATTTTTTGAAAAGGTTATTAAAGCATTTACACTTAAAACGTCTTTCATTTTTTCACAAATTGAATCCATTATTTTGGTTTGTGATTAAATCTCCCATGTGAGGCACATTGATTTGGTATACACCTACACCATCACACAATCTGTCACAATAATTTCAAGTGAGCCTTAAAAATTACCTTAACTCAACCAATATTCTAACCCCACTTGGGGAACACAAAAAGAATTTTGTAGCTAGGTAGGACTGAGGGGATAAGTATCCAAATAACACCCCTCAATCATTTTTCATGTTGAGACATAGTGATTTGACATTTAGGGTACCAAAATCCCTTATTATTTATTGACACGGTTTAACACCAATTTATCGGGAAGGCCTCTCCCTTAAGAGGGTTGAAGTAGCCAGACTAGTTCCAGAAGCCTGACTGGAATACCGCTATCCATTCAGTAACTGAAGGATACCTTTCGTAGTTCTTGTTGTACAACCCTTATGGGAGTACAGCGGCGATTGAACCAAATTGCATATTCACCCAACCGAACGTGTCATGAACGGGGTATCTTAGTGGCCAAACTTTTAGGATTGTCTCCCCGGTGTCCCTCCCGGTAAGGGGATATCTAGCCTTTGATTCCACTACTCATATTGTCTGACTTAGATTTCATCACCTTGCAGAGGATATGTTTCGTTGAGTTATAATACCACTTCTAGTTAGGTGTTTGCATGATCCATTACCCACCATTGGTTAGTCAATACACCATTTTCTATTTTTAGGAGCCGTTTGCATGTTGGTTTTCTGACCACATTTTTTGATTAGTCCGCTTACTATAGCACAGCTGTTATAGTAAGTGTTTTGAGATTGGTTTTTGGCCTAAGTGACATTTTTTTTTACGCTCCCCTCTTGCACGCACGGTTGCATTAGGGCTTTAGAGCTTTCCACTCACCACCACCTGGTAATCTTTTGATAAAACTGTCACCATTGATTCTTTGAGATGTTCTCGGCGCTTTTGGGGAGATCCCCTGCAATATGATTCCTGTTGGCTATAACTGACCCAGAGGTTTTCTATAAGACCTAGTTTCTTCGTGGTTTCCCTTTGACCAACAAAACCCCTTCTCACTGGCCCTTTCGGAAACAACCTGTGAGCAGGTTGAAGTCTCACCCGAGGTGTATCTATGGGGTACTACGAAATCAGGTTTCTACCATAAGTGATGAGTTGCATGGATGGACGTACTGCGTAGCGCAACAGGGGGTATGTGCTGTGAGGGGAGACTGCGCAGCGATGGACAACGCTGCGATCCGCACCACTATGTTCTTCTCCTGCGGGGCTTCTACTAGGACTACGAACAATACCACTCAACTTATACTTGAAGTGTTCAGAAACGCCTAAGGCACTGACTTGAGTATCACTCATCCACTCATTCAACTACTCAGCCAATTATCCATCTACTATTCGGTCACCCACTTGGTATGGTTATGATTTGAGCATATTCTACTGATACAATCTAACTATTATGCATTTGTTCTATTGCGCATAAGGAAATACTTAAGTGATCTCTTAACACTTAACCAACTACCTGGTTCACAGTTCTCAAATACAAGCTAAATGTTCACCATTCATCTATTCATGTAGAACTTAACATATCATCTCCATACCTCTTCTGATGGAAAATGCATACAACAGTTCTCTCATAACAACATGCAAGGAAACATCTAGACATTCATTTACAGAAAACACAGATAAGCATTCATTCATAAAACACAATCGCACAACACAATATTTAACGTGGTTCACTCCCTTGAATGGGAAGCTACGTCCACAAGAACGGTTGGTAATATATATCTTTAAAAAGGTATGGGGACAACCATTCTTAGTCTGTGCACTCAATTGCAGACTCTCCTTCCTCTCAGATAGGTCTCTGCGCACACAGCTGCAGAGCCTTTACAATCTTCTCAACTCAAAAGAGATTTTTCAATAAAACATCTAGAACCCAAAAAATGTAACAACAAAAAGTAACCCCATCCCATACAAAATTGTCTTCTTAAATAGACCATGACCGAAGGTCATGTTTTTACAATGCTGAAGACCTAAACCCAAAAACCCTTAGGGTTTACAAAACTGTGTCGGTTTCCCTAAACCGGCTTGCTGGCATCTGGTAGCGTCTGCTTCATCGTGGCGGTTCTCCACATCTTCATTCTGTCGCTATCGGCCTTCCTATCGCACACGTGCCAACAAGTCACTTTCACTGAACCATTCATCTCTAACTATCTCTCCCACTAGGCATGCCAAGCCATCGCTTTCCCTGAGATGTCGTTTTCTTAACAAACTCATGCATTGGCCGCCTTCCTGATTTGCTCATGCCCACCGCTCAGCACTCCTAGAGCATCTTTCCAAAATTAGACCACTATTGGTCCATCTGGTACCTACAACTAATCCTCATCCAGCACTCCACTTTGCTAGATCCATGTGTCCTGATTGCTTCACAGCACTGCTTCCTCACAGCGCTGGTCTTCGCGGTACTTCCAAAAGTCGGATGGTGCGCCCAACTTCGCAGCATGGCCAAAAATTGGATGCTGCGCACAACTTTGCAGCACCCTCAACACTTAGACAAATTTACATTTTTTTCTGATCTGCGCTCAACTCAGCTTTTCCTGCTTATCAAAAGTGTTACCAAAACTTTGTCCCAACGTAGGCCCAACATGCCCCTAACACTTGCATGTGGCTCATCCCTGAGCCACTTGCTACTTTGTTCATCTCGCTCTGCTCCGCGACCGTTGGAACTAATTTGGCTGCAAACTCATTATATGTGCTGAACAACTGTTCCAATACTTCTATGGTATCTTTTTCAACTTGTTTTACTGTCTCAAGTAGTGTTGGAGTTATCTCTTCTCCAATCTGTCCTTTTACCTACTCCTGGTTGTCGCGTAGTTCCTTCAGCTTGTCTTCTATCTGCTGCGACACCCCCATGGCATCCTCCAGGAGTTGCTGCAACTGATTATCCATCTCAGTCTCTTTTTCTCTTAATTCTTGCACTTCCTTCTGCAAGCCTGATATTTCCTTATACCTCGGAAGCCTCTCCCTGGGTGGCAGAGCCTTGACCTCTACGTCCAACTTTTCTAGCGCGGTCTGCTTTTCTTTTACCGTGGTCTTCACCTGCAGTAGCCCTTGATCCTCTTCAAGGGCAGTGAATGCCTTTGAAACCTTCTCCAAGATATCTTGGCACTTAGCCATCTCACTCGTTATGCTCTTCTCGGTGGCACTCACTGCTTTCTCTCTTAACTGCTACTCAGTTAATGGTGTCTGCGTATTCAATTTTTCCTTCAAGGCTTCAAGCTCGGCCTCATAGAGGACGTCCTTATCCTGCATCTCCTCCTTCAAAGATCTCACCTTTTCTATGATCCTAAGAACTGTGTCTGCAGGATCATTCTGGAGTTTTAGACCTTCAATATCTTGGGAAACAGTAGATATGGTAGTCTCCAATTGTTGTCGGAGGTCCTGTTCATCACGTAGCTACATTTCTGTGCACAATTTGAGCTACCTGTTTGTTGCGTGCAGCTCCGCTTGTGACTTCATGGACTCTACTGTTCTTTCATGCATCTCATCGACGATTTGCGTGTGCATAAAGTGTAAGCCAGGAAAAGGAATCTTGGCCAAGTCGAGCTCTACTCGCTTGACTCCCTTTGTGTCCTGGACGATCTATTTTGTCATTGGTAATGAAATAGCGAATGGGTCCAAATGGACAACCCTAGTCTTAGAAGGCAACGTTATTGCTAGCTGCGGCGGTATTTACTGCGAGGTTTCTACCGACCTCCCTTCAGCTGCTGTGTCACGTGGCAAGGTTAGGCTCTTCTAGACATCGTCCATTTTCTTCATGAGACCTTGCAGTGCGAGCCTAGTCTTTTGCAGTTCATCCTAGATGGCCTTATCCTATTCGTCTTTGTCAGCCATGAGCTCCTGCATTTGTTCTGAGACCTTCTTTGTTATCATCTCAAAGTCATCTTTGTTCAGCACTGTATCAGATTGAGTCTTTGTGGCCTTCATCTTCTTCCGTGCCTTCGGCTTCTGCAAGGTCTCAGGCTCTTTCCACTTTCTTGTTTCTTCAATAATCAGGCATGACAGCGGGATTGGCTCATCTTCTTCAGGTTCTATCTCAACATCCATGAATTCAACACAGAAGTCAGTTGGCTAGTCCTTCATGAGGATGTCAATGTCCTCCTCATACATATGGTAGTTACCCGAGTACCATTCTGGCTTCTTCATTCTCGCTTTGGGTGAAATAAAGATACATTGCATGTCCACCATGAAATCAAGAACGTGATTGTACTTCGACGTTACCTGCTTTGTGATGCGGGATGTATGGGTGATCACATCACACAGCTGAGTGTAATACTGATAGAAAACTTCAACTGTCACTCTACATTGATGTTTTCCCAAAGGTTGGCATAACAGAACCCTCTAGGATCATTTCTTTCTGTAATGACACCCACATAGTACTTTGGCTCCTTCCATCTAGAAAAGGTGATGAGGATGATCATCCATGTAAAGTGGAACTATCCACCATTCTCCTAGGTATCATTGAGTTCATCCAAGAACTCATTAAGAAGATACTGACACCATTTGAATTGGGTGCCTTCAGCCACTACGGCACCGAGTAGTATTACGCTCGCAGGCACCTCTGGAGGCCTAGCTATTCTGAGGATTTTTCCTGTGAGCAGCTGGGTGACAAATCTTGTCGCTCTGTCTTCAATTTCTTCTATGGGAAAACCTCTTTTCCCTTTCACCAATGCATGAGTTTTCTTCAACTTTTCGACCACCTCTTTATCCTTATTCTTCCCCTAGAAGAATTGATTGGGATCCTTATCGTGCTTGCTTAACCCTGTGATGCAGTGGATTAAATCAATGTTTACATCGACATTTTTGTCGAGCCATAGATATCCCTGTTGGATTCGCACCATCAGCGTGCGAACCACCACATTCACTTCTGGTGATCGATCAAAATGTGGCAACCTTAACAAGTTCAGCAGTCCTGACTAAACGACGGGTGTAAGCCAGCTTTCGGAAACCAAGTTAAAAGTTCCCTTGGCATCCTTTTTCCAGCACACATACTAGTCAGGTTGGAACTATGGGTACTTAAGTGCATCGGGATCTTCCTTTTGCATGCCTAGGAGGTCAAAGTCTTCCCACTTGCAGTCTGCAATCTTTTCGAGTAGGTTCTTGGAAACCTCTACATGTTTTGAAATCGGTGACAATGGGATTTCATATCTAGCATTCTTGGCCAATTTAAAGATTGGGGCATCCAATGCCCCTGGTTATATATACTCCGGTGTCAACTTCAAGGGTTGCTTCTGAAAAACCGGTGATCTCAGTGCCGTCTGGCCCGTCTTTGGAGTCTTGCTTCGTGGTCCAATTATGTCTTTCCCTTTGTCCTGCATGATTGGATTATGGCGAGGTGATCTTCTGGATGCTTGACCGGGTTCGAGTATAATCTTCTTGGTAGGGGTTTTCATTAACTTTGCAATTCCCCCGTGCTGAAATATTTGGATTGCTCCTTGAAGTGTAAGCTCTTCTTCTCTATTTGGTGATTTGGACATTCACTGGCGAGAGTAGGAAACTGTTTCTGAGATATGACTAAGGATTGCTAACACATGCGCAAACGCAGAAAAATTCCAAGTGTTTAGTAACCCCCGCGAGTCCTTATGCAGCGTTATTTATAGGCGCAGCTGGGTTCTCCTTGCTCCTTCCAACTGCTAGATGGGCATTTAATGTAGTGTCCGTTTGCAAATTTGAGCAAATCCTTTAGTCCCTTTCGTCGTCAGCGTGTTCAAAATGACTATCTTTTCGTTAAATGCTAAAGCAGTTCATTGCAATGGTCATATAACGGTTAATTTTCTCAAAAAGTTTTGTAATGGCTATTTTTCTAAGTCTTGCACCGAGCTGTGCGGCAAGCCATCTGTGATCCTGTGCAGTTACTTCGCAGTGCCAAAATTTTTCAACTACGCGGTTTCACATTTTATTTTATTTTTCTTGCGCAGCTTCAGCAGTGCTGCGCGGTGCATACATCATCCTTCTTATCATACCTTGTTCTTCTTATCATACATGTACAACCTCCTTTACATTTCTAGTGTCTAATTTAAACTGTACTTGACACTTAGAAATTTCTTCCTCTGCTTGTTACTCAGGATTCAGCGAAGCAGGACTATCATGATACAGCTTTAGTCTGCTTCCATTTATCAAATTTGGTAGGGTATCGCCAGCTAAATTGGCTAACTGGACTGCACCAGTGTTAGTAACATGTATCACAGTATATGGGCCAAGCCAATGCATCTTAAATTTACCGAAAAAATTCATGAACTTGATATCATACAGGAGGACTAGGTCACCTACCTGAAAGCACTTGCTCTTTATATGGAGATCATGCCATGCTTTCTCACGGTCTTTCTGAACTTGCCGGTGGAATCCGGCAATGAAGCGATCTTCCTCCAACCCAACAAGGTGTAGAAATCTTTATTCTAGTGCTGCGCGGTCTGCCATCCCTATGAACGCAGCGATTCGCAAACTAGGGACAATATATAACATTGGCATTATAGCTTCCTGCCCATAAGCCAACTAAAAAGGTGTATGTCCTATCAATTTCTTGCATGTAGTCCTGTATGCCCATAACACAGAGGAGACGCGCAGATCCCAATCATCTCTATTTACGTTGTAGACCTTAGTGAGTGCGTTCTCCAGTATTTTATTGAAATCCTCAATACTGCCATTCACCTGTGGATGATATGGAGTACTGCGCTGATGACGAATGTGGAATTCCTCTGTAAGTGCCTCAATGTTCTTGTTCAAAAAGTGAGTACCTTAGTCGCTCATCAAAATCTTCAGACAGCCAAATCTTTACAATATGTCTTCGAAAATGAACTGTGCAATAGTACTGGTGCTACAGTCCTTTACTAGCTTTGCTTCCGCCCATTTGGTGAGGTAATCAGTAGCAGTAATAATATACCTCGCACCAGTTCTTTTTCCTGGTGGGTTTATAGGACCCACAAAATCAATTACCGATTTCTCAAACGCCTGCAAGGTCAACTGTGGGTTTAATGGCATCTCATCTCTTCGCGAAGGTTTCCCTATCCTTTGACAGATATCATAGTTCCTGCAGTGTTCTTTGGAATCTTTGTGGATCGTGGGCGACCATAGCCCTGTGCGCAATATCTTATGCACGGTAGCCCTTCCTGCATAGTGACCTCCCGCGATCCCTGAATGCGCATCTGCTAGAATAAATGGTTTCTCATGATCTAGTATGCATCTGCGCAGGACTTCATCCAGCTTGAGTTTGTATAACTGAACTGCAATTATAGTGAAGTCTGTGGTGGACACCACTAGCTGCGTCTTCTGCTGGACAGATAATTCCTGCGGTCCTAGCCCTGTTGTCAGAAAATTAATGTTATCCTTATAATAATCATCGGCAACCTGTACAGAAAAATAGTTGTGCATCAGGCAGAATGTCTTCAATGTTCATCGGCTCTTCTCCTGACTCAATATTTGACAGATGATCAGGTCCCAAGTTCAGTCTACCTGGCTTAACGATAATCTCAAAGTCATATTCCTGGAACAACAGTAGCCATCTGCATCTGTGTCCCCCTAACACTGGCTTATTAACCAAGTATTTCAATGCAGAATGGTCAGTGAACATGAGGAAGTGCGCACCAAGCAAGTAATGTCTGAATTTCTGTAGGGCATATACCATCGCAAGACCTTCCCTCTTAGTAGTAGTATAGTTTTTCTCTGCTGTTGAGATCTTCCTGCTTGAGAATGCAATAGGGTGTTCAATACCTCCTTCTCCTAGCTGAGCTAATATGATTCCCAAGGCAATGCATGATGCGTCAACATGGACATGAAATGGCTTTGTCCAATCTAGAAAGACTAGAATCGGCTCAGTCACTATCTTTTCTTTTAGTGTATCAAAACCCTATTCGCATTCCGCGTTCCAAATAAACGGTGCGTCTTTCTTTAGCAACTTTTCCATTGCTGCGGTTATCTGCACGTAACCCTTTATAAATTTCCTGTAGTGTCCAGTATGGCCTAAAGGAGAGTGCAACATATTGACTGAGTTTGGTGTTGGCAGGTTCACAATTATTGTGATCTTCATAGGATCCACCATTAATCCTTGCTTACAAACAATGTGCCCAAGTAGAATCCCATAAGGAACCCAAAAAATACACTTCTTTAGATTTAAAGAGATTTGATGTTGTCGACACTTTTCAAGCATCATTCTAAGGTTTGCACAATGGTTCTTCAATAGACCAAACACAGTCCAATCATCAAAATACGCTTCGAGAAACTTATGCATAAACTCTTTGAATGCTACGACGACCACTCTGGAAAATATGGCAAGTGCGTTCTTCAGGCCAAAGAGCATTACTGTGTACTGAAACGACCCCCATTCTGTAGAAAAAGTCATCTTATGCATGTCTGTGGGATCAATCCTTATCTAATGATACCCCAAAAAACCATCAGTAAAAGAATAGGCCTCATTCCCTCCAACATTGTCAAGCACTTCATCTGTGAAAGGAGTAGGGAATGGGTCATGCATGGAAGAATCATTCAGTTTTCCAAGATCAACACAAATCCTGATCTCACCCTTCACTTTCTTGTCTTGAACGACCATGGGACTAATCCACTATGATTCCTCAACAGGTTCAATGATTCCTGCTTCAAGCATCTTATCCAACTCTGCGCGTACTCTTTCTTTGTAGCGCGGATTTAGTCTGTACAGTCTCTGCTTCATGGGCTTTGTGCCTGGCTTCAAAGGTATTTTCATGACTCCTAGGTCTCCCAGAATTCCTTTCATTTTTGTAAATTTTGTCTGAAACATCTCCTGATACTCATGCAGAGTGTCTGCGATCTCTGCAACAGTTTGATTGTCCCAATAGTCTCCGATTGCTGCAAACTTCAGTTCTTCGCTTGTGCCAATATTCACCTTCTATGATTTTATTGGTCCAATCATATCTGGGATTTTTAACAGAGGTCCTTCTACGTCGTGCGCACCCTCCGATTCTGGTATGTTTATGTTGCGCGGATCATCATCATCGTCTTCCTTGCTATCACCATCTTCTTCAGCTAGGTTATAACACTCTATGGGGTGTTCTTCATGTTGCTTCCATTCCGAGTGTAGGTTCATAGGAATGCTATCTGCCTCAAAGAATTCTTCCCATGTAGTATCTTCGCGAAGACAGTCTCCCCTGAATATGCGTTCCTTAATTAACTGCAATGCATCATAGATCAGCGGGTTCTTGTCCTCGAAGCTGAAGTCCCTCTGGAAGTTCACAGTCAACATTTCCCAATCATTGGTTTCCCTGCACAACTCTAGGTCTAGGTACCATTTCTTTGGAATGCCCTCATCGAGCATATGTACAAATAGATGCACCCATTCTTCATGTGGCCTTTCCAGCCATGCCTGTAAACAGACCTCAATGTGCTTACTAGGATATGTTTGTCCATTAAAATTTTCAAAGGGTAAAGTAACTCGGTCAGCAAACTGAATCTGCATGTTAATTCTGCATTGATCCCACGTGGTCAATGTCTGTTTGTGCGCATTCCACCATCTAGAGGGTGTGTCGCGCAGTGCCATATCCAATGCTGGTAATCTATACTCATCTACAATAGTTGCAGTGTATTTTTGGATGAAATTGAAAACATTAGCAGAACCATCATATGTGGGAATAGGACTTACCTCCTTTCCAATCTAGTGGAGTGATTTTGTAACCTGCGCGCATCTTCTTACTGATACTTCATGCATACAGCTTTGCCAATTTTCTAGCCCTACCTCCGAATCAGAGACGCAGGAGCTGTCACATCTCCAGCTGAGTGTACCATCTACAGTAGGATTAATGTACTCTTCCTGGTTCGCTGTGAGCTGGTATAGTCTGTCCAAGTCTTGATCCTTGGATTCCTCCTGAATCGGCTCGTTGTATCTGTCACCATCTGTAGGATCCAACGGTACGATCACCCTAAGATGCTTGTGAAAATACTCATAGCAAATCTAAGAGATGATGTATACCTCACAAGAGAATGATTATGATTAAGCAAGAAAATAGAAGAAGAGTGGTCAATACAGTATAATGAGCAACATAATAATATGGTACAGTAGAACTCAGATAGAAGCAATAATACTTCACACACACTAATTCATTAATCACAAATGGACAAATAAATAATACAATGCATGAGGAATTCGAATGCCTAAGGTGGAAATTCGAATTAGCCTTCATGGAGTGATCAAAATATCACTGGAGTGTCATCGGAGCACAACTGGTGTCATTGGAGCACAACTAGAAGTCTTCATCATCATTAATGGATTCATCAATGCTCAAGTAACTGTCAACCATCAGTCAAACTGAGTCTGGTAGGTGTAACTGAGTGTAACTAAGTGTAACTGAGTGTAACTGAGTATAAACTGAAGACAACTGGACTGGTAGGTGAAGAAGGGTGAGTTGCTTCCTAAAATCAAGGAAGAAAAGTGCATTAAGAAACTGGAGGGCTAAAAATGATCAGTGAGAAGCTCTCGGGGCTAGCTAACTGAGGGCTAGGTGCGGGACTGATTACTGGAATGCATGCAAACCCTAAAAGTGCATGCATGACTGAAAATGTAAATGATCAAAATACTGGTGGGACTAGGATGGAGTATAGGAATATCCTAACACCCCCCCTTAATCCATCCTGGGCCCTGGTAACTAAGAACAAAGGTCACCTAATACAATGAATAATAATAGTCAATAAACCAAGGAAGTGGGGAAAATTTCATGGGAAAAATACCCCCCTTTCAAAACAGACTGTAAGACACACATAAAAAATAAATGCTCCAAACTCAAGTAGGTGTGATGCTTGGTCATATGTCTGGAGGTATCTTCTTCTTGGGAATAAGTGGATCATCCTCAAAAAGCATGTGCTTGTACTTGCTCTTCAGATCGAATGTGATGAGAACAAATCCAAAAGTATGAGGATGGTCCTTGAACCTGTGATTCGAATCAGTTGAGGTAGGATCAAATATATGAATGTGCAGATAGTCTTTTGTCTTCTCCTTCGAACCATCATGGGTGAGATTATGCCAAAAAGAACCATCAAATAATAATGATTGCTTGAAATCCAAATCAGATTTAAGATTTGAAGAATAGTTTATTGAGATCTCCTTTGAACCAACGGGGGTGAGATCAAAACTATCATATGCACGAGAAATTATCCCAAGTAGTAATTGCTTAGAATCTGAATTAGATCCAAGACTTGAATCATGGTTTCTTGAGATCTCCTTTGAACCATGAGAGGTGAGATCAAAACCAATAGATGCATGAGAAATGATCCCAAGCGAATGGCAATGGCCATATTCTTCAATAACCTTCTGAAAGCATGGAATAATGATAATATAATAGTAAATAAGAGGTGATTGCTTGAGGAGAGCGAATGCATTACCTCCAATAGCTAATTTTTCCTTTGAAATAATCATGTGATCATGATGCAAACCAACAGACTCTGGTGCAAGAGAGGATTTAGGACCTTCTGCAATATCTAGAGTGTGAGCTGGCACAAAAAGAGAATAAATTTGGAGCATGAGTGTAGAATCTGCAAGTTCTTTGTGGACAACTTCAATATGAGATGATACTGGTTCATGATCTGAGAGACCATCAAGGAGAGCAAATGCATCACTAGGCTTGTTCTCGAAAGGGTTTGGATCAATTCCTTCATTTTGTATGCCAAATATTACATCCAGGTGAGCCCATATCTCTTTTGGTGATGAAAAATTAGGGAGGTCATATAACATCCATTCATGCATAGAAAGCATCATTGATCCAAAGGCTCCATCACCTTTATTTAACTAATCAATCTTCTCTTTAGAAGATTCCAACTCTCTTTCAAAACAACAGTCAAAGAGATCATGGCTCTTCAAATATGCTATCATTTTCGGTTTCCATTCATCATAGTTGAGTGGAGAAAGAGGAGGGATTTCTTCTGAATTCATTGAAGTTGTAGAAGACCTGCAAAAACAATAGAGAATATCTACAACTACTACTGCTGCAAAGATGCAGAAACTGCTGCACTCGAAATCTTGGTAATAACCTGCAAAAACTCTCAAGAATGGAGATAAACAATACTCTCAACATGCTTTGATACCATGTGAAAATCCTCACAGCATATCTAAGAGATGATGTATACCTCACAAGAGAATGATTATGATTAAGCAAGAAAATAGAAGAAGAGTGGTCAATACAGTATAATGAGCAACAAAATAATAGGGTATAGTAGAACTCAAATAGAAGCAGTAATACTTCACACACACTAATTCATTAATCACAAATGGACAAATAAATAATACAATGCATGAGGAATTCAAATGCCTAAGGTGGAAATTCAAATTAGCCTTCATGGAGTGATCAAAAGATCACTGGAGTGTCATTGAAGCACAATTGGTGTCATCGGAGCACAATTGGAAGTCTTCATCATCATCAATGGAGTCATCAATGCTCAAGCAATTGTCAACCATCAGTCAAACTGAGTCTAGTAGGTGTAACTGAGTGTAACTAAGTGTAATTGAGTGTAACTGAGTGTAACTAAGTGTAATTGAGTGTAACTGAGTGTAACTAAGTATAAACTAAAGACAACTGGACTAGTAGGTGAAGAAGGGTGAGTTGCTTCCTAAAATCAAGGAAGAAGGGCACATTAAGAAACTGGAGGGCTAAAACTGATCAGTGAGAAGCTCTCGGGGGCTGGCTAACTGAGGGCTAGGTGTTGGACTAATGACTGGAATGCATGCAAACCCTAAAAGTGCATGGATGACTGAAAATGTAAATGATCAAAATACTAGTGGGACTAGGATGGAGTATAGGAATATCCTAACAATGCTTCCCTTCAAATATCATCTTCTTCATTTTTAAGTTGATGATAGCCAAGTTATCAATAGCCTAGTCAATTCCTAGCAGTGCAGGAAAAGGCTGACTATCATCCACAATATTGATAACTTCAAAGTCTGCATGACTTTGGACTCTATTGATGTTGACTATGATGTTAGCTAACCGACCAAAAGGTATTACTTTCTCTTGGTTAACCATTCTCAGTTGGATAGGTGACCATGACAACTTTGATCAACCCATATGCTGCCATGTCTACTTAGTTAAGGCATTTACTTCAGATCCCAGATCAAGGATGACTTCATCCATTTCAAAATATCCTATCTACGTGGTAAGTCTCATTTCTCGGCCTGCTCTTTTATGCTTCCTTATGTGATGTACTGTGCTATCAGAAGTCTCTATTTCGGTCTGCGGCTCATACTGGTTTATGAGCTTCTGCAACTCTACTATGGCATTTTAACTTTTGAGTAGCTTCATGCAGGTTTGCAGGAACTACGCAACGGAAGTGTTGACATCCATCGTAGTGCTTGTTTTATCATAAGCCATTGGCATGTCTTCAACATGCGGTGCTTCACTGTGAAATGGGATCCACTGTGACTCTGTTGTCGATTCTCTGAAGGTATCCCGCGCGTCGATAAAGACTTCCTTGTTCTTTCGTAGGTCGAGAGCAGGTATTTTTCTCAGAGCTTTCCTTATCCATATTGTCTCAAGAGGAGTCTGCTTTGTGTGAGCCTCCCCTAACGTGGAAGCTTCTGCTCCCCTATCACGACCTGTCTGAGCACCACTGCGCGTGATCACATTGATGCTCAGGTCTACTAGTATGCTCTCCACTGCGATCCACTGGACGTTCGTGTTTGGTGCGTCCGTTCATCTTCTTTTCTACATTTCAACCTCTAGTACTGGGAAATCTTCAATAACATGCTCAAATGATTTACAATAATTGCACGTAGTGCATGGGTTAACACAATCTCTAGATATGTGACCTGGTTGGCCACAATTATAACAAATGACTTGGCCGCAGTCTCTTCCCTGCGTCGGGCCAGCATTTCTTCCTATGTCGCGGTATCCAACACCACGACCTCTGTATCCTCCTTGGTCATATTGTGCATTCTCTTGTTTTGGCTAGTTATCTTCTTGTACATGGTACAAGCCAGCACCTCTCATTGAGTCCATATCGCATTTTCTCTCATTCATTTGCTCATATGCATGGGATTTGGATTCATCATGTCCAACTGATATACAGAAAGTGCAGTATAAATTTTTAGGTGTTTTCACATACTTCTGTGTGAGATAGTAGTCTTCAGGTCTGTGTCCTGTGGTTCTACAAATTTCACACCATGGGGCTTGATTCTGATTTATTGGGTTGGGCGCACCACTATTAAGATAGTCGCGGAATAAAGGGCAATGCTCCTGGTCATGGCATTCTCCTTTACAACTTGTACACTAGACCTCATGGCTAGGTTCATACCTTTGTTATTTTCCATTCTTCATGCTTTGCAGCTCTAGTGTCAAGGTGGTCAGCTGGTTCTGGATATGAGACATCCCAGAACTAGTCTCACCAATCGGCGAAGCCTCTAGCTTCATTTCGATTTCCAAGGCCTTTGCCTGTGACGTAGCCTTCTGTTGCATCAATGGTAATATGATGTGGGGCAACAACACAACAATGAACCATTCCTTGTGTTGTTTCAAAGCTGTAACAAAGCTTACTTGGTCTAATAGGGTCTTGAACTTCTGATCAAACTCCCAAACCGTTTCAGTCGGTTTCTGCTTTATTTCTTTCAACTCGGTTATACACTGAGATTCAGATTTGGGTTTTTTAAACTCTGCCACAAGCGCAGCTTTAATTTCTACGAGGGTTCTGGGTTGTGTGTTAGAGTACTTCATGAACCAATGTAAACCTCTGTCTCTGAAAGTGGTGATGAGCTGTGCTCTCTTCACGCCATCATCCTAGATTTGTATTACACTCCATACGGCTTCGCAAAGGAACCAATGTTGGTCAGGGTCTTCTAGGCCAGTGCCTTTGAATATCGACAGCTTGATATCTGTGTTTTCCATTGACCTATTAGGTAATGGGGCACCTAGATTAGTGCGTAGCTGCTGTAAAGGGCTCTGTGCAGTGAAAACAAATGGGCTTATTGGGATAGACGTACTGGGTTGAGTATTCTGCGGGGTGGGTTGCGTAGTGGGTGGATTCTGAGATAAGGGTGGCGCAGTCTCTGCAGCCGGTGGGTTCTCAGGGGTAAATGGTGGTGTCGCTTCGTTGTCAAGGTCATAAGGAATCTTAGTATCGATATGGATTCCAGGGCCTCCAAGATTCTTATTAAATTTATACCTCTTACCACTTCTAATATTATGGGTATCTTTGTCAGAATCACTATATATATTGTTTACTTAAGAATATTACTACATTCTTAAAACACCTTTCTCAGCTAACAACATTTTAATGTATAGACTGATATTGTTCAGCAACTTACCTTGGAATCCTCCGAAAAAGTATGCTTATGCTTGGCTATAGGATTTGAGTGTGTCTACAGTAAATTCTGTTATGAAGCCTTCTAGCATATGATCGACCCAAAAATAAATTGCGCGTGTCAATGGGTTGTCTATTGCTTTAAGCAGTGCTATGAGCTCAGGAGACCACTCTGTAGGAACTCCTCCTTGAAAATAGGTTTTCTTTTCTGCGAGCCGTGAGATCCACGCGTGTAGCTCGTTTGGAAATGATGCCCATAAAATCTCATGAATATCTTTCCACAGATATCTATCCGACCAATATGTGTCACATAGAGACGGATGTCTATTCTCTTGCCTTGCAAACTCTCTTATGGTCTTGTCCCACCAAGCTTGGATCTCTGTCTTTTCAGGATGCCAATTGTCAGAGCCTTCTGGGAACTGGTATTCTTCATCACTCATTACGGTTGCAACTCATCACGGATTCTAGCGTGGCAACAGAACCATTTGTTGGCTATAACTGACCCAGAGGTTTTCTATAAGACCCAGGTTCTTCATAGTTTCCCTTTGACCAACAAAACCCTTTCGCACTGGCGCTTTCGGAAACAACCTGCGAGCAGGTTGAGGTCTCACCCAAGGTGTATCTATGGGGTATTTCGAAATCAGGTTTCCACAGTAAGTGACGAGTTGCATGGAAGGACGTACTGCGTAGCGCAACAGGGGGTATGCGCTGTGAGGGGAGATTGCGTAGCGATGGACAACGCTGCGGTCTGCACCACTATGTTCTTCTCCTGCGGGACTTCTACTGGGACTGCGAACAATACCACTCAACTTATACTTGAAGTGTTTGGAAATGCTTAAGGCACTGACATGAGTATCACTCATCCACTCATTCAACTGCTTAGTCAATTCTCCATCTACTATTCGTTCAACCACTTGGTATGGTTATGATTTGAGCATATTCTACTGATACAATCTAATTGTTGTGCATTTTTTCTATTGCGCATAAGGAAATACTTAAGTGATCTCTTAACACTTAACCAACTACCTAGTTCATAGTTCTCAAATACAGGCTAAATTTTCACCATTCATCTATTCATGCAGAACTTAACATATCATCTCCATACCTCTTCTGATGGAAAATGCATACAACAGTTCTCTCATAACAGCATGCAAGGAAACATCTAGACATTCATTTATAGAAAACACAGATAAGCATTCATTCATAAAACACAATCGCACAACACAATATTTAACGTGGTTCACTCCCCCGGATGGGAAGCTACGCCCACAAGAATGGTTGGTAATATATATCTTTAAAAAGGGATGGGGACAACTGTTCTTAGTCTGCGCACTCAGCTGTAGACTCTCCTTCCTCTCAGATAGGTCTCTGCGCACAGAGCTGCAGAGCCTTTACAATCTTCTCAACTCAAAAGAGATTTTTCAATACAACATCTAGAACCCCAAAAATGTAACAACAAAAAGTAACCCCATCCCATACAAAATTGTCTTCTTAAATACACCATGTCCAGAGGTCATGTCTTTACAATGCCAAAGACCTAAACCCAAAAACCCTTAGGGTTTACAAAAATGTGTCGGATTCCCTAAACCGGCTTGCTGGCATCTGGTAGTGTCTACTTCATCATGGTGGTTCTCCATGTCTTCATTCTGTCGCTATCGGCCTTCCTGTCGCACGCGTGCTAACAGGTCACTTTCACTGAACCATTCATCTCTGATGGTCTCGCCCACTAGGCATGCCAAACCATCACTTTCCTTGAGTTGTCCTTTTCTTAACAAACTCGTGTATTGGCTGCCTTCCTGATTTGCTTGTGCTTTCCGCTCAGCACTCCTGGAGCATATTTCCAAAATTAGACCACTACTGGTCCATCTGGTACCTGCACCTGATCCTCGTCCAGCACTCTGCTTTGCTGGCTCCACGTGGCCTGACTGCTTCACTGCACTGCTTCCTTGCAGCACTGGTCTTCGTGGTACTTCCAAAAGTTGGATGCTACACCCAACTTCGCAGCATGGCCAAAACTTGGATGTTGCGCACAACTTCGCAGCACCCTTAACACTTAGACAAAATTACATTTTTTTCTGAGCTGCGCTCAGCTCAGCTTTTCCTACTTATCAAAAGTGTTACCAAAACTTTGTCCCAACTTGGGCCCAATAGTTTCCTTGACTCCACACGTCATCAAAATAGAGCCCCGTCATCCGATTTTGACGCGCCTCATTTCACATCAGATTCTGAGGTAGAATCCAAAAATCCTACATACATCGCACCCACTAGCCCTATGGCTGATTTTTCTTCCAACCCTTTCAACACAAGGACTATTGGTGGAACATCTTCCACCATCCCAGCTACCACATTGGCCACCACTCCCACAACCAATGTTGGTATGCCCAACCTGGGAACTGCTTCCACTCTAGGAATGCCTAATATGGGAACTACATCTACTCTAGGGATGCCCAACACAGGACCTACACCTGCTATAGGTATACCTTTGACTGGAACCACTTCCAGCATACCAAATCCTGGGTCTACTATACCAAATCCAAACCCATCTATAACTCAAACTACACTTGGGAACACAGTTGCCACCCATACCCCTTTGATTGGAGGACATATCCCTTTCACATACATTCGCCTAGCGGGCAGTGGCATGATACATAACGCCACCACCAACACTTATACCCCCATGACAGCATCACACCCCTTCGCTAGTTTTCCATTTATGGCTAGCCTTAACCTACTAGACTTGGCTAGGATAACAAATGATCCCATCCAACATGACCCTACTTGGACCCCTATGCCCACAAAGCTCCCTTCAGACATCCCAAAATTTGAAGGGAAAGTTGAAGAAGATCCTCAGAACCATATCATATCGTTTCACCTATGGTGTTCCTCAAACTCCACAGTAGATGATTCCATTCAGCTCAGACTTTTACAAAGAAATTTCATTGGCTCTGCATCCAAATGGTACATTGAGCAGCCACATGGGACACACCCCACTTTTACATCCCTCACCTCAACGTTCCTTCAGTTCTTTCAACTACCTCTATGCTATGATGCAGGAGTGGAAATAGTTTTATCTTGTAGACAGAACACCGCTACACACATCACTGATCATATCCATGAGTGGCATAAGCATCGTAGCCTCTGCAAGATAAATATTGACGACTGTATCTTTTTGGATTGGTTCCTCAAATCACTCCTCCCCCTCATAGCCAAAGATGTAGCTTCTGAACGACCCCAGTCGGAAGAAGAAGCCATCTTAAAAGCCCAACAGTTTGACCTCATATATGCCCAGTCCGGATATCTATACACCATTTTACCTGATGCCCTGCGCGGTGATCCATCCCGCCATGACGCGCCGGGGGCATCCCATGCCACCGACAGTATTATCAGCCAGGTTATGGTGCAAAACAAACTTTTTACCATGATGAGTACAAACAATGCCCCAGACAATTCTAGGGATACATCTCATTCTGGAGCTACAACTTCGTATGCTCCAGTAATACAAATCCACCACACTCATGGACCCTCATATCCACCACAGTGTTATGGGAAAGCACCATCAGCTTATGCACCATCTCCATATTATAACCAGTAGGCCCACCAGACTCCGGTTCAACCACAAGCCCAAGTGTCTTCTTATCCTCAACAGGTAGCACCTCTTGCTTCAACACTTCCAGCAGCTCAAGGTTACCCACAACTGCAACAAGCAACAGGTCCACCTCATAAACCTCCTGCTTACTACCCCCCGCAACCTGCTCCAGAGCCTCCACAACCTCAAAACCCACCTACTGCCCAAGGGCATGTCTACGCACAGCAAAACCAACCTCAAAACCAAAACAGCCAACGTAACCAAGGAGGTCAACAAAATCACGGAAGAGGACGTAACCGCGGAAACAACCAACAACAAAACCAAGGTAGATCACCACCTAATCCCCCAAATAATAATAACGCTGCTCCCCCCAACCAAAACCCTGATCGTCCACCAAAACAAGCCAAAAATAATAATTTGAGAACAAACCACCCGTGTTCCATATGTGAAGTCTACGGCCATTACACACATAATTGTCCCCATTTAGATCGAGCGCGTCAACTCTGGATCGACGATGCCCAACGACAGGGACATGCTGCACAACCAGCACCTCCTCCTCCGCCACAACCCATGATATTACAAAATACCCTACCAAACCAAGGCATGGTAAACAATCGTCCAAATGATCCCCCTCAAGGATCCACTGCAACACAATAGCAAATCACATATGCGGCAACCGATTACTAGCATACATAGTCCAATACTCACCATTTGCTAATGATGTCAATCTTCAAACCCGTCGAAATCAATACGGCTCCGCCCCTGAGACCACACCTACCGACCCATCTTCGAGTACTCTCCCAACTGATCAACCACTTCGCATACCCAATATGCCCATGGACGAGGGTCCAAAAGCACCTCGTTTCCCTTTTAGACGAATTAACAATAACCCTAACGCTCGTGTAGCTTCCAACTATAACATTGTAGAGGATTTAGCTTAGTTCGCCACCGCTATGTCCACTCTAGAAATCCTAAAAAATTGTCCTACATAGAGAAAATTGTTGTTATTTTCCATCGGTGCCATAGACCCTAACGACTCCAACATGATGGCATTCGACTTAGACCAAGCCATTCGCAACCTCGTTGTTCATCAATGCATAATCGATGAAGGTGCCTCCACCTACATTATGTCGACTTTCGTATGGCAGAAACTTGGATCCCCAACGCTACAACCATCAACTACCGCATTGCGAGCTTACGATGGCCATGTAGCTCAACCTCAAGGTTTGCTAGTGAACGTACCCATACAGCTTGGGGGAAAATTGGTTCTCATAGATATAGAGGTCATTAACGCACAACTTGATTACAATCTCCATCTGGGACGAAGCTACATGTATAAAATGAAAGCTGTCGCTTCTTCAGTTTTTCACCTCGTGATGTTCCCCCATGAAGGACGCATAGTCAAAATCGACCAAATTACATACTATGATCCAAATTCCCCTGCAACACCTGAAAATGTTCTTCCCATGATCGAACAACCCGTTCAGAATGCACCCACATCGTTCATCTCCTCAGTCGGACCTGGGATATATTCTGATAATTCCATGACCACCACTTTCCCTTCTATCCCACCCCCTCTCCGAGTAACTGAAGTATCTGATTTGTGCACCCTATCGCACAATGAAAAACAACATCCTCAACAACCTCAACCACTGCCACAAGCACCCATCCTGCCTAGTCATATCAGAACAACACCGATTCACACTATCCCATTCTTGTTTCCATTTTTAGGAGTTGTCAGCACTCCAGTAATGGCTACACTCAACCTTCCAGGTTTAACGTTAGGATTACCTGTATGGTGCTTACCTGCCCCAACTCTTCCACCAACTCCAACCATTGTTTTACAACCGGTGCAACCCATGAATATTTCAAACCATCCACCACCTGGCATACCAAACCACCAAAATCGCCCAACACTTGGTGGTTCGAACCCCCAAAACCGATCAACTCCAACAGGGGGCACTACATTGACATCTAGTTATGTCCCCCCTTAATCCCGCCACACTAGGGGCAGAGGTCCACCAACCTACAACACTGCACCCATAACTCGCACCCCCCCCCCCCCCCCCCCCGGCAACTCCCAAATTAGCTAAGAATCCCCCAACCTGCATGCTCCCTAAGTGCTCCTTGTGCGACGATATTGGCCACACTACCCATCTATGTCCACAACTACCAGCACTTCAAGAACACATGAATATGTTGGATGACGACACCAACATTCCAGTTGTCAAACTAGAACTCCCTCTTCAGCCTCGCGATAAATCATTGTGCACAAACCACCCTTGTGCAATATGCAGCATCTACGATCATTATTCACATCACTGCCCCGATCTCCCAGATTACAGAGCAGCAATATACGAGTTGAATAATGCCAACCTAGAGATATCCCCACCACTTATTGAGGAAATATTCCCCCCAGAATCTTTCCATTCAGAAGAAATAAATACCATTTATATGATTTCAACTACCTATAAACCCGAACCAATTAATTTAATGACACACTACTTCCGCACTGATGAGGAAATTCTAGAAACACTCACTGCACCGTACTACCCTTGGGATGATAGGCACCATCGATTGTACTTCATCCCCGAGGCATCTATGTCCACCATGGAAAACCAACTATCCATTGAAACCAAGGACTTCTTACCAACCAAGGTCGATTAGTTCAAAGATCCAGTCCTAGCTCCAGAAGCCTTTGAAGAAGGTAACATGGCTAACATTTCACCCATTATAAAAATCGACATCTCCACCACCCCCAGAAAACCCTAGCTTATCTCTTTAGGCGCATCTTGCACTGAAAAAGAAACCCAAGCTTATAAGAAAATCTTCCAAGAATTTCGAGATGTCTTTGCCTAGTCTTATACCGAGATGCCTGGTCTTGATCCTACCATAGTAGAACATTACATGGACACTTGGCCCAACATATCGTCGGTACGCCAGAAACAACATCCCATTCACCCATCCAAGCTCCTAGCCGTGAAAGTAGAAATTGAGAAGCTTCGAGTAGTAGGTTTCATATACCCTATTGCATACACCACTTGGGTTTCAAACCCTGTACCAATCAATAAGAAATTTGGCACCATCCGCGTCTGTACTGACTTCCGTGACCTCAACCTAGCTCGTCCCAAAGACAACTTCCCCACACCATTTATTGACCAACTAATCGATGAGTGTGCGGGGCATGAGGTAGTTTATTTTATGGATGGTTTCTCCGGATACAACCAAATCAAAATCTATAAAGAAGATCAATACAAGACCACTTTTACTACCCCATGGGGCACCTTCGCTTATCGCGTCATGCCTTTCGGTCTCAAGAATGCTAGAGCCACTTTCCAACGAGCCATGACTTATTGTTTCCATGATATAAATAAAATCATATTAGTTTATCTAGATGACCTCACGGCTCGATCTAAGAAACGATCTGACCACTTAGATGATCTTTGACAAGTCTTCTTACGTTGTCAAAAATACAACATCCGCCTGAACCCACTCAAGTGTGTTTTTTGCATTCCAGCAGGTGGCCTGCTGGGATTTGTCATTTCAAAAAAAGGGATCACCATCGACCCCCTAAGATTCCAAGCCATAGTAGACCTACCGTCACCTTCTACATTAAGACAATTACAAAGCCTCCAAGGAAAGTCCAACTTCCTTCGTTGCTTTGTCCCAGATTACGCCACCACAGTACATGGTTTCCTCCATTTACTTCACCTTCATACCCATTTTTATTGGGACGACCAAACAGAAGGGGATTTCACGGACCTAAAAAGAGCGCTTATGAGTGCCCCCTTGATTTCTCCTCTAGATTTCATGAAAGACTTTACCCTGTACATTTCGGCATCAGATTATGCCATTTCCAGAGTACTCGTCCAAGAAGACTTCGCTCGTCAAGAACACGTCATTTACTATGTGAGCCAGACCTTATCAAGCCCACCACTGCGCTACCCACATGAAGAGAAAATGTCCCTCGCCGTCGTCTTTTTAGTACAAAAGATGCGACATTACATTCTCCTCAGCCACACCACGGTTGTGGCCAATTCCAACCTAATGGTCTATCTCTTGAATCGCCGCCTTCTACAAGGCCGTGTTGCCAAATGGGTGATTATCTTACAAGAATATGACCTAACTTTTAAAATCCCGAAGAGAACCAAAGCATTAGCACTCGCTCAACTCATTACAGATTTACCATCTTCATCATCATCACTAGCTATCCATATTGATATAATCGACGAACATTTGTTCATCATCTCGTCTGACGACACTTGGTACGACGAAATTTTGGTATATCTCCGCACACAGAAGTTTTGACCCAACATCGACCGTGACGGATGCCATCGCATTCGTAACCATTCCCCCAATTATCTTCTCTTGGGTGATGTCCTATATCGAGGTGGCGTCGATACCATCCTATGACGATGCCTTTCCCAAGACGAAGCAGAACAAGTCCTTAACGACTGTCATAGCGGTGCCTGCGGCGGCCATTTCTATGGAATGGCCACCGCCCAAAAGGTAATTTGCACAGGTTATTTTTGGCCATCATTATTCACTGATTGTATCACATCAGTCAAACATTGCCAAAATTGCCAGCTTTTTGCCCCCAAGGAAAGAACCCCCCCTGCCCCCCTTCATCCAGTCATCACCGTTGGGCCATTTTGCAAATGGGCCATTGACTTCATGGATTGCAATCCCCCATTCGCAGGTGGCCATAAACACATTATAGTGTCTATCGATTACTTTACTAAATGGGCAAAAGCCATGCCTACTTACAATTGCAAAGCCGATACTGCAACCCATTTTTTCCTCAACCATGTTATTACTCGTTTCAGAGTACCAAAGAAACTCATCTCAGACCACGGCTCTCACTTCGAGGACTCTGTTTGGAGAGAATTGTCAATACTCCTTAAGTTTGAACATCATTTCTCCTTCGCCTACTACCCCCAAGGGAACGACCAAGTCGAAGCTGTCAACAAAATTTTGAAGACTATCCTCCAGCGCACTATCGACAAACATAAATCCAATTGGCATCATATGCTTTTTCCTGCATTATTGGCTTATCGCATGTCGACCAAAACCACCACTGGCTTTAACCCATTCCATTTAGTTCATGGCGTGGAATCTATCCTCCCCATTGAATGCCAGATACCAACATTACAAATTTCCGTAGAGATTCTCCCTGATACTTCACTAATTGAAGAACGGTTACTTCTTTTAGAACAGGCCGACGAAGATCGCCATGCAGCTCTCCAAACAATCGAAGCCGCAAAGAACAGATCTAAACTCCATTACAATAAACATGTTCACCCACGAGCATTTAGTGAAGCAAACCTGGTCCTTGTTTACAATCAAGCCCATGACAAAACAGGCAAAGGAAATGTGATGAACCTGCAATAATTAATTAATGCAAATACACGAGATATCATAAATAATAGAACATAATCACTTTTATATTGATCACGGGCCACTTCGAGGGGGCAACCTCCTTTGAGCAAGCTCAATACAATTAACTTCACGGTGCCTTCAATGACCTCAACACACACTTATATATTAAGTCTATGCCCAATACTATGAGTCAAAGCCATGGGACATATAATACTACGGGACGACTTACAAAGCATATGCGTCCAATACTATGGGTCAATACTATGGGCTAATATAAACTACGGATCAACAAATACTACCGGACGACTTACAAAGCATATGCGTCCAACAACAATATACTAACATAGTAAAGAGAAGGGTTGACATAGATTCCTAACATCCCCTCTCCCTTAGAAAAAGTTTTGTCCTCAAATCTTTGGTTTGAGAAATTGCTGCAGAATCTGAAGGAGTGGTTCCCCGGTAGCATCCTCGGGTTGCATTTCGGGCCACTGACGCCTTTGGAGTGTCAAAGAGGATTGCGTGGAAGGCTATAGATGAAGAAGAACCCTGTCAGCTGCGTGGAAAATGCGCTCAGAATGGTGTTGATCGGCTTGTTGTTTCAGGCGAATTCTGGCCATGTGAACATTGTCCTGCAGAATGAAAAGAATCTGATCACAGTTTCGAAGAACCGAGTCAATTTCCTGAACTGGGGAGCTGCTAAGGGTGTATGGAAGAAGAACTGGCGGTGTTTTTCCATAGACTGCTTCATATGGTGTCCTTTGAGATGTGGTATTGTACCACCGGAGCGCTACTAGGAAATTCATAGAAATAGTTGGCCAAAGCTGTGTAGGGATGGGCAAGGGTTTGAGCAATCCCGAAAGGAGTGTCATTTCAACCTTGTTGACTTGGAAAGTATCATCGTCAGTCACCATCTATTGAATTGTCATTTTTAGTCCCTGCCAAAAGAAGTTACATTGTTCTCGGTCATACATTTGCAGAACCCAGAGTGCCCTGTTGATAAAGAAGCACGGAGTTCATAGAAGAGATAGCCTTGTTGAACATATTGCAACCAATTTGGAACAAGCAGAGAAAGAGCTGTAAGAGAAACTGGGTCATCAATTGTGCGAGAAGGAGCATCTTCCACCATATTGTCCTTACCCTTCTTGTAAGTGATCACATAGGGATAACCCATGAGTTGGACAACCCATTTAAGGTGTGTTGGGGAGGAGACCCATTGTTCCAGAAAATCTTCCAGACTCTGGAGATCAGTATTGATGCAGAAAGAATTCCCTAATAGGTATGGCTGCCACTTCTGTACTGCATGCAAAATAGCCATCATTTCCTGCTGAGAGGTAGATGTGGCTAAATTCTTACTGGAAAGGTCTCTTGAAGGAAACAAGCGCATTGGTTCAGCAAAGATACCTGCATATCTATCCAAGGAAGTAGTGGAGACTGTTGATGGGTGCATCTGAATGGAATTGAGTTGAGTGATGACACCATGTGAATTCTTCTTAAGGATTTTTTCCAGGCGATGTGAACTGATGATGCAGAGAGACCCTGGTTGTAAGCCCATAAATTTGTGTTGTGACCCATTGACTTTAAACTACATTCAAAGTTCAACAAAATCCCATAAGATGGGGCCAAGTGTGTGTAACCATTGAATGCCCAAAACCACATCACATCCGCCTAAGGACAAGGAAAACATGTTAGAGCGTAGGTTATAATCTTCCATAGAGATATGCATATTGTGACACTTCCCCTTGCAAGGTAAGGTGTCCCCATTGGCAACCATGACTTCAAAGTTGGAGCAAGGATGGACAAAACAATCATCCTGTTTGGCAATCTGAGGGTCAATGAAGCTATGAGTGCTACCGGAATCAATGAGTATGGTAAGAGGGAGCTTCTTGAAGTATCCCCTGACCCGCATTGTTTGTGGGGTGGTGACACCGGTTACAGCATGGAGAGAGATATCGGGTGGGTCATCCTGACATGGGGGGTTAAAAGGCGAGTGTTGAATGTCGAACTGATCATCTACTGTATCTGTAGCTTCTTCACCAAGTTCTAAGGCAGGAGGAGAATCCACATCCAAGAGATAGAGATTTTGTTGAACACATCTATGTCCCCGAGTGAATTTCTCATCACAATTATAGCAAAGCCCTTTTTCTCGGTGTGCCTGCATTTCTATTTCAGACAAATGCTTGATAGGAGTTGGTTGAGGAGCAGGTGTGATGGGAGGTCGTTGGGAACCCATATTTCTGAAGGGAACAAAGGTGGGTTTGGAGCATTGTTGAGCTGCGATCTTGTCCTCGGCCAGCTTGGCCAACCCTAGGACTTCCATCATTGTGTTGGGACAAAACATTTTTACCTCTGAGCAAATTTCATCCTTGAGACCACTGATAAAACAACTCTTGTAGAATTCATCAGACAATCCTTCTGTGTGATTGGCCAATTTCTCAAATTTTGTCTGATACTCTCTCACTGTGCCAATTTGGTGAAGTTTAGTGAGTGCTCCTGTGAAATCATCAAAAGCACTAGGACCAAATTTTGGCAAAATGAGCTGGCAAAAATCTGTCCAGTTTGGCTCGCGAAGAGCTTTGATGTACCAACGGTACCATTGAAGGGCTTCCTGTTCCAAATGAAAGGATGCAAGTGGAACTTTCTGGGCATTAGAAGTATTATGCAGACTGAAATATTGTTCTGCTCAATATATCCATCCAGTCGAATCAGTACCATTGAAGCGAGGAAAATCAAGCTTCGGCCCACGAAAATTGCTGGAAGAAGAGAACCCGGTGGTTGCAAAAGATTCTGGCTATCTGGTATTGTTCATGGCTGAATGCTGAAGATGGAGGCTAAGAAATTTTTCATCCAGATCTTGGAGTTTGGTTTGGATGGCTGCAAGTGCTTCCTCCATGGTGTGTGCTCCTGCATGGGTGACAACCATAACCAGGTTTTTTTTTTTTTTTTTGGTGGAATGGGTAGAAAAACACAAACAGAAGCTGATTTAGTAAAGGAAAATTTGGATTGGGGAAACAATCTGATGGGTAATTGGGGTTTGACTAGATTTTGGACACTGTCAAAAGGACAAGAAAGAAAAAAGGGGGATTTCATAAGTGGGGTGATAGAATGAGAAAATTTGGTAGAGAGAGACAAAGAAGCAGAATTCAGAAAGGAACCCTATGGTAAAATTTGAAGGTGATTGGGTGAAATCTGAGGAAGTTATGGCAAACCCTAAAAATAGACAAATGTGGGATTTCGGGCTTTGGGAAGGGGAATTGGGGATAGGGTCCTCAGGAATGAAAGATGCATAATGGGATGAAATGGGTTCCCTAAAAATTTCAAGGGAAACATATTGAAAAAAAGGGAGATATGGAGAATTTTTTTTTTTTTTTTCCAGACTGGAGCGCGGCTACGGCTCGGAATGGATCTGGAACAGATAAATCTGCAACGGCCCAGAAGTGAGCGGAAATAGATGGATCTGAAACGGAGCTGAATGGATTGAAAACGGCTGGATTTGGAACGGCTTTCAGAATGGATTTGGAACGGCTTTCAGAATGGATTTGAACGGCTGGATCTGAAATGGCGCAGCAGTGATCGACCACAGTTCAGCTGAAAATAGATATGGACCCCAGGTATGTGCGGCTTCCTAAGAGTTCAGGGGTTTCACTCGGCCACCAATGTTGTCTGACGACTTTTGTATTGGGGCAGTACCCCTCACTCCACGACTCAGGTAAAACTGATAACCGCTTTGCCACAAACGACAGCTCTTGGTTTACCTCACGGGTGGGAACTAGTCAATCAGGTAGGGGTCGTTGCCCTTTTCGCTGGTAGGTCCTCTCAATGGGCCAACTACTTCGGGGTTCCTGTGGTACTCCTCACAATGAATTTTAGGGCTTATGCCCAAGTACTTCCCACAGTTAAGCGGATAGGGATTATTCCCAAATCCGGACCTGCAACAGATGAGAAAAAAATTTGGCAGAAATTTCACCTAGCGAGCCCAAGAAAGTGCTCAGATACCAGATGTAATGAACCTGCAATAATTAATTAATGCAAATACATGAGATATCAGAAATAATAGAACAGAATCACTTTTATACTGATCACGGGCCACTTCGAGGGGGCAACCTCCTTTGAGCAAGCTCAATACAATTAACTTCACGTTGCCTTCAATGACCTCAACACACACATATATATTAAGTCTATGCCCAATACTATGAGTCAAAACCATGGGACATATAATACTATGGGACGACTTACAAAGCATATGCGTCCAATACTATGGGTTAATACTATGGGCTAATATAAACTACGGATCAACAAATACTACGGGAAGACTTACAAAGCATATGCGTCCAACAACAATATACTAACATAGTAAAGAGAAGGGTTGACATAGGTTCCTAACAGGAAAGTTCCAATCTATGTGGCAAGGCCCATATATCATACACACTTGCCTTGAACATGGAGCATACATTTTGACCGATTCAGAAGGAAATCCTATGCACAACCCCCGTAATGGGTTGTACCTCAAAATATTCTACCCATAAAAAACTCCTGGACACCATAGTCCATACTGTACAATTTTTTCACTGTAAATTTTCAAAACCTTACATTTCCATTCTTTCCTGCATGAACACAGATGGATCCTATTCCACTCTACTACATCGACATTGCCAATGGCGCAAGTCATTGGTCTCCAAATCTCACATCAGCAGCTTGGGTAATTTATTCCCCTTCACATGAGTTGATCCACCTCGATGGAGTGTGCATAGGTGCTGCCACAAACAACCAAGCTGAGTACGATGCCGTGACTGGTCTCCTCGCCGTCGTTCTCCAAATGGGCGTAAGTCACCTTCATGTTTTCTTGGACTCCTAGCTCAACAACTGTTACCAGGTACGCGATCCCTATCTATTTAGAAAATTTCTACACACTAAACAAATGATTCGACATTTTGAATCCATCTCTTTCACTCATGTCCCAAGAAATCATAACACTGTAGCAGACCAAATGGCTAACAACATTCTAGATTGGCACATCAACCAAAACATGTAGGACATCACGACATGCATCACATAGGCATTATAAAATCATCAAAACATTGCATCCACGTGCAACAAAACGTAAACGAAAATACAAGATGTGCATCCACGTGCATACATGACTATATACCAAAACATACATATATATATATATATATATATATCATCATAAGAGTCATAATGTCAGCTGTGCTCTCCGCAAGCACCCAAATATTCAAAAAATACACTATCCGTACAAAAATGTGTATCAACAAAATACATCCCCATATGCTCATCATCATTTGGGGGTAGGTATAAGATCACCTAATCATCATGATCACCAGGATCTTCTGGCTCCTCCTCCTCTGGCTCCTCCGGATCATATTGATCCTGGGCCCTCCTCTCAGCCATCACCACAACTACTCTCAGCAAGATCGACCGCCACTCAAAGGGAGCATCGAAACAACGCTCGATAGTAGGCTGGTCTAGATCCCTCCAACCCTCCTCTGGTGCACCCACTAGAAGCTCCTCTAAGGTATCGCGTATGTCCTCTAGGGAGTCATCTCGCGGGCACACAAATCCTCGGACATGAGGCGGCAGTGCTGCTACTGGTAGAGGTGCCACCACCATCATCCATCCTCGACATCCTATATGATCCACTGGTGGCCTCGGACCAACATCTGCAAAAAACCCACAGTGAATCAAGTCAGTATCATACAAAACATCTCTAACCATACTCATAAAAAAAAACATCTAAACATGATATCATAGAGAAAAAAAAAAACAAAGACGTGCTGTCTAACCCCCAAGCTTGTCCCTGAGCTCGAGGCATCTCAGGGTCCCCCCGGAAGTCCATAACAACATACGGATAATCATCAATACCAACGGGCACCTGCTCCCATTGGTCATACATCTCCGACGAGAAGAATTGTCGGATACCACCACCAACCTAGGGCATCATATCCCCCCACCGCACCATCCGTGGCTCACTCCTCAACCCATCCCGAATCGGCACACGCGGCCACAAAATAGGTACCCACTCAAAAAAGAAACAACAGAGGAAAGAAGCATAGCTGAACTCGCCTCCCTCCTGACTAACCTTATTCAGCTCTTGCCAAACACAAGCCAAAAACATTTGCCCCCAAGCAAAATATGTCCCCCTCAGGGCACTGCCTAGCATCATTGTTTTCCCCCCAGACAAACGATGGGGCTCCTATGCACCAAGAACCCGCAAAACACAAGCCGCTACTGCCTGCATCTCCGACTCCCGCAAATCAGAGACACTCAATGCACTGTTCTGTATATGGGCCCTCGAAACGCAGAATCTCTCCAGTAGATCCTCAATATCCATGCCAGCCGGAATCCTCGGCTGTAGCTCCCCTATCTCCCCCAAATGGGGCAAGCCAGTAAGAAAGTACACATTGGTCAAGGTGATCTCCAGTCGCTCACCTTGCACCATGAAAGCCACCACCTACGGGACCCAGAAGTCAACCAACTTGTTCAGCAGATCTCTAACTGAACGCATAATAGGAATCTTAGCAAACTTTAGTAGTCCACCCAAAGCCAAGGACGCCCGCACATTCGGGGCATCCCGAATCCTTCCCATCAGCTCCACATCAATCTCCCTCTCCCTCCACGACACCAGCGGTCTCCTCAACATCTTGCCAAAAAACAAAGGAAAATTTTTTAGAAAACAAATTTTTTTCCCCAAAATCCCCATCGCGACTTTCGGGCTCTTAACCGCGATGAACATCACGACTTTTAACCTCACAGCTGCGATGAACATGGTGGGTATCAGTCCCATAGTCGCAATGTGCATTGCGGCTGTAGGACCCACAACCGCGATGAACATCACGGCTGCCATCCCCCACAGCCGCAATGAACATCGTGACTGTCGAACCCACAATCGTGATGCACATTGCGGTTATCAAGCCCATACCTGCGATGTGCATCGCAGAAAATGAGCCAAAACCCACGATATTCCATGTTGGGAAGCCAATGTGGAATTACGCAGCCTCTGGGGCCCCGACGCTAACCAGAAAGGAAATAATTTAAAAGGCTAAGGCAGATAGGCTTACCTGAAACTCGCAGAATGAAACACTAATGGTCAAATCTACCACAAATCGAGAAAATGCTCTAACCACCTCAATTGCTCTTTGAAACTCAACGGTGAAAATGACACTTGTCACATTGGGCCCACTTGCTATTTATAGAAATTTGACAATTTTCAAACAACCATTTTGGCATCATACGATGTTTGTTTTTCAAACCGTTGGTATCGTTGGAATCAGCGCAGCGATAACTTCATGATAGTCCATTCATTTTCCTGAATCCACCAAGTCCCTTTTTTCGGGCATTTTTCCCATGCCCCTCATCTCCTCGATTTACATGCCACATTGGCCGTGGTCCATTTTTGGCGAGTTTTATATCGTCGGATTTAGTTTTTCACGCTCGCGACGATGCTTGAGATCATTTCTCACTCTCACCACCAGATTTTTTGAGCATTTTTCCCATGCCCCTCGTCGCCTCGATTTGCGTGCCACACCGATCGTCATCCATTTTTGACAAGTTTTATATCATCGGATTCAGTTTTCCACGATCGTGACGATGCTTGATATCATTTCTCGATCTCACCACCAGATTTTTCGAGCATTTTTCCCATGCCCCTCGTCGCCTCGATTTGCGCGCCACATCGACCGTGGTCTATTTTTGACAAGTTTTATATCGCCGGATTCAGTTTTCCATGATCGTGACGATGCTTGAGATCATTTCTCGCTCTCACAACTAGATTTTTTGGGCATTTTTTCCATGCCCCTCGTCGCCTTGATTTATGTGCCACATCGGTCGTGGTCCATTTTTGGCGAGTCTTATATTGCCGGATTCAGTCTTTCACGCTCATGATGATGCTTGAGATCATTTCTCGCTCTCAGCCCCATAGTTTTTGGGCATTTCTCCAAAATGCCCCTCATCGCCTCGGTCTGCGTGCCACATCGACCGTTGCTCATTTTTTTATGATCTTTATGCCGCCGGATTCAGTTTTTCGTGCTCATGACGATGCTCGAGATCATTTCTCGCTTTCTCCAATACCTTCTTGTTCGGTATAATTTTATCCCTTTTCCAGGTAGAGCAATTCTTTTACAAAAAAGGCACTTAGGGAGTTTCTGTTACACTATTTTCTAACTCCTAAGACAATGAAAAGATCGCCGAGCAATCTTGCTTCCTTTCATGCTCGCCAAAAGTATTTGAAAGGGCGTCTACATGGTATAAGTTTACCCCTTTTTCAGACCCTGTAGACTAATTACGAAAAAGGAATACTCTAGTCACATTGCCTAGAAGAGTTCTCCATCTGCATCATTTTATCCTTTTTCGATCCTTGGAGACTAACATATGAAAAAGAACACCAATGGAGTGTACTTATCGCTTTCAGACTCTCAAAAAATGAAAGCAACCACGAGCAATTACCATCTTGGTCTTGTACAAATCCATGGGATGGTACTCCTCCACCAATTCAGAGTCTTCTTATCATTTTCAGACTCCTTAAAAATGAAATCACTCACGAGCATGAACATTCCCGGGCTCACATAAATCCATAAGATAGTACCATTTCAGAGCACACTTTTATCCCTTCTTGGAGCTCATTAAAACTACGAAGAAGGACCCAACGGTGCTTTTTGGTGCCACAACAGATCATGTCTTCTCATAAGGAAGCTTCCCCAGTATGGTCGCCTTTGTTCAAAGAATTTTGTAGTATGTCACCCTGAGAGTCTCCCAAAAAAATCCATCATCTTGTCCCCCCAGAGTCACTCCAGTATACAATACATACCCCTAAGCTATGATCCCCACACCTAAAAGTCAGTTTCTTATGCTGCAAGGGCAACCGTGTCATCATGCTTTGAACAAAGGAAGTTTGAGTCATCCCACTATATGACCCCAGCTATTCCCCATCCCCACAGTATGTTAGTCCTACCATCAGTACTACCACACTTCAATTGTACACCTCGCACTCCTATCAAGGAAACATCATTTCCTTGATAGTTGCTGGTCTCGCTCTGTCGACGCCAACCAAACTTATTTTAGAGGATAGACCCAGAGGTCCCTGTACCTTGGACTCATCACCATTAGTGATGAGTACCTACGGATCATTTCGAAAGGAGTCCTCAGTGCCTCTCCAAATGATTGTTTCTCACATGCTTGACTTCAATAGCTCGATCGCATCATTGAGACTCGTACAGGGTTTGGTAATTTCAGTTATTTGTTGAAGACCACGGATATCACCTGACTCTACCACATTTGAGAGTCTAATTGAGGAAACAACCAGTTACATTTTCCTATGGATATCTAGGTTGTGCTTGGCGACAGTATTCAGATGTACCCCAATTTTTTACTCCCTCGAGTATACAGTTACAAATACTCCTCAGAAGTTGACTCGCAGTCATTGAGTCCCTATAGGCGTTGGACACCTTTAGATTCAGCAGTTCACCAACCCTTCTGATACTTTATTCAGAATGATTTTTAATTTTTCTAGTGTATCAATTAGTGAGATCAGCCATGGCATGATCATGAGTACATCCCAGCATGATGTCCCCTCTGGACCATTATGATGTACCAACAGTTTTTATGTATTATTCAGGTCCTTCTTCTTGGGCCTAATTGTTATGTATATGTCTTGATACAAGCATGGGTATGCCCACCTCATCCATAATCAGAGATTATTCCTCACTCATTTTGAGTCCATGTATTTTTTCAATTTTTGTAGCTTCCAACGGGCCGTTGTTCCAGTCTCCAATCGGTCTCTTCTATTCTCCAAACCCTAGGAAAAAAACAAAAGAACTATGATGTCTATCGGCCATACGCTGAGCTCCTGCCCTCACACATTAAGGGTCAATCTATTAACACCCAAAAAGTAGTCACTATCTCATTCCCTTATTCACATGACCCATTTGTCCACTTTTACCACCATTTGAGACTCTAAAACCATTAAAAGGTCACCAAAAAGACCATAATACACCTTTTCCCCCTCAAAATATGTATTTTTCCTCAAAAAACACAAAATACCCTAAAAAAGGGTCCAAAATTCCCCAAAAATATTAAAAGGGAATAAAAATATTCAAAAAATGAAAAAGAGGGAAAAAGAGACCTAAACCATGTCTGTTAATACCATTGGTTTCCTCAAAACCATAATGGTATTCTTCATCCCCAAAAACTATAAAAAGGTGATAGGGGCTCCTCACTTTTCATCCACATTTCATCCTATCCTTATGCAGCCAAATTCCCTTTGAGACCCATTGCCTCCCATTTTGAGTTTGAAGATCCCCATTGAAGCTTTGGAGAAAAAGAGACCATTGGATATTGGAGCTTCTCAACCTTGGAGTTTCTCAACACCCATCATCCTCACCATTTGAGGTAATACAAAATCAAATATTTTTCAAGTTATTGTTTTTCCATAGATCTTATTGCTTATGTTTTGAAATCTAGTTTTTTATTTATTTGCACATGTTAATGTTAGATCTGATTATATTAGTTTATTCATAGTTGTTTTTGTTTTATATTGAAACTGCTATTACAAGTTAATAGGTGCATCCTTGCACATGCTTGGTTGAAAAACCAAGCAACAAGGAGGAAACTTATCACATTCAGTAGGCTATGAGAAGAATGCTCAGAGGAAGAAGCTAGAATTATAGCTCGAGAGGAGAAGATGGGAATGAATACCAAGCTCTCACAGCACACTCCAAGAGGCATGATGACAAGAAGACTCACCATCGTGATAAGAAAGAAACACATCACCATCAAAAGGGTGGTTTCAAGAAAAACATGTCCTCTATCCGTTGCTATACTTGTGATGAAAGGGGACACATTTCTAGAAATTGTCCTAAGAACAAAAGGAAGAACAACAAGAAAAGACATCATGCTCATGTTGCTGAGGATGATGAACCTCCTAGGAAGAAGGCTAGAGAATAAAGTGAAGACTCTTCAAGTGATGAAGAGTATGTTCTAATTTCTGCTCTCTCTGGTACCATTACCCATGGAAGCAATGATTGCCTTATAGAAAGTGGAGCTTCCAAACATATGACAGTATTCAAGGAATCCTTTATAAATATATATGAACATGAATCACCTCACAAGGTGAAACTTGGGGATGACTACTAGTATCCCATAAAAGGAAGTGGTGAATCCTCCTATAAGCTAGACTCTGGAAAGTCTATGAAGATGAAAAATGTACTATATGTTCCAGGTCTCAAGAAGAACCTACTCTCCATATCTGCATTGGATGCAAAAGGAACGAGGATTGCATTTGTAGATGGCCAAGTCCTAATGTGGACAAAGGGTAAAACTATAGATGATGCAGTGGTGATTGGAGAGAAAGAGGGAGGTTTATACAAACTGAAGGGCCAACCAGAACAAGATTTGGTTCATGACTTAGTAGAGCCAATTGAACTTTGGCATAGAAGGCTTGCACACATTCACTATAGGGAACTTCTAATTGCAAGCAAAGCAGTGGAAGGTCTTCCTAAAATCCAGACAAAACATGAAGGAATTTGCAAACGTTGTGCAAAGGGGAAGAACACAAAGAAGACATTTCCAAGTAGTGAAAGCAAGGCAAAAGGAATCTTGGAAATCATCCACGCTGATGTATGTGGTCCGATGTCATCCAGTTCTCTGAATGGGTATGTATACTATTTTTCCTTCATTGATGATTTCTCTAGGAAGACTTGGGTTTACTTCTTGAAGAACAAAGATGAAGTGTTTGACAAGTTCAAGGAATTCAAAGCCTTGATAGAAAATCAAACTGATAAGAAGATCAATATCTTCAGATCTGATAATGGCGAAGAATTTACTTCAGGAGACTTCAAGAAGCTCTGCAGTGATTCAGGGATTAAGAGGGAGTTGACTACTCCTTACAATCCACAACAAAATGGGGTTGCAGAAAGGAAGAATAGAACAATCATGGAAGTAGCTAGGGAAATGCTTCATGACCAACATACATAAAATCAAGGAAGACACCTATTGAAGACAGTGAAGAACCCAAAATATCCAGAACACAAGACACCACCATGAATGAAGCAGTTCCTGAAGAATATCTTGAAATGGAAGATCCACGAGAACCTATAGATCCACCCCATGAGAAGAACTCTCACAAGAGGAAACTAGCATGGGCTAGAGAGCTCATCCAAGATACAGAAATATATGGCATTCCAGAAGAGGGAAACAGAGAAAGGAAAAGGACAAGATCACATACCAGTTATGTTTCTTTGCTTTGTGACATTATGGATAAAGAACCTTCCATTTATGAAGAAGCAGCGAAAAAGAAAGAATGGAAGGATGCCATGGTCAAAGAGTATCAACCAATCATGAAGAATGATGTTTGGGATGTGGTCCCAAGACTAGATGGGAAGTCTGTTGTGACTTCCAAATGGATCTATAAGATCAAGCATGCTGTAGATGGAAGCATAGAGAAATACAAAGCTAGGTTTGTAGCAGAAGGGATTGATTATGAAGAGACTTTTGTTCCCGTAGCCAGATACACTTCCATTAGATCAATACTTGCTCTGGCTGTAGTGATGAAATGGAAGGTACACCAGATGGATGTCAAGACAACTTTCTTGAATGGTGTAGTTGAAGAGGAAGTGTATGTGGAGTAGCCACTCGAGTTTGAGACACATGAAAGAGGGACTCATGTATGCAAACTGAAGAAATTCCTGTATGGTCTGAAACAGGCACCCAGGACCTAGTATGGTAAGATAGATAGCTTCCTATCCAGTTTGGGCTATACCAAGAGTAAAGCAGATTCCAACCTTTACTACAAGGTTGAGGAAGGCAATCCAGTGATATTACTATTGTATGTGAATGACCTGTTTGTTATAGGTGAGGATAGATTGATTGTTGATACGAAGAGGAAGCTTGCTGCCGAATTCGAGATGAAGGAATTGGGTATGATGCACTACTTTCTAGGCATAGAGGTGTGGCAGAGTGTGGATGGAATCTTCCTTGGACAAGGGAAGTATGCAGTAGAGATCCTGAAGAGGTTCAAGATGATGGAATGCAAGGCCATGGCCACACCTATGGCATCGAACCTGAAGCTTCTATGTGATGCTTCATCTGAGCCAGTTGATGCCATGATGTATTGTTAGATGATTGGGTCCTTGATGCACCTGATGAATATGAGACTAGATATCTACTTTGCGATGAACACCTTGAGCCAGTATTTGACAGATCCAAGACATGTTCACCTGATAGCTGCAAAGCATATTCCGAGGTACCTGAAGGGTACAATTGACTATGGGCTCAAGTATGAGGAGAATCAAAAGTTTAACCTGGATTCGGATTGGGAAGGCAGTTCCATTGATCAGAAGAGCACTTCAGGTTGCTACTTCAGTATGGGATCCGGTATGATCTCTTGGTTTAGCAGGACGAAGTCCCACGTGGCACTGAGTACAGCCGAAGTAGAGTGTGTCGCAGCTTGTTCGACTAGTTGTGAGGCAGTATGGCTTAGAAAGCTACTATCTGAGTTATTTGATCTCCCGTTCGATGCTACTTGTATCTTCTGTGACAACCAGAGTTGTGTGAAGTTGTCTGAGAACCTAGTGTTCCATGACAGGTCAAAACACATAGAGATAAAATATCACTATATCAGGGATATGGTGCAGAGAGGAGCAGTGAAGCTCCTGTATGTTGCGACGAATGAGAAGATAGCCAATGTGTTGACCAAGCTACTGGCCAGAGTGAAGTTTGAGTACTTCAGAGAGAGGCTTGGTGTACTTTAGATCGAGATTCCTTCCAAGGGTACGTGATGAGTTTGGAGACACAGATGCACATGAGCCATTCCGACATGGTTGAAGTTTGTCTTGCCATGGTCGTTGATGTAAGGGCTGGGCCATTCGAGCATGGTTTAAGTTTGTCTTGCCATGGCTTCGATATAAGTGTTGGGGCCATTCGAGCATGGCTTAAGTTTGTCTTGCCATGGCTGCGATATAAGTGTTGGGGCCATTCGAGCATGGTTTAAGTTTGTCTTTCCATGGTTGCGATATAAGTGCTAGGGCCATTCGAGCATGGTTTAAGTTTGTCTTGACATGGCTGCGATATAAGTGTTGGGGCCATTCTCGCATGGTTTAAGTTTGTCTTTCCATGGCTACGATATAAGTGTTGTGCCATTCTCGCATGGTTGAAGTTCGTCTTTCCATGGCATAGATATAAGTGTTGATCCTTTCACGGATGGTTGAAGTGTGTCTTACCATGCCGGTGAGTGTAAGTGTTGTGTGATGTGAATCTGGGTTGTGCTCTGTGGACTATGAGGTGATATGAATATGATGATGTGACAGTAGGGTACATAGGTTTTGCAGAGGCATATAATCAGTCCTGAGATGCCCTCGCAGGTTTTACGGTGGCATATGATCAGTCCTGAGAAATCTTGTAGGTTTTGCAAAGGCAGTGTAATCAGTCCTGAGGTGTACCTACCTAATGGATTGCTCGTAGATATGATTAAGACCTACATGGAGGCTAGGCCTACATCCAGCATGAAAAAGGGCTGGCTCTGTAGAATTTCCTATGATGAGTAGATTAGAGATTGATTGATATAGAAATAGTAGTGATGATGATGATGATTCGGTGACGATGATCCAGAGAAGAAGACTTGTGCTAGCAGATCTGTGTCGAGAAATACCTTCCTAGTTAAGAGGGAGTGTTGATGTATTTGTAGCTTCGAAATGTATTTCACATATGTGTATTGTACTCCTATAGATATGTTATTATTCCTCTATACAGAAGTGTTGTCATTTGTATTGACAAGTGTCGCAACTTGCATGTGATGGGTTATTAGACCACCAAGTGTGGGGTCGGCCCTGAGTTAAGTTAACCATGGGTTATTAGACTGTCTTAGACAAGTCAGCCCTCCTAGTTTATTAGGCAAGTCAAGTCATGTATAAATAGAGTGCGGGAGGCACTCTATTTGATCATTCCCTTATTCACTTATACACTCATTGGAGAATAGCACACAAGTGAGGAAGGAGGAGAAGCTATTAGGAGGACTATCTCTTGTACTTGGGTTGTATCATTGCTCTTTCTATCTCTGAGGAAGTTATTGGGGTTTTTCACCTTATTTGGTTTTCCCCAATGAAACCTTGTGTGTCTATTGTCTCTTGTGATTTATATGCTGTACATGTTATTCTCTCACATAAGGTTCTAGATCATATTGAATTGATGCTTAAAATCTAACACTTCTAAGTGTAACCTAGGTATATGGGCTATTGGCTTCTACTTTAATGAAAATAACATAGCCTCTGACCTCTATACTCATGGATTTCTTATAATTCATGAAACCTTAGTTGGTTTTGCTTGTAATTCATGTACATGTGTTTCTACTTCTAAGTCATGCATGCATGTGAACTTCCACTTGTGATCCATGTTCAACCCTATTCATTTTGTTTCATGTATGTGCATAGCCTAGGTATATTTCCTTTTGGTTTCTACTTAAATGATACTAACCAATCTAATGATCTAAACCTAAAGAGTTCATGAAACCCTAGTTGGTTTGTAATTTGTAAGTGTAGCTTAGGCATATGGTTGTTGGCATATACTTTAGTACAAGAATAATATAGCTCGTGATCTCTAGACACATAGTGTTTTCTTAATGCTGCAACATGTTCAAATGTAGCATATGTAGAGTTTGATATGCAACAAATGATTAAGTCACTTGAAGTAGACCCATGTGCAGCTGTTGAAACAACCAATGCGAGAGTTGCATTGAAGGAAACTGAGCAAAACCCTAGTTTACGAAATGAATGCACAATGAAGTCATTGGGCCATGAGAACATGAGGGATAGGGCCCTCTAGAGGTAATCAAATGCTAGGAGACCAATAGAGTCGACGGTTCATCGATCCGACCTCCGGTTGTCGAGTTATATCGAGTTGCAAGTCACATGAAAATGCCATTCAGGGACACTTGGTCACTTTCGGTCGAGGAGCAAAAACAAAAACGGAGCAGCAAGATTGCATGCCATTGGCTCCTGCAAGTTGTATGTAAAATGCTAACGTGGGAACACTACCAACACTGGCTTAGTGAAGGATTTTGCAGAGTTGATGCATCAATGAAAGAGTTGCATTGAAGGAAACTAAGCAAAACCCTAGTTTACGAAATGAATGCACAATGAAGTCACTGGGCCATGAGAACATGAAGGAGATGTCCCCCTAGAGGTAATCGCATGCCAAAATACCAATAGAGTTGATGGTTTGTCGATCCGACCTCCGGTTTCTGAGTTATGTCAAGTTCTAGGTCGCATGAAAATGTCGTTCAGAGACACTTGGTGACTTTCAATACGGGAGCGAAAAAGAAAACGGAGCAGCAAGATTGCATGCCATTGGCTCCTGCAAGTGTGTATGGGAAATGTCAACTTGGGAACACTACCAACACTGGCTCGGTGGAGGGTTTTGCACAGTTGACCCACCAATGTGAGAGTTGCATTGAAGAAAACTGAGCAAAACCCTAGTTTATGAAATGAATGCACAATGAAGTTACTAGGCCATGAGAACACAAGGGAGAGGGCCCCTAGAGGTAATCGTATGCCAGGAGACCAACGGATTCGATGGTTCGGTGATCCGACCTCTAGTTGCTAAGTTATGTCGAGTTGCAAGTAGCATGAAAATGTCGTTTAGGGACACTTGGTGACTTTCGGTTCGGGAGCGAAAAAGAAAATAGAGCAACAAGATTGCATGTTGATGGCTCCTACAAGTGTGTATGGGAAATGCCAACATGGGAACACTAGCAACAATAGATTGGTGGAGGGTTTTGTAGAGTTGACCCACTAATGCGAGAGTTGCATTGAAGGAAACTGAGCAAAACCCTAGTTTACGAAATGAATGCACAATGAAGTCACAGGGCCATGCGAAAACGAGGGAGAGGTCCCCCTAGAGGTAATCGCACACTAGGAGACCAACGGAGTCGACAATTCATCGATCTGACCTTCGGTTTTCGAGTTATGTCGAGTTGCAAGTCGCATGAAAATGTCGTTCAGGGACAGTTGGTGACTTTCGGTCCAAGAGCGAAAAAGAAAACAAAGAAACAAGATTGCATGCCATTAGCTCCTACAAGTGTGTATGGGAAATGTCGACTTGGGAACACGACCAAAACTGGCTCAGTGGAGGGTTTTGCAGAGTTGACCAACCAATGTGAGAGTTGCATTGAAGGAAACTAAGCAAAACCCTAGTTTACGAAACGAATAAATAATGAAGTCACTCAGCCATGTGAACATGAGGGAGAGGGCCCCCTAGAGGTAATCGCATGACATGAGACCAATGGAGTCAACGGTTCATCAATCCGACCTCTGGTTTCCGATTTATGTCGAATTGCAAGTCGCATGAAAATGTCGTTCACAGACACTTGGTGACTTTTGATCTGAGAGCAAAAAAGAAAACGAAGCAGCAAGATTGCATGTCGTTGGCTCCTGCAAGTGTGTATGGGAAATGCCGATGTGGGAACACTACCAACACTAGCTCGGTGGAGGGTTTTTCAATGTTGACCCACCAATGCGAGAGTTGCATTGAAGGAAACTGAGCAAAACCCTAGTCTACAAAATGAATGCACAATGAATTCATTGGGTCATGAGAACACAAGGGAGAGGCCCCCCTAAAGGTAATTGGACACTGGGAGACCAACATAGTGGACTATTCATTGATCCTACCTCCGGTTGCTGAGATATGTGGAGTTGCAAGTTGCATGAAAATGTCATTCAGGGACACTTGGTGACTTCCGGCCTGGGAGCGAAAAAGCAAATGGAGCAGTAAGATTGTGTGCCGTTGGATCTTGCAAGTGTGTATGGGAAATTTCGACATGGGAGCACTACCAACACTTGCTCGGTGGAGGGTTTTGTAGAGTTGACCCACCAATTCGAGGGTTGCATTGAAGGAAACTGAGCAAAACCCTAGTTTACAAAATGAATGCACAATGAAGTCACTAGTCCATGAGAACACTAGGGAGAGGGACCCCTAGAGTTAATCACATGCCATGAGACCAACGGAGTCAATGGTTCGTCGATCCGACCTTTGGTTGCCGAGTTATGTCGAGTTGCAAGTCACATAAAAATGTCGTTCAGGGACACTTGGTGACTTTTGGTCGAGGAGCAAAAAAGAAAACGGAGCAGCAATATTGTGTGTCATTATCTCTTGCAAGTGTGTATGGGGAATGTTGACATGGGAACACTACCAACACTGGCTCGGTGGATGGTTTTGCAGATTTGACCCACCAATGCGAGAGTTGCATTGAAGGAAACTGAGCAAAACCCTAGTTTATGAAATGAATGCATAATGAAGTCACTTGGCCATGAGAACACAAGGGAGAGGGCCTCGTAGAGGTAGTCACCTTCCAGGATACCAATGGATTAGATGGTTTTTCGATCCAAACTCCGGTTTTTGAGTTATGTCGAGTTGCTAGTCGCATGAAAATGTCATTCAGGGACACTTGGTGACTTTCGGTCCGGGAGCGAAATAGAAAATGGAGAAGCAAGATTGCGTTTCATTGGCTCCAACAAGTGTGTATGGGAAATGACGATGTGGGAACACTACCAACACTGGCTCGGTGTAGGGTTTTTCAAAGTTGACCCACCAATGTGAGAGTTGCATTGAAGGAAATTGAGCAAAACCCTAGTTTACAAAATGAATGCAGAATGAAGTGACTGAGCCATGAGAACATGAGGAAGAGGCCCCCCTAGAGGTAATCGCATGCCAGGAGACCAACGGAGTCGACGGTTTTTCGATTCGACCTCCGATTTCCGAGTTATGTCGAGTTGCAAGTCACATGAAAATGTCATTTAGGGACACTTCGTGAATTTCGGTTCAGGACACTTGGTGACTTTTGATCCTACTAAGGTTTTTGTTTTTTAAGGCTTGTATAATTTCCTTCTTGACAGCTCTGCTCTTATACCATGTTAAATTTTTTATACTTGATCTAGATAAATGCTTTATACCAATTATAACCATTGGTTCAATGCATAAATTTAACCATAAAACATTTACATAAATAATTTAACATGTAGGATCTAGTTAAGAATAACAATGCACAAGAGACACAACATTTTATCCCGGGAAACGCTCACGAGGAAGAAAACCTAGCATCCTTTCTTAGAATAATTATGTTTATAAAACAAGTACAATGAAACCATGAACATACCCTAACCATCAAGGGTTTTACCACATGAAAAAACCTTAATGACACATGACAACAAGAGTACTTATCTCCATGAAGATGACCTCCAAGCCATAAGGATATCCAAGCACAGCCTTCCCAACCAACAATAGAAGGCACCTTCTCATGAGAAAACCCTAATACACAAGCTCATGAGGAAACCCTAAAATAATATTTTCCTTCTCCTTCATGTGCAACTCCAAGAGGACAAATACAAGACATGAAGTGTCTTACAAATGAAGAACATGAGCATTTATTGTTCATGTTGATTGAGTAAGATTGCACTGTATTTATAGATTTCACTTTATTTCTCGAATCCCGAGGTAACATTTGTTCCTTTCACCAATGTTTCTTTAAGCACTTCTATGTAGTTACTCATATGTAGTGTTGAATCTAATTGTACAATCAAATATTGGGCGTTGATGAAATGTGTAGCATGTATTGCACTTAGTTTTCTTAAATTACACTTGAACATTGACTTAACTTGTAATTTAATCATCCAAACTCACAAATTTTAATTAGATATATCCAATTAGTGTGCATGAGTGAGTTCATTGAAACCTTGAAATACATTGTATTGCACTTAGTTTTATTAAATTACACGAGCAAGAACTTTGACTTAACTTGTAATGATCATCCAAAATCACAATTCTTAATTAGATATCCAATTATTGCGCATGTAGTGAATTCGTTGAAACCTTTAAATATAATAGTTTGTTCTTTTGACATAGTGCATTCATAAGTAATAGATAATCCACACAAATCAACACAATAGATTGACACAAGAACATGTGGAAACCAAAGAATAAATACAAAGTGAAGTGTATCATTCATTTCTAAGTGAAATGTCAATGTACATGTCTCCAAAAGTACATGTATCCAAAACTATCCAAAAGTACATATATCCAAAACTATCCAAGCCACATGTACATGTATCCAAAAGTACATATATATCCAAAAGTATCCAAAAGTACATGTATCCAAAACTATTCAAAACTATCCAAGCCACATGTACATGTATCCAAATGTACATATATCCCATAAGACACATCAAAACTCAAGCTTCCTCTTGTTCTTTCCCGATGTTGATCCTCTAGGCACATCTCTAGGATCAGTGTGCATCTCTGGATCCTGCAAATTAAATATCAATTGTTAAATTCAACTAACTATGTACTAATACATTAACTCAAGATAGAAATTAAAAATAATAATTTGTGGCTCACTGATTTATAACAAACACTCACCCATTCCGTTGGATGACTTGGTAGATCTGATGGTCTAATCACCAATATCCTCTCCGGAATCGATCTCTGCAAATAAAATACCATATCTAAATTAACTCAACAATTATCAACATGTGCATGGAAATTGCATGAAACACTTGGTCACTAATGGACATCTCACCTCAATGAGAGGCTGTGAAAAAGGGGATTACGTTCCTTGTGTAGCAGGTGGAGCCATTGGCTGAACATCCAGGATGGTCACAACCATGGTCAAACCAGGGGGGCCAGGAATTGCTCCTGTTGCTGGTGGCTACAATCACCAAATGTTGAAATAGTCAGACATGCATGAATAAACAATAGACAACAATAATAAAGTATGTCTAGATCACGTTGAAATAGTTGTACCTCTGTGTGGCTTGTTGTTATTGTAGATGCAGCATTGAATGCTACATCAACGACCCCTGGGGGGTTTGCAATAGACAGCTCCAGATCTTGATGCAGTAAACATGCAAATCAAACATTAACAAAAACAATTTATGCACTCGATTCCAAGTTAACCAACAAATATCATCAAAGGATATACATTACCATGGTATCAGATGGAGCTATTCCTTTAACATCCAGGATGGTCGCAACCATGGTCGAACCAGGGGGGCCAGGAACTGCTCCTGCTGCTGGTGGCTACAATCACCAAATGTTGAAATAGTTAGACATGCATGAATAAACAATAGACAATAATAATAAACTATGTCAAGATCATGTTGAAATAGTTAAATACCTTGGTGTGACTTGTTTCCATTGTAGATGCAACACTGACTTCTGCATCAACCATCGATGTGAGGTTTGCAATAGAAAACTCTTGTTCTTGATGCAGTAAATGTATAATTCAAACATTAACAAAAACGATCTATGCACTGGATTCCAAGTTAACCAAAAAATATCATCGAAGGATATACATTACCATGGTATCAATAAGTCTAGGGTCATGGGAAGCTGGAGTCTTGCTAGGAGTAGGTCGCCTCACATACACATGACCCTTGTTCATGAATGGACTAGGAGGATATACAAATCCAGGCAATGGTCCAGATGTTTTGGTTGGTTCCTACAATCAGCAAGTGTTCATGTAGTTAGACATGCATGATTCAAGGAACAAACATGTATTTAAAAAATGACATTTTCAATTGTTTACCTGGAGCCCAGATGTTTCTTCGAACGATATGACCATTGATGCTACCTCCATATTAGCTTGCCCCAATGAAGGATCTTCTATATGCAAGTTTAATAATTGTAAATATTAGACCGTAGATATCATTAGTGAACTAACATGTAAAGTATGTGGAAATTAACAAATTAACAAGTACTAAAAAACTCAAATTTTAAAATGTTTACCTCGATGTGAGATACGGAAATGGGTGCTATATAAGAGGGGCTTGCCAACTGGGTAGCATCATGAATCCCTCCACCAACGACGAGATTAGTGGATGGAATTTCATGCCCTCCTGTAGAGTCTAGAACATATGACTCCGTGGCGTCATTGCGGACATAAAGCATCAACTGCAAGTTTACAAAATTAATATATTAGCTCAAACTATATATATGTGTACAAAGAGGAAAATAAATGTAGAATTTATTACAATTAACCATCTACATACATCACTCAAAAACCCACTGAAGGAAATATCTGAGGCAAGACCATAGCAGGTACGACCACACGATGTGCACTCGTGAGGTTTAAAACTAGGCTAGGGATGTGCCGATTGTCCTGCACTAGTAGATGGTCCTGCACTAGTGGATGGTCCTACACTAGATGATGGTCCTGCATCGTGACGACCTGGTGTATGTACCACACCAGGGACATATGTCCCTCCCTCACCCATATGTTGAATCATAATGTGATGGCGAACAACCGCCCGTGCCAAACTCAAAAATGCATCACGTGTCTGTGGAATAACACGATGTGAAGGTGGGACATCTGGCCCAGGAAACTTCCTGCGATGTGTAGGGATAGGGTGATAAGGGTCTCGAAGCCTCACATTGGGTCGGTTTTGGGGCATCCCCCCACCGATCCCCTGAAACTGCAAGATATCAAAACAGTTTATGTGTTTATGTAACACGAACTATGCATACATCTTTCGAAGGAAGTACAGGGGCATTTCTCTGCTGTTATGTGGTGGCATCAAAAACCATATACCATCTGTCCATCCAGTTATCAACAAATGGTTGAAATGTGCACCACTCAATAGAGATATGAGGCTTGTTTGCATTTGGGATTTCCCCCGACCGAGGGTCCCTAAAGAATGCAAATATGAGCTCTTTGGATATTTTCAACCTTTTGATTGTAGTGTAGTCTAGACCATCATCATATTCTTGTCTTTTTATTTCTCTATTTGATGTAATATCATATAGTAAATTGCTTGACTGTGAAACAGTGTCAACAATTGTATCCAGAGTTGATGCAAGTGAGCGGCGAATCCTATCACCACCACTAAAAGCTGCACTAATGCACCTCAAGCGGGCAAGCTCAATCAGTATCTTAGCATTTGTGTCCATAGCTATAACTGCAATAAAAACATCAATACGAAAATCATTAGAAACATATACATGGTATATAATGACGTCTCTTCAAAATTGAAAATGTATTAAATCAAACTCAAGTAAGCAATTTAATGGCATTCACTTCCATACATTTAAAACTTAAAATTAAACATTTAACAATTAAAAAGTAAGTTTCATTCAACTACTTTCTAGAAGTTAAGGCACTTCTTAACCCTCATTGGTGACTTTTCCATGCACACTTGGGTTTAAACTTCTTAGAATTTAGCAGTGTTATTTTGACATGTTTTGGCCTTTACGTCCCTTGCAGAAAACAATACTTCCATCAACTTCATAAGCTAACATTAAATTATTGGCTTCAACATATTACGCCTTGCGGTTGGAGGGGAGGACAGAGTGGCATGGAATGAAATGGATATGTATAAGTTTCTATTTCCAGTATGATTACATATACTTGAGATGACTATCAATGATTAAGATGTTGAATAATCAACTAGAGATTGTGACTAGAATCACAATAACAACAATGTCAACTTAATAAGATATCGCAAGTGGAATATGAAGTGTTATCTCGGAATTATCACATATATTTATTAATGACCCAAGTATTATGATATGTGATTGATGTGACAAGATGATTGATTAGGAGGATGGATTAAGTTGATATAGAACAACTAAATTTAAATGTCATAGTCCTAGGACTATGACTACATTCAGTTAATGAATAAGTAAGAATAGGATATGACTTGTTAGGCTTAGAAAGATGGTTAAGGTAACATGCCCGGGGGCATGTCAGGTGCTAAAACTCAGATCCATGTCTTAAACACAGTCTTTAAGAGGGATGGAAATTTAGGATAGATGTAGGGTTAGGACAGCATCGAAGGGAAGAAGGGCCAAGATAGGTAAGAATGTTAGAAGGGTTTTAGGATAGGTTTCTAGGAGGAGTTACTAGGTCAGGGCCGTACATCTTTCTGAGTGTAGATTAGGATTGTTGGATATGTAAACGACAGGGGCGAGGGACTATTAGGATATGTGAGGCAAGAAAAGGGGTGATACAGGGCTTCCACCAATCCTCTAAATATCATTGACTCGATCATGGTTGGGAACACTCTCACGACACACTCTAGGTATTTCATGGGTGTTCACCATTTCCATTGTTCTATAAACATGGAAACAAACCAAAAGTGACATGAGAAAATGGGGAAATTGTGGACTGGAATTCATTTGGTTGTAGATGAGATTAGAGACTCGACGTGTAGAAATATATTACCCATTGTTCTTACTATTTTAAAAACTTGTTGATAAACCTAGTGATGTAGGGGCATAGATTGTTTGAGTAAAGTCATTTATGACTTTCCTAGGTCAAGTGAACTTAAGGAGACCTAGGGACTCACATGTTTCTAATTTTCTTTATTTTGTTGAGAGGTTGAATAAAGAGGATACAGATACTAGATCCTTTCCCCAGTGTAATCGATAGAGTTAGTTGAGCATTTCCAGAATTGTAGCATCTAGTTAGTGATTTGTCAAGTGAGTCACCAGTGAGTTGAGTTAATCATGGATTTTGTTCCTTCTTTATATGATCAAAGAGGCATAATTCGAATTTCATTTAGTTTAGATGATGACCTTTAATTGATTATCTTTTTGGTAGCTCAATAGAGCTAGGGTTAGCTTGCAGAAGTTGAAGATAGAGATTCAAATGGAAGAGGGCTCAGAATTATCAATTCCTTGGAGCAAAACACAGACAATTTCTCTCTGCAAAATCGATCTCTACATTGTATGGCAAGCTCAGAAAATTAAATAAGAAACATTGTGATTTTCTCTATGAAGTGTTTGAGTTGAATCGATGGTCCCTAAGCATTGAGTACATTGATGGAGGGTGTGGATAGGTCGATTAACTAGTCGATAGTCTCGATGGTGGAGATCAAATGTCATTTAGATCGATGATTCTGGATCCACATCGCAGTCAGAATTGCATGAGAGTTATGAGATCTTCAACGATGTGATGAGTGTTGGGGTTGTATGGTGGTTTCAGGACGTGTTGAATTTTAATTCGATATCACAGTGAGAAGGTTCGTATATTTCAACTTTTGTTTGCTAGTGCGATAAGCCGAGGGGCATGGAAGCTAAGTCATATGCACGGAACAAGAGCCAAGTGTCGACGAAGGTAGAGTTAAAACAAAAATGAGGTGGGTGCTATAACCAAGAAGTGCAAATATTTTAGTGGAAAAATGGTGGTGGCTACTAAAACTAGAGGAAGGAATAAAACTAGTCATAGTTACTAGTTTTAACTCTGTGTTTATATATATATTGTTGATTTGTATATATTACATTGTTTTATGTTTAAAAGGGCAGGCCCGAGAGGCACTTTGTTAATGTGTTTTGGCATTTAGTTAAGGGTGCTTAACTAAGAGGCAATGTATAGCTACATATAGTTGTGATGAAATTTTGATTATGTTCATGGACAAATGATTGTGATGAAATTTTGAGAAACCAAGTTACTAATTTTTTATGCATTTTTTCTATTCACACTTGTGCATGCATTTCATATTGTTATGGCCATTTCTAAGGAAACTCATTCAATTAGTATCATGGGCAAATGGCCTTTGAGGGTTGGAAATTTGGGTTTCATGTGGATGGATACATTGTAAAAAGGGAGGAGTTCTATTTTTTTCGATTTTTTGTTACATTAAGAACTTTTGAGTTCTTTAAAAGGGATTCATTGTAATTATTCACTCATCTTGGTTGAGGGAGATGTGAATTTAATTAGAGATTGGGTTATTTCCAATTTGCTAAATATTACAAAATTAGGTTGTTTTAAACTATAAAAAATGGTAATTTAGGTTTAGAATTGACAAAAAAATGGTATGGGTGAATGAATTACCTGATTAGATGACAATTCATAGGTCAATTTGCCTCCCCTCCAATGAAATCCGGCTCCTCCAATACTCTAGGGCACAAAATCCGTTGTCATCCAAGCTCAAATTCGCGTTCCTAATGGTTGAAATGCGCCGCGGGTTATCGAGACTGTGTATTTAAATTGATTTTAGATTTACAAAACGTGTACATGTTCTATAACTACATAACGCGTACGTGCTTTGTAGTTATATAACACATATGCGTTATGTTTACCTATCCCACATGTCTAATGACATATCAGGCTTGGATTTTACCATACCAAGTGCCATGTAGCAGAAACGCATTATATTTTTATGTAACGTGATCGTGTTTTCAAAAACTAGGATTTCATCTAAAAGTTCCCTCATCTTCTTGCACACACCCGGTTATGTGTGGGTTAGTAGTGGCCCAAAAGGGGTAATTAAGGGTCTATTAGGGGTAATTAGTGGGAATTAGGGGTCAAATAGACATAATTAGGGTTCATTTATGGGGTTAGTTAGGGTTTTATTATGGGGATAATTAGTGGAAAATAGGGGTAAATCATGGAGTAATTAGGGATTTATTTTTGGAAAGAATGTGTAACTTATGCAGTAATTAAATATTAATTAGTTGTAACTAGGGTTCAATCAAGGGTCATTGAGGGTCATTGAGGGGTAAAAATCAATGAACATCTCTATTAGGTCAAGCTATTTGGTGGTGACTAGTGACTATTGTCATTAGGTCAAGATATTTGGCCCTGATGGTTAGTGACCATCACCATTATTTCTAGGATGTGTTTAGGGATGGTCATTGGGGAACTATCTCCAAGTTTAGTTACAAGAATAAATGTTGGTGATAGGCTTAGAAATATTGTCATTGTTATAGCTTCCAAAACATGAAATAATGATGGTATTAAAAGGAAAATCATTGTTTTAGTCACTAAAGCCACTTATGATGACAATGTTTTAATGATTGATACTAAAGAAACTTATGCCAATGATAATCAAATGGGAATTGCTATAAGTGGGATTAATGGTAGTCATTAGAGGTTCGTTATAGGCTTTCTCATCACCAGTGACACTTTTTTTGTAGTGCTCACAAAATTTAAACCTTGATCAACCACCAATATCACATGTTGGAACATAGATTGTGGTCTCGCCTATGATATTATCCATCCCATCCCTACATGCAATATGATACCAATCCATTAAAACATGACATGAAGAGGTACTCAAAGCAGATTCAAAGTGTTGCATATCAATTGCTTTTATTGAGGTGTTGGTTAGGACTTACTTTGTTCCTTAACCACTAATTCCTATTAGACATCGTTGGCATTGATATGGTTAATTGATACATAGTAAATCATGGAAAGTGACTTAGAATCATAGATCCCCCATTTTTTTAAAGATTCCCTCTTTCCATCTGAGATGTTGGATTCACATAAATGATTTTTAATGATTTTTTTTTTGTAGAACAGGATAGAGAGAGATTTTGTTGGTGATTTTCCTATGACTCGAGTTCTTTGAATTTAACTAGATCTAGGTGGTTATCTTGTGGATTAGAGTAAAAGAACATATGGATTTTGACAATTGTCAAGTCTCCATCCACTATGATGTTTTTTATTCCCATTTCTTTGATGACTCCTAGTCCAAGTAATATAGGCCTAAAATGTATACCTTATTTTTTATTTCTTCCCTTAACCCCAAAACAAAGGCTAGTCTTTGAGTTCCTCCAAGATCAATGATGATTTCTCCAACACCTATCGCCCCTAATTGTTTTCATTATTCTATATGCATTATGTTAACGCTTTGTAAGATTGATGTTAACAACTATTATCACAGGTTAAGGTCACTCTAGTTGGTATTTTTAATATATTTTTATAGTTGATATAATAATTTAGAATTAGTCTCATTAGTTAATACTTGAATATTTAACCAGAGAAATTGATTTAAAAGAGTAATAAGATCAGTTACATTGTTTTCGTGAATTAATGTGCAAGATATTATCACTATATAAAATTGGAGGGATAAGGGATAAACACTTAACCTATTTTGCTCCAAAAGAATGTAAATTCAACAGTGATTTATATGTTGACATATCTATGCAAATATTGTAGATAATGGAAATGGGGACTAACGCTAATTTCATGGCTACCATGATCCCAATGGTGAACTAGTTACACCAATAAGTGCATGTTCCCCTTGAGGGAGTTAGACTCATCATTAAAATTGAGGAGGATCCTTGAAAATAGATAAGTATGATATGTAATAGAATGAGGGAACAAATCCTTCTCTCTATATGTTGTTGTTATGTTCATCGGTGATTCACATACAAATTTCATTAGGAACATATATGTATATTCAATGAACAATTTATATGAAATTATCATTTGTAATATTCATTAAAAATCGAAATTATTATTTTTTGAATAAAAATTGTGTAAAACTTATTTGTGTGAGAATTTTAAGTAAAGGCGTTATTTTGGATACACTACAATTTTATCAATGTACTAACACTACAATTGGGCACATATTCTTATAGTTCCTATTGATCATAAGAAGCCTAATTACTAACCAAAACTTCAAATATTATTTGTCATAGTTCATGTTGATCATAGTTCTAAGGAACTATGACCAAGAAACATAATATCATTTTATATTATACGAATATATTTTTATATTGATCTATTTTCATATATAGAGTTTTTACATGAATAAATTATGTTTAATTATAATTAACACATTAATTTTAAAATATTTAATATTAATTAATAAATTAAAATAATACTTATTTTTTAAAAAGATGTTTTCTTTTTAAATTTACATATAAAAATTATCATTAATAATATTAATTTTTATAAACAATTTTTATTATACCTCTACACCTTAAAGCTAAATTTAACTAACTAAAACTATATAAAAATAATAATAATTAAAATTATTATACTATTACATATATCTACATATACCATAAATAAATTATCACACATCAATGTAACATAACTATTTAAAAATTGTATATTTTATACCACTTCAAATTAAAATTTCTAATTAAAAACTATATAAAATTAACAAAATCTAAAATATTATATATAATATTTATTATTATTATTATATATACTTATAAAGTTAACCATACATTTGTTATGTGGGATTTTGGAACCTTGAGTCCGAGTCCGAGTGCGAATAAGTGTAAGCATAAGAAGCTTCAGCTTTTTTTAAATTGACACAATGACGATTTTCCGCCGTTGGATTTTCCCAGCTGCAAACATCCGTTTTTAGAATGTGCAATCGAGATAAGGATTGCGGTTAGATTTGCATCCGTTTTTAGAATGTGCAATCGAGATAAGGATTGCGGTTAGATTGGTTATCCATATTTAGTTTACGAAGCTTTTTTCAAGATATAGTTTCAAAAGTGGTGCAGTCACATGCATGCAGAAAGCCAGTGATAACAGCATATATCATAACGGCTTTCTTGATCCAGAAAGCAAAGATGGTTAAACCCATCAGGATACCTTCAGTTGTATAGTAGCCGAATGAAAAAGCGCAGAAGCTTAGATATTATATCCTCTGCCCACTCGCGCGCATGGAATGGAAACCACGAGGGTTTTGTAGCTTAGATATTATATTTTCATCTGCGAGAAAATGGAGCGATGTAGCCATCTGATAAAAAGATCGCGCCAGATACCCATGCCCGCATTTCCGCACAGATTTATTGCAGATTTGTATGGACTCTGTAGGAGAAGCGGATGCCAAGGAAGTTGTCAAATCGCCGAGCAGATTCTCATACTCGGCGATCGCGTCTACCTTCAGCCCGAGCGGGTATCAGATTCGATCTTTGATCCTTTGAAACTTCTGTTGTTTTAAGATTTATTGATTTTATTATGGTGTCCAGATATCTTGTTCTGTTCCTATTCTTGTTTTAAGATTTGTTGTCTTTCTTTTTGCAGGTAGCAAGGGCCATCGAAAGCGTCTTGCCTCCGTTAGACGAGCGTTGCAGGGAAGAGCAGCAAGAAATGGAAAAGCAAAAGGCCGAAATAGACCTGGAGGCCGAGGAATTAGTTCACAGAGAGCTATGGTGCGGGTTTGGGTTTGGGTTTGGGTTTCTGAGCATAACTCTCAACCTACCCCAGTTCTCTCCGCCTCTTCCGTAGTGAGATTACTGCATCGCATCAGGGACAGAGCCCAGATCGACAGAACAGAGCCGTGATCTAGTGGAGATCATCAGGTATGCTGTCTCTCTGTCTTCGCCGATCCTGTTAATGAAAGAACGGAAAGAAATTTGTACATCAAATTAGATTTGATAGATTATTTTCGCTGTATGAAGGAAGATGAAATTAAGAATACAAAGAATATCCGCTGCCTCTTATTTTTCATTTTAATGTTTTTTTCATAGATTGCATGTTTTTTATTTTTTTTATCAGTCAAAATCTTCTTCACTCAACATCTTTCAGAATTGGGTTTAACCTCAAAGCCAACGTATCTGAAGCATCTGTGCAATCAAAATGTCCAAAAGTCTCTTCAATATTCATTTCAAAGCTATATATCCTTCTCATTTCAATAGATTCGTTCTTTCTTTTCAAAGATTTACCGAGTTTAAGAGGCTATATATCCTGTCATTTTAAAGCTCCCTTGAGTTAAGAGGACGGCCTTCGGATCATTAGATCTGGGACGGAATTTTAAAGCTCCCTTTCTCACTTGATTTTCTACATGCATGCTTCAACTCTCATCAGGAGTGGTTGAGTATGTGGCTTCAACTATCATCAGGAGTGGTTGAGTATGTGTCTAACAAAAATGAAACGAAGAGGCCACTCATGAATCAAAGCTGGGGACTTGAAATTACAAGCAAATTTTGGTTATGTCTAATATGAAAAGGATTTCATTTATAGATCCATGGTTTTTAAAGAATGCAAAGTTTGGTTATGTTATATCTGGTTGATGATAGATTTTGTTTACAAATTACATTCAAAATGGTTTTTAAGGTTTTGTGCGTGAAAGGATTAGAAGTCTTTGGATATGCTAAGTATTACTTCTCAGAAATTGTTGAGCAAACTCACGAGCTGGCTTTAGAGATAAAATCAGCCGCCGCAGGTAAACCTAAATTGTATTCAAAATCCTTTTGTCTTGATATTGTAAATGTAAAATGCTGTTTGAGTGTTGTTTTACTTAATAAACTTATCCATAAAAGAAACGAAGACGTTGTGCAACTTGAGCTCACTTAGGACCACTACCATGCTCTTTCACTCTATAGGGCATAGGCGCTTAGACACCGAGCTAACGAGTTTGACCTGAATCTATGAGTTGAGAACCGACCCATTGGAGTGGGTTTCGAACCCAGATTCCCGGTGGTTAACTGAGGCGCATTTCGACGTCTGGCTGCTCTCTTTTATATTCTGGTTGCTCTCTTTTTTATTCTGGTTAGTAGAGGTTCTTTTCGTAAAAATCCCTTGCTAATTCATTATAGTACTCCTGTTCCATACGTGATAGTAAGATGAAAGATAGCAGGATCCTGGGGTATGTACTGATATGTGCCCACAAGCCCAATCCGTCTCGATTAGTTATAAGTTTACCTTTTTAGGAGGTATTGGCATCGATGGGAAGAGATAGAAGCAAAGTCACTAGCACTAGCATCAGTTTAAGTTCCAAATCTACTTCAATTTGTGGGTCACCCATATACCGAGTGAAAGCACCATCACAGGTGGTAACATAAGTGTTGAGCTAGGGGGATTCATACCGGATATCTAGGGCAGGGTTGTGAAATTAAGAAGCCTGGGATTGTCATGTGCAGGGTTTGTTGGTTGACTCCTGAGTTCTATCGGTCCCCTAAAGGATCTCAACTATTTGGCCCTAGATAACAATAACTTCGTGGGCACTATCCACACTGAATTTGGCAGCATGTCTAATGAGATGAATTTCAATGCCAATGAGCTTACAGGACTGGTTCCTTTCTCTGCCAAAACAAAGAAAATTGACAGAAAACTTGGGATAGAAGGTATGCAAATTTGCAATTAAATTCTGGTTTTGACATGTCTATTCCAAAGTCTGTTGTGTAGGATAACAAGTAAGGATTGCCGGTTTCAAGTTCAATGAAGAATTTACAAATGGACAGAATGAAATTCAAATGGTTTGTAGGGATGTTTCCTCATGCTGCTCTATTTTTTGCTAAAATGAACGGGTATGAGCAGATTTCATTGCAGAGTTTACAACGTTTACTGAGCAAATACCGACTGTACTAGAGAGTCAGGATAAACGATTACATGTCGTTTCCGTCTGTTTGGGAGAGTCCAAATGCCGCGATGCGGTCCACCCTGGTGCCAATATGGTGAGTTGACAAGGGCTCACTATTAAACTGAGAAGAAATGAGCACTTACCCTTCTCTTTGATAAAGAGTGCCCCACTGATCAGTAAATCCGCTAGGTGAGGCTGTGCAATTCCCTTTCCACGATAAACAAACTCTCCAGACTCCAATGTGCAAATCCACTGGAATGTGAGAAGCAGAGCACAACAGTATTGGTAATGGTAACCCATGGCCATCACTGAAGTCTGGCATGCCCATGACTAATAATGCGTTGAGTAAATATTTAATGGTTTCACCTAACACCAAGCACTAACCAGCTACAGGGCCAGCCACCCAATGTCTCACTAACCACTTCATCCCAGTGCGGCAGTACCTACTGCCTCCTACTACTTAGTCCCGAGTCTACTGCTCTACCTTGTAGTAACTAGTAAATACATAATACTTATATGACGTTTTCAAAAATATTTCAGCTGACAAAAATATTTACAACTCTAAGAAAAACAGATTTCAAAAGTTTCCCTGTCAAAGTGATCACGGACACATTTTGTCGATCAAATTCCAACCCTCCCCTCAGTGGTTGACCAAACGCGTTTTGGTAAAGTTGTTTAGCAGAGATTTAGGAATCACCACTATACAGGAGTTACTGCGTTAGTTATGGTATACTAAGTACGATTCTATCTTTGTTGTTATATGATTTAGTTGCAAGATAGGGATACTGCTGGCCAGATGTCGAGATTGGCAGAATCCGTAGTAGTTACTACGTTAGGCTTACTAAGTTAGTAAGTACCATAATATATACTTTTACTTTTCAGCGGCTGGTGGTGCCTAGATAAACGTTAAACTTCTTTCCCGACATAGATTCGCATTTATCAATTTTTGGTAGTTGCTTCATGGAAGTATTTGCCGTGATGCTGGCGTCCATAGCCATACTTCCGTGCACTGGATGAGTCCAATGCATAATTTAATTTAATGGTTTTACCAAACTGCCAAGGATATATATAATATATATATATTCCAATGTCGATTCAATGGGCAAGGCAACTCAATTAAGGCATCGTTAGGTAAAGGTCTAAAGAGATTGGTAATCAGTGGAGAATGTGGAGTAAATACTATATAAACAATAAATAGTTCACCTGCGAATAAGAAGATATAATATTTTCAGGGTGCTTACAAATAATAGTGGGTTTTCATCACTGATTCCACTCCCAACTATATAGTTAACTGTTTATGTTTCAGAACAACAATTCTTGGCATTATCCAATCTTAGACAACAATATACCTTAAAGGTAATATTCTAGGTTTAGTCTGATATCGAAGTACTAAGGTCAGTTTTATTTCATCATCATAGCTAGGGTTTACTGTCATGTAAAAAGAGATAAGCAACCAAGAATTGAAATTGCGACATAATCAAAGCAGACAGGAAAATTCAACTGGAATTAAAAAGCTGATACAGTACAAGCACATGAAACGAAGCGAGAAGCTCAGATAAAAATTGCAGTCATAGAAATAACAGAGCGCCAAGCGCCATTTAATTGTAATCAAAATTTTGCACACTAAATGAAGAAGCCATGGAATTTTTTTCGTCTAAGAATCATATGACCATTTCTGAAAACGAAAAAATCTGCAGCCTATGCAGCTATTGATGTAGTGATGATGATGTGTGATAAAACTAAAACTTTAACAAAAATAGCCCATATTACTGTTGAAACAAAAAAAGAAATAGCAGGTAAGCAAACCATAATATCTCTGTTAGTAATGATTTGTACACAGAATGATCTAATCAGTGCTGTGCTGACCTTGATGATGATAGAGTAGAATTTTCGTTTCGGTGGTCACTGCTGGGCTCCATTTTCTCGGTGCTACAAAATTCATTGCGATGAAGGGTCAATAGGGGGGTGGTCGACCCGGCGCCCAGGCTGCGTATGCATCAGGCGGTATCTGGCAGTTTAGTAGATTGGGAGGCACGTTGTACATAGGCGGCATAGGCGGCATATTGGATGGATCCCTTCCTATAAGCCACACATTCACCATTACCAACTGTCACAGCCTCTGCAGATTCATGGGGAACTGCTAGCGCGCCACTGGGTATAATCGCAACGTTTCCCTCATCACACATTGAAGGTATTTCATGTTTGCAACATCTGATTCATTTACTTAGCGATATTTGCCGATAATGGATTCGATTTCTACGAGTGAGCAGCACATCCACGAAATCTTTAACCCCGCTCTGCCTCTGCCTCTGAAAAGTTGGTCGTCCATTATTTTCTCATCTTCATCATGAAAGTCGAGGCAATCCAAGTAAGGAATAAAGTCTCCAATATGAAATAACAAATCCTTAGATCCTTTGAATGCATCGGCACCCAAATCATCATCAGAAAATTTGCATTGTGAATGTATGGCATTTAAGACCCTGTTTTTGGCATGTAATTTGGGCGAATGCATTTACCCTGTTTGCATTCTTCGCATTATGGCATTACGTTTGACCGAATACTTGGAACAATGGCGGAAGGGGTTATAACATATTTTTTGGTGTTTCGCTCGTAGCTTATGCGTTTCCTTAATTGTCGATCGCCTACTATAATTTGTTGGGTTCGGAGGTGTTGTTCTGCTCACAGCATGTTCTGCCAGGGTTTTAAAGAGGGTTTTTCTCTGGGAGGCTTGTGTCAGTGTTTTGCGGTTTTCCATTCATAGATTGACTGATGCATGAAGCACTACAGAATGGGGACTTCGTCATCGGCATTATGGCATTACATTTGACCAAATACATAGGGCAACTTCACAAGGGGTTGGTTTAAACAAGGAATTCATATGACCCAGCCACTAAATCTCATATAAATTTTTGTCTTCCTTGGAGAAACCCTACGAGGGTTTTTTATTCATCTACCTTTGTATTTTGTCTGTATAAGACGTCAAAGTCGAGTTAATATCATAC